>JAPYXD010000447.1:0-314140 GCA_030998225.1 Diplolepis rosae
CACCAAAATTGTTGTTACGACCCCTTTTAAGCGGACGACACGATGGGGAGGAGTGGTGACTACACTAAAATTGTTGTTACGACCCCTTTTAAGCTGACGACACGATGGGGAGGAGTGGTGACTACACTAAAATTGTTGTTACGACCCCTTTTAAGCGGACGACACGATGGGGAGGAGTGGTGACTACACTAAAATTGTTGTTACGACCCCTTTTAAGCGGACGACACGATGGGGAGGAGTGGTGACTACACTAAAATTGTTGTTACGACCCCTTTTAAGCGGACGACACGATGGGGAGGAGTGGTGACTACACTAAAATTGTTGTTACGACCCCTTTTAAGCGGACGACACGATGGGGAGGAGTGGTGACTACACTAAAATTGTTGTTACGATCCCTTTTAAGCGGACAACGATGGGGAGTGAGGGTGACTACACTAAAATTGTTGTTACGACCCCTTTTAAGCGGACGACACGATGGGGAGGAGTGGTGACTACACTAAAATTGTTGTTACGACCCCTTTTAAGCGGACGACACGATGGGGAGGAGTGGTGACTACACTAAAATTGTTGTTACGACCCCTTTTAAGCGGACGACACGATGGGGAGGAGTGGTGACTACACTAAAATTGTTGTTACGACCCCTGTTAAGCGGACGACACGATGGGGAGGAGTGGTGACTACACTAAAATTGTTGTTACGACCCCTTTTAAGCGGACGACACGATGGGGAGGAGTGGTGACTACACTAAAATTGTTGTTACGATCCCTTTTAAGCGGACACGATGGGGAGGAGTGGTGACTACACTAAAATTGTTGTTACGACCCCTTTTAAGCGGACGACACGATGGGGAGGAGTGGTGACTACACTAAAATTGTTGTTACGACCCCTTTTAAGCGGACGACACGATGGGGAGGAGTGGTGACTACACTAAAATTGTTGTTACGACCCCTTTTAAGCGGACGACACGATGGGGAGGAGTGGTGACTACACTAAAATTGTTGTTACGACCCCTTTTAAGCGGACGACACGATGGGGAGGAGTGGTGACTACACTAAAATTGTTGTTACGACCCCTTTTAAGCGGACGACACGATGGGGAGGAGTGGTGACTACACTAAAATTGTTGTTACGACCCCTTTGCAGCGGCCGACACGATGGGGAGGAGTGGTGACTACACTAAAATTGTTGTTACGACCCCTTTTAAGCGGACGACACGATGGGGAGGAGTGGTGACTACACTAAAATTGTTGTTACGACCCCTTTTAAGCGGACGACACGATGGGGAGGAGTGGTGACTACACTAAAATTGCTGTTACGAACCCTGTTAAGCGGACGACACGATGGGGAGGAGTGGTGACTACACTAAAATTGTTGTTACGACCCACTTTAAGCGGACGACACGATGGGGAGGAGTGGTGACTACACTAAAATTGTTGTTACGACCCCTTTTAAGGGACACGAAGCGTGGGGGAGGGGTGGTGACTACACTCAAATTGTTGTTACGACCCCTTTTAAGCGGACGACACGATGGGGAGGAGTGGTGACTACACTAAAATTGTTGTTACGACCCCTTTTAAGCGGACGACACGATGGGGAGGAGTGGTGACTACACTAAAATTGTTGTTACGACCCCTTTTAAGCGGACACGATGGGGGGAGTGGTGACTACACTAAAATTGTTGTTACGACCCCTTTTAAGCGGACGACACGATGGGGAGGAGTGGTGACTACACTAAAATTGTTGTTACGACCCCTTTTAAGCGGACGACACGATGGGGAGGAGTGGTGACTACACTAAAATTGTTGTTACGACCCCTTTTAAGCGGACGACACGATGGGGAGGAGTGGTGACTACACTAAAATTGTTGTTACGACCCCTTTTAAGCGGACGACACGATGGGGAGGAGTGGTGACTACACTAAAATTGTTGTTACGACCCCTTTTAAGCGGACGACACGATGGGGAGGAGTGGTGACTACACTAAAATTGTTGTTACGACCCCTTTTAAGCGGACGACACGATGGGGAGGAGTGGTGACTACACTAAAATTGTTGTTACGACCCCTTTTAAGCGGACGACACGATGGGGAGGAGTGGTGACTACACTAAAATTGTTGTTACGACCCCTTTAAGCCGACACGATGGGGAGGAGTGGTGACTACACTAAAATTGTTGTTACGACCCCTTTTAAGCGGACGACACGATGGGGAGGAGTGGTGACTACACTAAAATTGTTGTAACGACCCCTTTTAAGCGGACGACACGATGGGGAGGAGTGGTGACTACACTAAAATTGTTGTTACGACCCTTTTTAAGCGGACGACACGATGGGGAGGAGTGGTGACTACACTAAAATTGTTGTTACGACCCCTTTTAAGCGGACGACACGATGGGGAGGAGTGGTGACTACACTAAAATTGTTGTTACGACCCCTTTTAAGCGGACGACACGATGGGGAGGAGTGGTGACTACACTAAAATTGTTGTTACGATCCCTTTTAAGCGGACACGATGGGGAGGGAGTGGTGACTACACTAAAATTGTTGTTACGACCCCTTTTAAGCGGACGACACGATGGGGAGGAGTGGTGACTACACTAAAATTGTTGTTACGACCCCTTTTAAGAGGACACGATGGGGATGAGTGGTGACTACACTAAAATTGTTGTTACGACCCCTTTTAAGCGGACGACACGATGGGGAGGAGTGGTGACTACACTAAAAATGTTGTTACGACCCCTTTTAAGCGGACGACACGATGGGGAGGAGTGGTGACTACACTAAAATTGTTGTTACGACCCCTTTTAAGCGGACGACACGATGGGGAGGAGTGGTGACTACACTAAAATTGTTGTTACGACCCCTTTTAAGCGGACGACACGATGGGGAGGAGTGGTGACTACACTAAAATTGTTGGGCGGATCCCTTTTAAGCGGACGACACGATGGGGAGGAGTGGTGACTACACTAAAATTGTTGTTACGACCCCTTTTAAGCGGACGACACGATGGGGAGGAGTGGTGACTACACTAAAATTGTTGTTACGACCCCTTTTAAGCGGACGACACGATGGGGAGGAGTGGTGACTACACTAAAATTGTTGTTACGACCCCTTTTAAGCGGACGACACGATGGGGAGGAGTGGTGACTACACTAAAATTGTTGTTACGACCCCTTTTAAGCGGACGACACGATGGGGAGGAGTGGTGACTACACTAAAATTGGTTGTTACGACCCCTTTTAAGCGGACGACACGATGGGGAGGAGTGGTGACTACACTAAAATTGTTGTTACGACCCCTTTTAAGCGGACGACACGATGGGGGGGAGTGGTGACTACACTAAAATTGTTGTTACGATCCCTTTTAAGCGGACACGATGGGGAGGAGTGGTGACTACACTAAAATTGTTGTTACGACCCCTGTTAAGCGGACACGATGGGGAGGTGACTACACTAAAATTGTTGTTACGATCCCTTTTAAGCGGACACGATGGGGAGGTGACTACACTAAAATTGTTGTTACGACCCCTTTTAAGCGGACGACACGATGGGGAGGAGTGGTGACTACACTAAAATTGTTGTTACGACCCCTTTTAAGCGGACGACACGATGGGGAGGAGTGGTGACTACACTAAAAAGATTGTTGTTACGACCCCTTTTAAGCGGACGACACGATGGGGAGGAGTGGTGACTACACTAAAATTGTTGTTACGACCCCTTTTAAGCGGACGACACGATGGGGAGGAGTGGTGACTACACTAAAATTGTTGTTACGACCCCTTTTAAGCGGACGACACGATGGGGAGGAGTGGTGACTACACTAAAATTGTTGTTACGACCCCTTTTAAGCGGACGACACGATGGGGAGGAGTGGTGACTACACTAAAATTGTTGTTACGTCCCATTTTAAGCGGACGACACGATGGGGAGGAGTGGTGACTACACTAAAATTGTTGTTACGACCCCTTTTAAGCGGACGACACGATGGGGAGGAGTGGTGACTACACTAAAATTGTTGTTACGACCCCTTTTAAGCGGACGACACGATGGGGAGGAGTGGTGACTACACTAAAATTGTTGTTACGACCCCTTTTAAGCGGACGACACGATGGGGAGGAGTGGTGACTACACTAAAATTGTTGTTACGACCCCTTTTAAGCGGACGACACGATGGGGAGGAGTGGTGACTACACTAAAATTGTTGTTACGACCCCTTTTAAGCGGACGACACGATGGGGAGGAGTGGTGACTACACTAAAATTGTTGTTACGACCCCTTTTAAGCGGACGACACGATGGGGAGGAGTGGTGACTACACTAAAATTGTTGTTACGTCCCCTTTTAAGCGGACGACACGATGGGGAGGAGTGGTGACTACACTAAAATTGTTGTTACGACCCCTTTTAAGCGGACGACACGATGGGGAGGAGTGGTGACTACACTAAAATTGTTGTTACGACCCCTTTTAAGCGGACACGATGGGGAGGAGTGGTGACTACACTAAAATTGTTGTTACGACCCCTTTTAAGCGGACGACACGATGGGGAGGAGTGGTGACTACACTAAAATTGTTGTTACGACCCCTTTTAAGCGGACGACACGATGGGGAGGAGTGGTGACTACACTAAAATTGTTGTTACGACCCCTTTTAAGCGGACGACACGATGGGGAGGAGTGGTGACTACACTAAAATTGTTGTTACGTCCCGTTTTAAGCGGACGACACGATGGGGAGGAGTGGTGACTACACTAAAATTGTTGTTACGATCCCTTTTAAGCGGACACGATGGGGAGTGAGTGGTGACTACACTAAAATTGTTGTTACGATCCCTTTAAGCGGACACGATGGGGAGGGAGTGGTGACTACACTAAAATTGTTGTTACGATCCCTTTTAAGCGGACGACACGATGGGGAGGAGTGGTGACTACACTAAAATTGTTGTTACGATCCCTTTTAAGCGGACACGATGGGGCTGAGTGGTGACTACACTAAAATTGTTGTTACGATCCCTTTTAAGCGGACACGATGGGGAGGAGTGGTGACTACACTAAAATTGTTGTTACGACCCCTTTTAAGCGGACACGATGGGGAGGAGTGGTGACTACACTAAAATTGTTGTTACGACCCCTTTTAAGCGGACGACACGATGGGGAGTAGTGGTGACTACACTAAAATTGTTGTTACGATCCCTTTTAAGCGGACACGATGGGGAGGGGAGTGGTGACTACACTAAAAAATTGTTGTTACGATCCCTTTTAAGCGGACACGATGGGGAGGAGTGGTGACTACACTAAAATTGTTGTTACGACCCCTTTTAAGCCGACGACACGAGGGGGACGAGAGGTGACTACACTAAAATTGTTGTTACGACCCCTGTTAAGCGGACACGATGGGGAGGTGACTGACTACACTAAAATTGTTGTTACGATCCCTTTTAAAGCGTACACGATGGGGAGGAGTGGTGACTACACTAAAATTGTTGTTACGACCCCTTTTAAGCGGACGACACGATGGGGAGGAGTGGTGACTACACTAAAAATGTTGTTACGATCCCTTTTAAGCGGACACGATGGGGAGGTGGGGAGTGGTGACTACACTAAAATTGTTGTTACGATCCCTTTTAAGCGGACGACACGATGGGGAGGAGTGGTGACTACACTAAAATTGTTGTTACGACCCCTTTTAAGCGGACGACACGATGGGGAGGAGTGGTGACTACACTAAAATTGTTGTTACGACCCCTTTTAAGCGGACCGAACGATGGGGATGAGTGGTGACTACACTAAAATTGTTGTTACGATCCCTTTTTAAGCGGACGACACGATGGGGAGGAGTGGTGACTACACTAAAATTGTTGTTACGACCCCTTTTAAGCGGACGACACGATGGGGAGGAGTGGTGACTACACTAAAATTGTTGTTACGACCCCTTTTAAGCGGACGACACGATGGGGAGGAGTGGTGACTACACTAAAACTGTTGTTACGACGGCTTTTTTTGTTAAGACACGATGGGGAGGAGTGGTGACTACACTAAAATTGTTGTTACGACCCCTTTTAAGCGGACGACACGATGGGGAGGAGTGGTGACTACACTAAAATTGTTGTTACGACCCCTTTTAAGCGGACGACACGATGGGGAGGAGTGGTGACTACACTAAAATTGTTTGTTACGATCCCTTTTAAGCGGACACGATGGGGAGGAGTGGTGACTACACTAAAATTGTTGTTACGACCCCTTTTAAGCGGACGACACGATGGGGAGGAGTGCTGAATACACTAATTTTGTTCTTACGATCAATTTTAAGCGGACGACACGATGGGGAGGAGTGGTGACTACACTAAAATTGTTGTTACGACCCCTTTTAAGCGGACGACACGATGGGGAGGAGTGGTGACTACACTAAAATTGTTGTTACGACCCCTGTTAAGCGGACACGATGGGGAGGTGACTGGACTAAAATTGTTGTTACGATCCCTTTTAAGCGGACACGATGGGGGAGGAGTGGTGACTACACTAAAATTGTTGTTACGACCCCTTTTAAGCGGACGACACGATGGGGAGGAGTGGTGACTACACTAAAATTGTTGTTACGACCCCTTTTAAGCGGACACGATGGGGAGGTGACTGGACTAAAATTGTTGTTACGACCCCTGTTAAGCGGACACGATGGGGAGGTGACTGGACTAAAATTGTTGTTACGATCCCTTTTAAGCGGACACGATGGGGAGGAGTGGTGACTACACTAAAATTGTTGTTACGACCCCTTTTAAGCGGACGACACGATGGGGAGGAGTGGTGACTACACTAAAATTATGTTGTTACGACCCCTGTTAAGCGGACACGATGGGGAGGTGACTGGACTAAAATTGTTGTTACGATCCCTTTTAAGCGGACACGATGGGGAGGTGACTGACTACACTAAAATTGTTGTTACGATCCCTTTTAAGCGGACACGATGGGGAGGAGTGGTGACTACACTAAAATTGTTGTTACGATCCCTTTTAAGCGGACACGATGGGGAGTGAGTGGTGACTACACTAAAATTGTTGTTACGACCCCTGTTAAGCGGACACGATGGGGAGGTGACTACACTAAAATTGTTGTTACGACCCCTTTTAAGCGGACACGATGGGGAGGTGACTACACTAAAATTGTTGTTACGATCCCTTTTAAGCGGACACGATGGGGAGGAGTGGTGACTACACTAAAATTGTTGTTACGACCCCTTTTAAGCGGACGACACGATGGGGAGGAGTGGTGACTACACTAAAATTGTTGTTACGACCCCTTTTAAGCGGACGACACGATGGGGAGGAGTGGTGACTACACTAAAATTGTTGTTACGACCCCTTTTAAGCGGACGACACGATGGGGAGGAGTGGTGACTACACTAAAATTGTTGTTACGACCCCTTTTAAGCGGACGACACGATGGGGAGGAGTGGTGACTACACTAAAATTGTTGTTACGATCCCTTTTAAGCGGACGACACGATGGGGAGGAGTGGTGACTACACTAAAATTGTTGTTACGACCCCTTTTAAGCGGACGACACGATGGGGAGGAGTGGTGACTACACTAAAATTGTTGTTACGACCCCTTTTAAGCGGACGACACGATGGGGAGGAGTGGTGACTACACTAAAATTGTTGTTACGACCCCTGTTAAGCGGACACGATGGGGAGGTGACTGGACTAAAATTGTTGTTACGACCCCTGTTAAGCGGACACGATGGGGAGGTGACGGGACTAAAATTGTTGTTACGATCCCTTTTAAGCGGACACGATGGGGAGGTGACTGGACTAAAATTGTTGTTACGACCCCTGTTAAGCGGACACGATGGGGAGGTGACTACACTAAAATTGTTGTTACGACCCCCGGTTAAGCGGACACGATGGGGAGGTGACTACACTAAAATTGTTGTTACGACCCCTTTTAAGCGGACACGATGGGGAGGTGACTACACTAAAATTGTTGTTACGACCCCTTTTAAGCGGACGACACGATGGGGAGGAGTGGTGACTACACTAAAATTGTTGTTACGACCCCTTTTAAGCGGACGACACGATGGGGAGGAGTGGTGACTACACTAAAATTGTTGTTACGACCCCTGTTAAGCGGACACGATGGGGAGGTGACTGGACTAAAATTGTTGTTACGATCCCTTTTAAGCGGACACGATGGGGAGGAGGAGTGACTACACTAAAATTGTTGTTACGACCCCTTTTAAGCGGACACGATGGGGAGGTGACTGGACTAAAATTGTTGTTACGACCCCTGTTAAGCGGACACGATGGGGAGGTGACTGGACTAAAATTGTTGTTACGACCCCTGTTAAGCGGACACGATGGGGAGGTGACTGGACTAAAATTGTTGTTACGATCCCTTTTAAGCGGACACGATGGGGAGGTGACTGGACTAAAATTGTTGTTACGATCCCTTTTAAGCGGACACGATGGGGAGGAGTGGACTACACTAAAATTGTTGTTACGACCCCTTTTAAGCGGACACGATGGGGGGAGTGGTGACTACACTAAAATTGTTGTTACGATCCCTTTTAAGCGGACACGATGGGGAGGAGTGGTGACTACACTAAAATTGTTGTTACGACCCCTGTTAAGCGGACACGATGGGGAGGTGACTACACTAAAATTGTTGTTACGACCCCTTTTAAGCGGACACGATGGGGAGGTGACTGACTACACTAAAATTGTTGTTACGACCCCTTTTAAGCGGACGACACGATGGGGAGGAGTGGTGACTACACTAAAATTGTTGTTACGACCCCTTTTAAGCGGACGACACGATGGGGAGGAGTGGTGACTACACTAAAATTGTTGTTACGACCCCTTTTAAGCGGACGACACGATGGGGAGGAGTGGTGACTACACTAAAATTGTTGTTACGACCCCTTTTAAGCGGACGACACGATGGGGAGGAGTGGTGACTACACTAAAATTGTTGTTACGACCCCTTTTAAGCGGACGACACGATGGGGAGGAGTGGTGACTACACTAAAATTGTTGTTACGACCCCTTTTAAGCGGACGACACGATGGGGAGGAGTGGTGACTACACTAAAATTGTTGTTACGACCCCTTTTAAGCGGACGACACGATGGGGAGGAGTGGTGACTACACTAAAATTGTTGTTACGACCCCTTTTAAGCGGACGACACGATGGGGAGGAGTGGTGACTACACTAAAATTGTTGTTACGACCCCCTTTAAGCGGACGACACGATGGGGAGGAGTGGTGACTACACTAAAATTGTTGTTACGACCCCTTTTAAGCGGACGACACGATGGGGAGGAGTGGTGACTACACTAAAATTGTTGTTACGACCCCTTTTAAGCGGACGACACGATGGGGAGGAGTGGTGACTACACTAAAATTGTTGTTACGACCCCTTTTAAGCGGACGACACGATGGGGAGGAGTGGTGACTACACTAAAATTGTTGTTACGACCCCTTTTAAGCGGACGACACGATGGGGAGGAGTGGTGACTACACTAAAATTGTTGTTACGACCCCTTTTAAGCGGACGACACGATGGGGAGGAGTGGTGACTACACTAAAATTGTTGTTACGACCCCTTTTAAGCGGACGACACGATGGGGAGGAGTGGTGACTACACTAAAATTGTTGTTACGACCCCTTTTAAGCGGACGACACGAGTGGGAGGAGTGGTGACTACACTAAAATTGTTGTTACGACCCCTTTTAAGCGGACGACACGATGGGGAGGAGTGGTGACTACACTAAAATTGTTGTTACGACCCCTTTTAAGCGGACGACACGATGGGGAGGAGTGGTGACTACACTAAAATTGTTGTTACGATCCCTTTTAAGCGGACACGATGGGGAGGGAGTTGTGACTACACTAAAATTGTTGTTACGATCCCTTTTAAGCGGACACGATGGGAGAGTGGTGACTACACTAAAATTGTTGTTACGATCCCTTTTAAGCGGACACGATGGGGAGGAGTGGTGACTACACTAAAATTGTTGTTACGACCCCTGTTAAGCGGACACGATGGGGAGGTGACTGGACTAAAATTGTTGTTACGACCCCTGTTAAGCGGACACGATGGGGAGGTGACTGCACTAAAATTGTTGTTACGACCCCTGTTAAGCGGACACGATGGGGAGGTGACTACACTAAAATTGTTGTTACGACCCCTGTTAAGCGGACACGATGGGGAGGTGACTACACTAAAATTGTTGTTACGATCCCTTTTAAGCGGACACGATGGGGAGGAGTGGTGACTACACTAAAATTGTTGTTACGATCCCTTTTAAGCGGACACGATGGGGAGGTGTGGTGACTACACTAAAATTGTTGCTACGATCTTTTTTAAGCGGACGACACGATGGGGAGGAGTGGTGACTACACTAAAATTGTTGTTACGACCCCTTTTAAGCGGACGACACGATGGGGAGGAGTGGTGACTACACTAAAATTGTTGTTACGACCCCTGTTAAGCGGACACGATGGGGAGGTGACTGGACTAAAATTGTTGTTACGACCCCTGTTAAGCGGACACGATGGGGAGGTGACTGGACTAAAATTGTTGTTACGACCCCTGTTAAGCGGACACGATGGGAGAGGTGACTACACTAAAATTGTTGTTACGAGCCCTATTCAGCGGTCACGATGGGGAGGTGACTGACTACACTAAAATTGTTGTTACGATCCCTTTTAAGCGGACACGATGGGGAGGAGTGGTGACTACACTAAAATTGTTGTTACGACCCCTTTTAAGCGGACGACACGATGGGGAGGAGTGGTGACTACACTAAAATTGTTGTTACGACCCCTTTTAAGCGGACGACACGATGGGGAGGAGTGGTGACTACACTAAAATTGTTGTTACGACCCCTTTTAAGCGGACGACACGATGGGGAGGAGTGGTGACTACACTAAAATTGTTGTTACGACCCCTTTTAAGCGGACGACACGATGGGGAGGAGTGGTGACTACACTAAAATTGTTGTTACGACCCCTTTTAAGCGGACGACACGATGGGGAGGAGTGGTGACTACACTAAAATTGTTGTTACGACCCCTTTTAAGCGGACGACACGATGGGGAGGAGTGGTGACTACACTAAAATTGTTGTTACGACCCCTTTTAAGCGGACGACACGATGGGGAGGAGTGGTGACTACACTAAAATTGTTGTTACGACCCCTTTTAAGCGGACGACACGATGGGGAGGAGTGGTGACTACACTAAAATTGTTGTTACGACCCCTTTTAAGCGGACGACACGATGGGGAGGAGTGGTGACTACACTAAAATTGTTGTTACGACCCCTTTTAAGCGGACGACACGATGGGGAGGAGTGGTGACTACACTAAAATTGTTGTTACGACCCCTTTTAAGCGGACGACACGATGGGGAGGAGTGGTGACTACACTAAAATTGTTGTTACGACCCCTGTTAAGCGGACACGATGGGGAGGTGACTGGACTAAAATTGTTGTTACGACCCCTGTTAAGCGGACACGATGGGGAGGTGACTGGACTAAAATTGTTGTTACGATCCCTGTTAAGCGGACACGATGGGGAGGTGACTGGACTAAAATTGTTGTTACGACCCCTGTTAAGCGGACACGATGGGGAGGTGACTGGACTAAAATTGTTGTTACGACCCCTTTTCAGCGGACACGATGGGGAGGTGACTACTCTAAAATTGTTGTTACGATCCCTTTTAAGCGGACACGATGGGGAGGAGTGGTGACTACACTAAAATTGTTGTTACGACCCCTTTTAAGCGGACGACACGATGGGGAGGAGTGGTGACTACACTAAAATTGTTGTTACGACCCCTTTTAAGCGGACGACACGATGGGGAGGAGTGGTGACTACACTAAAATTGTTGTTACGACCCCTTTTAAGCGGACGACACGATGGGGAGGAGTGGTGACTACACTAAAATTGTTGTTACGACCCCTTTTAAGCGGACACGATGGGGGAGGTGACTGGACTAAAATTGTTGTTACGACCCCTGTTAAGCGGACACGATGGGGAGGTGACTACACTAAAATTGTTGTTACGACCCCTGTTAAGCGGACACGATGGGGAGGTGACTGGACTAAAATTGTTGTTACGATCCCTTTTAAGCGGACGACACGATGGGGAGGAGTGGTGACTACACTAAAATTGTTGTTACGACCCCTTTTAAGCGGACGACACGATGGGGAGGAGTGGTGACTACACTAAAATTGTTGTTACGACCCCTTTTAAGCGGACGACACGATGGGGAGGAGTGGTGACTACACTAAAATTGTTGTTACGACCCCCTTTAAGCGGACGACACGATGGGGAGGAGTGGTGACTACACTAAAATTGTTGTTACGACCCCTTTTAAGCGGACGACACGATGGGGAGGAGTGGTGACTACACTAAAATTGTTGTTACGATCCCTTTTAAGCGGACGACACGATGGGGAGGAGTGGTGACTACACTAAAATTGTTGTTACGACCCCTTTTAAGCGGACGACACGATGGGGAGGAGTGGTGACTACACTAAAATTGTTGTTACGACCCCTTTTAAGCGGACGACACGATGGGGAGGAGTGGTGACTACACTAAAATTGTTGTTACGACCCCTTTTAAGCGGACGACACGATGGGGAGGAGTGGTGACTACACTAAAATTGTTGTTACGACCCCTTTTAAGCGGACGACACGATGGGGAGGAGTGGTGACTACACTAAAATTGTTGTTACGACCCCTGTTAAGCGGACACGATGGGGAGGTGACTGGACTAAAATTGTTGTTACGAGCCCTTTTAAGCGGACACGATGGGGAGGTGACTGGACTAAAATTGTTGTTACGACCCCTGTTAAGCGGACACGATGGGGAGGTGACGACACTAAAATTGTTGTTACGACCCCTTTTAAGCGGACGACACGATGGGGAGGAGTGGTGACTACACTAAAATTGTTGTTACGACCCCTTTTAAGCGGACGACACGATGGGGAGGAGTGGTGACTACACTAAAATTGTTGTTACGACCCCTTTTAAGCGGACGACACGATGGGGAGGAGTGGTGACTACACTAAAATTGTTGTTACGACCCCTGTTAAGCGGACACGATGGGGAGGTGACTGGACTAAAATTGTTGTTACGACCCCTGTTAAGCGGACACGATGGGGAGGTGACTGGACTAAAATTGTTGTTACGACCCCTGTTAAGCGGACACGATGGGGAGGTGACTACACTAAAATTGTTGTTACGACCCCTGTTAAGCGGACACGATGGGGAGGGTGACTACACTAAAATTGTTGTTACGACCCCTGTTAAGCGGACACGATGGGGAGGTGACTACACTAAAATTGTTGTTACGACCCCTTTTAAGCGGACGACACGATGGGGAGGAGTGGTGACTACACTAAAATTGTTGTTACGACCCCTTTTAAGCGGACGACACGATGGGGAGGAGTGGTGACTACACTAAAATTGTTGTTACGACCCCTTTTAAGCGGACGACACGATGGGGAGGAGTGGTGACTACACTAAAATTGTTGTTACGACCCCTTTTAAGCGGACGACACGATGGGGAGGAGTGGTGACTACACTAAAATTGTTGTTACGACCCCTTTTAAGCGGACGACACGATGGGGAGGAGTGGTGACTACACTAAAATTGTTGTTACGACCCCTTTTAAGCGGACGACACGATGGGGAGGAGTGGTGACTACACTAAAATTGTTGTTACGACCCCTTTTAAGCGGACGACACGATGGGGAGGAGTGGTGACTACACTAAAATTGTTGTTACGACCCCTTTTAAGCGGACGACACGATGGGGAGGAGTGGTGACTACACTAAAATTGTTGTTACGACCCCTTTTAAGCGGACGACACGATGGGGAGGAGTGGTGACTACACTAAAATTGTTGTTACGACCCCTTTTAAGCGGACGACACGATGGGGAGGAGTGGTGACTACACTAAAATTGTTGTTACGACCCCTTTTAAGCGGACGACACGATGGGGAGGAGTGGTGACTACACTAAAATTGTTGTTACGACCCCTTTTAAGCGGACGACACGATGGGGAGGAGTGGTGACTACACTAAAATTGTTGTTACGACCCCTTTTAAGCGGACGACACGATGGGGAGGAGTGGTGACTACACTAAAATTGTTGTTACGACCCCTGTTAAGCGGACACGATGGGGAGGTGACTGGAATAAAATTGTTGTGACGAACCCTAAAGCGGACACGATGGGGAGGTGACTGGACTAAAATTGTTGTTACGAGCCCTGTTAAGCGGACACGATGGGGAGGTGACTAGACTAAAATTGTTGTTACGATCCCTGTTAAGCGGACACGATGGGGAGGTGACTACACTAAAATTGTTGTTACGATCCCTGTTAAGCGGACACGATGGGGAGGTGACTGGACTAAAATTGTTGTTACGATCCCTTTTAAGCGGACACGATGGGGAGGAGTGGTGACTACACTAAAATTGTTGTTACGACCCCTTTTAAGCGGACGACACGATGGGGAGGAGTGGTGACTACACTAAAATTGTTGTTACGACCCCTTTTAAGCGGACGACACGATGGGGAGGAGTGGTGACTACACTAAAATTGTTGTTACGACCCCTTTTAAGCGGACGACACGATGGGGAGGAGTGGTGACTACACTAAAATTGTTGTTACGACCCCTTTTAAGCGGACGACACGATGGGGAGGAGTGGTGACTACACTAAAATTGTTGTTACGACCCCTTTTAAGCGGACGACACGATGGGGAGGAGTGGTGACTACACTAAAATTGTTGTTACGACCCCTTTTAAGCGGACGACACGATGGGGAGGAGTGGTGACTACACTAAAATTGTTGTTACGACCCCTTTTAAGCGGACGACACGATGGGGAGGAGTGGTGACTACACTAAAATTGTTGTTACGACCCCTTTTAAGCGGACGACACGATGGGGAGGAGTGGTGACTACACTAAAATTGTTGTTACGACCCCTTTTAAGCGGACGACACGATGGGGAGGAGTGGTGACTACACTAAAATTGTTGTTACGACCCCTTTTAAGCGGACGACACGATGGGGAGGAGTGGTGACTACACTAAAATTGTTGTTACGACCCCTTTTAAGCGGACGACACGATGGGGAGGAGTGGTGACTACACTAAAATTGTTGTTACGACCCCTTTTAAGCGGACGACACGATGGGGAGGAGTGGTGACTACACTAAAATTGTTGTTACGACCCTGTTAAGCGGACACGATGGGGAGGTGACTACGCTAAAATTGTTGTTACGACCCCTGTTAAGCGGACACGATGGGGAGGTGACTGGACTAAAATTGTTGTTACGACCCCTGTTAAGCGGACACGATGGGGAGGTGACTACACTAAAATTGTTGTTACGACCCCTGTTAAGCGGACACGATGGGGAGGTGACTACACTAAAATTGTTGTTACGATCCCTTTTAAGCGGACACGATGGGGAGGAGTGGTGACTACACTAAAATTGTTGTTACGACCCCTGTTAAGCGGACACGATGGGGAGGTGACTACACTAAAATTGTTGTTACGATCCCTTTTAAGCGGACACGATGGGGAGGAGTGGTGACTACACTAAAATTGTTGTTACGATCCCTTTTAAGCGGACGACACGATGGGGAGGAGTGGTGACTACACTAAAATTGTTGTTACGACCCCTTTTAAGCGGACGACACGATGGGGAGGAGTGGTGACTACACTAAAATTGTTGTTACGACCCCTGTTAAGCGGACACGATGGGGAGGTGACTGGACTAAAATTGTTGTTACGACCCCTGTTAAGCGGACACGATGGGGAGGTGACTACGCTAAAATTGTTGTTACGACCCCTGTTAAGCGGACACGATGGGGAGGTGACTGGACTAAAATTGTTGTTACGATCCCTTTTAAGCGGACACGATGGGGAGGAGTGGTGACTACACTAAAATTGTTGTTACGACCCCTTTTAAGCGGACGACACGATGGGGAGGAGTGGTGACTACACTAAAATTGTTGTTACGACCCCTTTTAAGCGGACGACACGATGGGGAGGAGTGGTGACTACACTAAAATTGTTGTTACGTCCCCTTTTAAGCGGACGACACGATGGGGAGGAGTGGTGACTACACTAAAATTGTTGTTACGACCCCTTTTAAGCGGACGACACGATGGGGAGGAGTGGTGACTACACTAAAATTGTTGTTACGACCCCTTTTAAGCGGACGACACGATGGGGAGGAGTGGTGACTACACTAAAATTGTTGTTACGACCCCTTTTAAGCGGACGACACGATGGGGAGGAGTGGTGACTACACTAAAATTGTTGTTACGACCCCTTTTAAGCGGACGACACGATGGGGAGGAGTGGTGACTACACTAAAATTGTTGTTACGACCCCTTTTAAGCGGACGACACGATGGGGAGGAGTGGTGACTACACTAAAATTGTTGTTACGACCCCTTTTAAGCGGACGACACGATGGGGAGGAGTGGTGACTACACTAAAATTGTTGTTACGACCCCTTTTAAGCGGACGACACGAGGGGGAGGAGTGGTGACTACACTAAAATTGTTGTTACGACCCCTTTTAAGCGGACGACACGATGGGGAGGAGTGGTGACTACACTAAAATTGTTGTTACGACCCCTTTTAAGCGGACGACACGATGGGGAGGAGTGGTGACTACACTAAAATTGTTGTTACGACCCCTTTTAAGCGGACGACACGATGGGGAGGAGTGGTGACTACACTAAAATTGTTGTTACGACCCCTTTTAAGCGGACGACACGATGGGGAGGAGTGGTGACTACACTAAAATTGTTGTTACGACCCCTGGTAAGCGGACACGATGGGGAGGTGACTGGACTAAAATTGTTGTTACGACCCCTGTTAAGCGGACACGATGGGGAGGTGACTACACTAAAATTGTTGTTACGACCCCTTTTAAGCGGACGACACGATGGGGAGGAGTGGTGACTACACTAAAATTGTTGTTACGACCCCTTTTAAGCGGACGACACGATGGGGAGGTGACTACACTAAAATTGTTGTTACGATCCCTTTTAAGCGGACACGATGGGGAGGAGTGGTGACTACACTAAAATTGTTGTTACGACCCCTTTTAAGCGGACGACACGATGGGGAGGAGTGGTGACTACACTAAAATTGTTGTTACGACCCCTTTTAAGCGGACGACACGATGGGGAGGAGTGGTGACTACACTAAAATTGTTGTTACGACCCCTGTTAAGCGGACACGATGGGGAGGTGACTAGACTAAAATTGTTGTTACGACCCCTGTTAAGCGGACACGATGGGGAGGTGACTACACTAAAATTGTTGTTACGACCCCCGGTTAAGCGGACACGATGGGGAGGTGACTACACTAAAATTGTTGTTACGATCCCTATTAAGCGGACACGATGGGGAGGAGTGGTGACTACACTAAAATTGTTGTTACGACCCCTTTTAAGCGGACGACACGATGGGGAGGAGTGGTGACTACACTAAAATTGTTGTTATGATCCCTTTTAAGCGGACACGATGGGGAGGAGTGGTGACTACACTAAAATTGTTGTTACGACCCCCGGTTAAGCGGACACGATGGGGAGGAGTGGTGACTACACTAAAATTGTTGTTACGACCCCCGGTTAAGCGGACACGATGGGGAGGTGACTACACTAAAATTGTTGTTACGACCCCTGTTAAGCGGACACGATGGGGGAGGTGACTACACTAAAATTGTTGTTACGATCCCTTTTAAGCGGACACGATGGGGAGGAGTGGTGACTACACTAATTTTTTTGTTACGACCACTTTTTATCGGACGACACGATGGGGAGGAGTGGTGACTACACTAAAATTGTTGTTACGACCCCTTTTAAGCGGACGACACGATGGGGAGGAGTGGTGACTACACTAAAATTGTTGTTACGATCCCTTTTAAGCGGACACGATGGGGAGGAGTGGTGACTACACTAAAATTGTTGTTACGACCCCTTTTAAGCGGACACGATGGGGAGGAGTGGTGACTACACTAAAATTGTTGTTACGATCCCTGTTAAGCGGACACGATGGGGAGGAGGTGACTACACTAAAATTGTTGTTACGATCCCTTTTAAGCGGACACGATGGGGAGGAGTGGTGACTACACTAAAATTGTTGTTACGACCCCTTTTAAGCGGACGACACGATGGGGAGGAGTGGTGACTACACTAAAATTGTTGTTACGACCCCTTTTAAGCGGACGACACGATGGGGAGGAGTGGTGACTACACTAAAATTGTTGTTACGATCCCTTTTAAGCGGACGACACGATGGGGAGGAGTGGTGACTACACTAAAATTGTTGTTACGACCCCTTTTAAGCGGACGACACGATGGGGAGGAGTGGTGACTACACTAAAATTGTTGTTACGACCCCTTTTAAGCGGACGACACGATGGGGAGGAGTGGTGACTACACTAAAATTGTTGTTACGACCCCTGTTAAGCGGACACGATGGGGAGGTGACTGGACTAAAATTGTTGTTACGACCCCTGTTAAGCGGACACGATGGGGAGGTGACTGGACTAAAATTGTTGTTACGATCCCTTTTAAGCGGACACGATGGGGAGGAGTGGTGACTACACTAAAATTGTTGTTACGACCCCTTTTAAGCGGACGACACGATGGGGAGGAGTGGTGACTACACTAAAATTGTTGTTACGACCCCTTTTAAGCGGACGACACGATGGGGAGGAGTGGTGACTACACTAAAATTGTTGTTACGACCCCTTTTAAGCGGACACGATGGGGAGGTGACTACACTAAAATTGTTGTTACGACCCCTGTTAAGCGGACACGATGGGGAGGTGACTACACTAAAATTGTTGTTACGATCCCTTTTAAGCGGACACGATGGGGAGGTGACTGGACTAAAATTGTTGTTACGACCCCTGTTAAGCGGACACGATGGGGAGGTGACTGGACTAAAATTGTTGTTACGATCCCTTTTAAGCGGACACGATGGGGAGGAGTGGTGACTACACTAAAATTGTTGTTACGACCCCCGGTTAAGCGGACACGATGGGGAGGTGACTACACTAAAATTGTTGTTACGACCCCTTTTAAGCGGACGACACGATGGGGAGGAGTGGTGACTACACTAAAATTGTTGTTACGACCCCTTTTAAGCGGACGACACGATGGGGAGGAGTGGTGACTACACTAAAATTGTTGTTACGACCCCTTTTAAGCGGACGACACGATGGGGAGGAGTGGTGACTACACTAAAATTGTTGTTACGACCCCTTTTAAGCGGACGACACGATGGGGAGGAGTGGTGACTACACTAAAATTGTTGTTACGACCCCTTTTAAGCGGACGACACGATGGGGAGGAGTGGTGACTACACTAAAATTGTTGTTACGACCCCTTTTAAGCGGACGACACGATGGGGAGGAGTGGTGACTACACTAAAATTGTTGTTACGACCCCTTTTAAGCGGACGACACGATGGGGAGGAGTGGTGACTACACTAAAATTGTTGTTACGACCCCTGTTAAGCGGACACGATGGGGAGGTGACTACACTAAAATTGTTGTTACGACCCCTTTTAAGCGGACGACACGATGGGGAGGAGTGGTGACTACACTAAAATTGTTGTTACGACCCCTTTTAAGCGGACGACACGATGGGGAGGAGTGGTGACTACACTAAAATTGTTGTTACGACCCCTTTTAAGCGGACGACACGATGGGGAGGAGTGGTGACTACACTAAAATTGTTGTTACGACCCCTTTTAAGCGGACGACACGATGGGGAGGAGTGGTGACTACACTAAAATTGTTGTTACGACCCCTTTTAAGCGGACACGATGGGGAGGTGACTGGACTAAAATTGTTGTTACGACCCCTGTTAAGCGGACACGATGGGGAGGTGACTAAACTAAAATTGTTGTTACGACCCCTGTTAAGCGGACACGATGGGGAGGTGACTAGACTAAAATTGTTGTTACGACCCCCGGTTAAGCGGACACGATGGGGAGGTGACTACACTAAAATTGTTGTTTTGATCCCTTTTAAGCGGACACGATGGGGAGGAGTGGTGACTACACTAAAATTGTTGTTACGATCCCTTTTAAGCGGACACGATGGGGAGGTGACTAGACTAAAATTGTTGTTACGACCCCTGTTAAGCGGACACGATGGGGAGGTGACTACACTAAAATTGTTGTTACGATCCCTTTTAAGCGGACACGATGGGGAGGAGTGGTGACTACACTAAAATTGTTGTTACGACCCCTTTTAAGCGGACACGATGGGGAGGTGACTGGACTAAAATTGTTGTTACGACCCCTGTTAAGCGGACACGATGGGGAGGAGTGACGACACTAAAATTGTTGTTACGACCCCTTTTAAGCGGACGACACGATGGGGAGGAGTGGTGACTACACTAAAATTGTTGTTACGACCCCTTTTAAGCGGACGACACGATGGGGAGGAGTGGTGACTACACTAAAATTGTTGTTACGACCCCTATTAAGCGGACACGATGGGGAGGTGACTGGACTAAAATTGTTGTTACGACCCATGTTAAGCGGACACGATGGGGAGGTGACTGGACTAAAATTGTTGTTACGACCCCTGTTAAGCGGACACGATGGGGAGGTGACTGGACTAAAATTGTTGTTACGATCCCTTTTAAGCGGACGACACGATGGGGAGGAGTGGTGACTACACTAAAATTGTTGTTACGACCCCTTTTAAGCGGACGACACGATGGGGAGGAGTGGTGACTACACTAAAATTGTTGTTACGACCCCTTTTAAGCGGACACGATGGGGAGGTGACTGGACTAAAATTGTTGTTACGATCCCTGTTAAGCGGACACGATGGGGAGGTGACTGGACTAAAATTGTTGTTACGATCCCTTTTAAGCGGACACGATGGGGAGGAGTGGTGACTACACTAAAATTGTTGTTACGACCCCTTTTAAGCGGAGGACACGATGGGGAGGAGTGGTGACTACACTAAAATTGTTGTTACGACCCCTTTTAAGCGGACGACACGATGGGGAGGAGTGGTGACTACACTTAATTTGTTGTTACGTTCGTTTTTAAGGGTTCTACACGATGGGGAGGAGTGGTGACTACACTAAAATTGTTGTTACGACCCCTTTTAAGCGGACGACACGATGGGGAGGAGTGGTGACTACACTAAAATTGTTGTTACGACCCCTTTTAAGCGGACGACACGATGGGGAGGAGTGGTGACTACACTAAAATTGTTGTTACGACCCCTGTTAAGCGGACACGATGGGGAGGTGACTGGACTAAAATTGTTGTTACGACCCCTTTTAAGCGGACACGATGGGGAGGTGACTGGACTAAAATTGTTGTTACGACCCCTGTTAAGCGGACACGATGGGGAGGTGACTGGACTAAAATTGTTGTTACGATCCCTTTTAAGCGGACACGATGGGGAGGAGTGGTGACTACACTAAAATTGTTGTTACGACCCCTGTTAAGCGGACACGATGGGGAGGTGACTGGACTAAAATTGTTGTTACGATCCCTTTTAAGCGGACACGATGGGGAGGTGACTGGACTAAAATTGTTGTTACGACCCCTGTTAAGCGGACACGATGGGGAGGTGACTGGACTAAAATTGTTGTTACGATCCCTTTTAAGCGGACACGATGGGGAGGAGTGGTGACTACACTAAAATTGTTGTTACGACCCCTTTTAAGCGGACGACACGATGGGGAGGAGTGGTGACTACACTAAAATTGTTGTTACGACCCCTTTTAAGCGGACGACACGATGGGGAGGAGTGGTGACTACACTAAAATTGTTGTTACGACCCCTGTTAAGCGGACACGATGGGGAGGTGACTGGACTAAAATTGTTGTTACGACCCCTGTTAAGCGGACACGATGGGGAGGTGACTGGACTAAAATTGTTGTTACGATCCCTTTTAAGCGGACACGATGGGGAGGAGTGGTGACTACACTAAAATTGTTGTTACGACCCCTTTTAAGCGGACGACACGATGGGGAGGAGTGGTGACTACACTAAAATTGTTGTTACGACCCCTTTTAAGCGGACGACACGATGGGGAGGAGTGGTGACTACACTAAAATTGTTGTTACGACGGTTTTTAATGTGACGACACGATGGGGAGGAGTGGTGACTACACTAAAATTGTTGTTACGACCCCTTTTAAGCGGACGACACGATGGGGAGGAGTGGTGACTACACTAAAATTGTTGTTACGACCCCTGTTAAGCGGACACGATGGGGAGGTGACTGGACTAAAATTGTTGTTACGATCCCTTTTAAGCGGACGACACGATGGGGAGGAGTGGTGACTACACTAAAATTGTTGTTACGACCCCTTTTAAGCGGACGACACGATGGGGAGGAGTGGTGACTACACTAAAATTGTTGTTACGACCCCTTTTAAGCGGACACGATGGGGAGGTGACTGGACTAAAATTGTTGTTACGATCCCTTTTAAGCGGACACGATGGGGAGGTGACTGGACTAAAATTGTTGTTACGACCCCTGTTAAGCGGACACGATGGGGAGGTGACTGGACTAAAATTGTTGTTACGATCCCTTTTAAGCGGACACGATGGGGAGGAGTGGTGACTACACTAAAATTGTTGTTACGACCCCTTTTAAGCGGACGACACGATGGGGAGGAGTGGTGACTACACTAAAATTGTTGTTACGACCCCTTTTAAGCGGACGACACGATGGGGAGGAGTGGTGACTACACTAAAATTGTTGTTACGACCCCTTTTAAGCGGACGACACGATGGGGAGGAGTGGTGACTACACTAAAATTGTTGTTACGACCCTTTTTAAGCGGACGACACGATGGGGAGGAGTGGTGACTACACTAAAATTGTTGTTACGACCCCTGTTAAGCGGACACGATGGGGAGGTGACTGGACTAAAATTGTTGTTACGACCCCTGTTAAGCGGACACGATGGGGAGGTGACTGGACTAAAATTGTTGTTACGACCCCTGTTAAGCGGACACGATGGGGAGGTGACTGGACTAAAATTGTTGTTACGACCCCTGTTAAGCGGACACGATGGGGAGGTGACTGGACTAAAATTGTTGTTACGACCCCTTTTAAGCGGACGACACGATGGGGAGGAGTGGTGACTACACTAAAATTGTTGTTACGACCCCTTTTAAGCGGACGACACGATGGGGAGGAGTGGTGACTACACTAAAATTGTTGTTACGACCCCTGTTAAGCGGACACGATGGGGAGGTGACTGGACTAAAATTGTTGTTACGACCCCTGTTAAGCGGACACGATGGGGAGGTGACTGGACTAAAATTGTTGTTACGATCCCTTTTAAGCGGACACGATGGGGAGGAGTGGCTACACTAAAATTGTTGTTACGATCCCTTTTAAGCGGACACGATGGGGAGGAGTGGTGACTACACAATTATTGTTGTCACGAGTTCATTTTAGCGGACGACACGATGGGGAGGAGTGGTGACTACACTAAAATTGTTGTTACGACCCCTTTTAAGCGGACGACACGATGGGGAGGAGTGGTGACTACACTAAAATTGTTGTTACGACCCCTGTTAAGCGGACACGATGGGGAGGTGACTGGACTAAAATTGTTGTTACGATCCCTTTTAAGCGGACACGATGGGGAGGAGTGGTGACTACACTAAAATTGTTGTTACGACCCCTTTTAAGCGGACGACACGATGGGGAGGAGTGGTGACTTCACTAAAATTGTTGTTACTACACATTTTAAGCGGACGACACGATGGGGAGGAGTGGTGACTACACTAAAATTGTTGTTACGACCCCTTTTAAGCGGACGACACGATGGGGAGGAGTGGTGACTACACTAAAATTGTTGTTACGACCCCTTTTAAGCGGACGACACGATGGGGAGGAGTGGTGACTACACTAAAATTGTTGTTACGACCCCTTTTAAGCGGACGACACGATGGGGAGGAGTGGTGACTACACTAAAATTGTTGTTACGACCCCTTTTAAGCTGACACGATGGGGAGGTGACTACACTAAAATTGTTGTTACGACCCCTTTTAAGCGGACGACACGATGGGGAGGAGTGGTGACTACACTAAAATTGTTGTTACGACCCCTTTTAAGCGGACGACACGATGGGGAGGAGTGGTGACTACACTAAAATTGTTGTTACGACCCCTTTTAAGCGGACGACACGATGGGGAGGAGTGGTGACTACACTAAAATTGTTGTTACGACCCCTTTTAAGCGGACGACACGATGGGGAGGAGTGGTGACTACACTAAAATTGTTGTTACGACCCCTGTTAAGCGGACACGATGGGGAGGTGACTGGACTAAAATTGTTGTTACGACCCCTGTTAAGCGGACACGATGGGGAGGTGACTACGCTAAAATTGTTGTTACGACCCCTGTTAAGCGGACACGATGGGGAGGTGACTGGACTAAAATTGTTGTTACGATCCCTTTTAAGCGGACACGATGGGGAGGTGACTGGACTAAAATTGTTGTTACGACCCCTGTTAAGCGGACACGATGGGGAGGTGACTGGACTAAAATTGTTGTTACGATCCCTTTTAAGCGGACACGATGGGGAGGAGTGGTGACTACACTAAAATTGTTGTTACGACCCCTTTTAAGCGGACGACACGATGGGGAGGAGTGGTGACTACACTAAAATTGTTGTTACGACCCCTTTTAAGCGGACGACACGATGGGGAGGAGTGGTGACTACACTAAAATTGTTGTTACGACCCCTGTAAAGCGGACACGATGGGGAGGTGACTGGACTAAAATTGTTGTTACGACCCCTGTTAAGCGGACACGATGGGGAGGTGACTGGACTAAAATTGTTGTTACGATCCCTTTTAAGCGGACGACACGATGGGGAGGAGTGGTGACTACACTAAAATTGTTGTTACGACCCCTTTTAAGCGGACGACACGATGGGGAGGAGTGGTGACTACACTAAAATTGTTGTTACGACCCCTTTTAAGCGGACACGATGGGGAGGTGACTGGACTAAAATTGTTGTTACGACCCCTGTTAAGCGGACACGATGGGGAGGTGACTGGACTAAAATTGTTGTTACGATCCTTTTAAGCGGACGACACGATGGGGAGGAGTGGTGACTACACTAAAATTGTTGTTACGACCCCTGTTAAGCGGACACGATGGGGAGGTGACTGGACTAAAATTGTTGTTACGACCCCTGTTAAGCGGACACGATGGGGAGGTGACTGGACTAAAATTGTTGTTACGACCCCTGTTAAGCGGACACGATGGGGAGGTGACTGGACTAAAATTGTTGTTACGATCCCTTTTAAGCGGACACGATGGGGAGGAGTGGTGACTACACTAAATTTGTTGTTTGGAGATCTGTCTTAGCGGACGACACGATGGGGAGGAGTGGTGACTACACTAAAATTGTTGTTACGACCCCTTTTAAGCGGACGACACGATGGGGAGGAGTGGTGACTACACTAAAATTGTTGTTACGACCCCTGTTAAGCGGACACGATGGGGAGGTGACTACACTAAAATTGTTGTTACGATCTTTTTTAAGCGGACGACACGATGGGGAGGAGTGGTGACTACACTAAAATTGTTGTTACGACCCCTTTTAAGCGGACGACACGATGGGGAGGAGTGGTGACTACACTAAAATTGTTGTTACGACCCCTTTTAAGCGGACGACACGATGGGGAGGAGTGGTGACTACACTAAAATTGTTGTTACGACCCCTTTTAAGCGGACGACACGATGGGGAGGAGTGGTGACTACACTAAAATTGTTGTTACGACCCCTTTTAAGCGGACGACACGATGGGGAGGAGTGGTGACTACACTAAAATTGTTGTTACGACCCCTTTTAAGCGGACGACACGATGGGGAGGAGTGGTGACTACACTAAAATTGTTGTTACGACCCCTTTTAAGCGGACGACACGATGGGGAGGAGTGGTGACTACACTAAAATTGTTGTTACGACCCCTTTTAAGCGGACGACACGATGGGGAGGAGTGGTGACTACACTAAAATTGTTGTTACGACCCCTTTTAAGCGGACGACACGATGGGGAGGAGTGGTGACTACACTAAAATTGTTGTTACGACCCCTTTTAAGCGGACGACACGATGGGGAGGAGTGGTGACTACACTAAAATTGTTGTTACGACCCCTTTTAAGCGGACGACACGATGGGGAGGAGTGGTGACTACACTAAAATTGTTGTTACGACCCCTTTTAAGCGGACGACACGATGGGGAGGAGTGGTGACTACACTAAAATTGTTGTTACGACCCCTTTTAAGCGGACGACACGATGGGGAGGAGTGGTGACTACACTAAAATTGTTGTTACGACCCCTTTTAAGCGGACGACACGATGGGGAGGAGTGGTGACTACACTAAAATTGTTGTTACGACCCCTTTTAAGCGGACGACACGATGGGGAGGAGTGGTGACTACACTAAAATTGTTGTTACGACCCCTTTTAAGCGGACACGATGGGGAGGTGACTGGACTAAAATTGTTGTTACGACCCCTGTTAAGCGGACACGATGGGGAGGTGACGACTACACTAAAATTGTTGTTACGATCCCTGTTAAGCGGACACGATGGGGAGGTGACTAGACTAAAATTGTTGTTACGATCCCTTTTAAGCGGACGACACGATGGGGAGGAGTGGTGACTACACTAAAATTGTTGTTACGACCCCTTTTAAGCGGACGACACGATGGGGAGGAGTGGTGACTACACTAAAATTGTTGTTACGACCCCTTTTAAGCGGACGACACGATGGGGAGGAGTGGTGACTACACTAAAATTGTTGTTACGACCCCTTTTAAGCGGACGACACGATGGGGAGGAGTGGTGACTACACTAAAATTGTTGTTACGACCCCTTTTAAGCGGACGACACGATGGGGAGGAGTGGTGACTACACTAAAATTGTTGTTACGACCCCTTTTAAGCGGACGACACGATGGGGAGGAGTGGTGACTACACTAAAATTGTTGTTACGACCCCTGTTAAGCGGACACGATGGGGAGGTGACGACTACACTAAAATTGTTGTTACGAACTATTTTTAGCGGACGACACGATGGGGAGGAGTGGTGACTACACTAAAATTGTTGTTACGACCCCTTTTAAGCGGACGACACGATGGGGAGGAGTGGTGACTACACTAAAATTGTTGTTACGACCCCTTTTAAGCGGACGACACGATGGGGAGGAGTGGTGACTACACTAAAATTGTTGTTACGACCCCTTTTAAGCGGACGACACGATGGGGAGGAGTGGTGACTACACTAAAATTGTTGTTACGACCCCTTTTAAGCGGACGACACGATGGGGAGGAGTGGTGACTACACTAAAATTGTTGTTACGACCCCTTTTAAGCGGACGACACGATGGGGAGGAGTGGTGACTACACTAAAATTGTTGTTACGACCCCTTTTAAGCGGACGACACGATGGGGAGGAGTGGTGACTACACTAAAATTGTTGTTACGACCCCTTTTAAGCGGACGACACGATGGGGAGGAGTGGTGACTACACTAAAATTGTTGTTACGACCCCTTTTAAGCGGACGACACGATGGGGAGGAGTGGTGACTACACTAAAATTGTTGTTACGACCCCTTTTAAGCGGACGACACGATGGGGAGGAGTGGTGACTACACTAAAATTGTTGTTACGACCCCTTTTAAGCGGACACGATGGGGGAGGTGACTACACTAAAATTGTTGTTACGACCCCTGTTAAGCGGACACGATGGGGAGGTGACTACACTAAAATTTTTAAGACCCCTGTTAAGCGGACACGATCGGGAGGGGACTACACTAAAATTGTTGTTACGACCCCTGTTAAGCGGACACGATTGGGAGGTGACTGGACTAAAATTGTTGTTACGCCCCCTGTTAAGCGGACACGATGGGGAGGTGACTACACTAAAATTGTTGTTACGATCCCTTTTAAGCGGACACGATGGGGAGGAGTGGTGACTACACTAAAATTGTTGTTACGATCCCTTTTAAGCGGACGACACGATGGGGAGGAGTGGTGACTACACTAAAATTGTTGTTACGACCCCTTTTAAGCGGACGACACGATGGGGAGGAGTGGTGACTACACTAAAATTGTTGTTACGACCCCTTTTAAGCGGACGACACGATGGGGAGGAGTGGTGACTACACTAAAATTGTTGTGACGAGCCCTTTTAAGCGGACGACACGATGGGGAGGAGTGGTGACTACACTAAAATTGTTGTTACGATCCCTTTTAAGCGGACGACACGATGGGGAGGAGTGGTGACTACACTAAAATTGTTGTTACGACCCCTTTTAAGCGGACGACACGATGGGGAGGAGTGGTGACTACACTAAAATTGTTGTTACGACCCCTTTTAAGCGGACGACACGATGGGGAGGAGTGGTGACTACACTAAAATTGTTGTTACGACCCCCGGTTAAGCGGACACGATGGGGAGGTGACTACACTAAAATTGTTGTTACGACCCCCGGTTAAGCGGACACGATGGGGAGGTGACTACACTAAAATTGTTGTTACGACCCCTGTTAAGCGGACACGATGGGGAGGTGACTACACTAAAATTGTTGTTACGACCCCTTTTAAGCGGACGACACGATGGGGAGGAGTGGTGACTACACTAAAATTGTTGTTACGACCCCTTTTAAGCGGACGACACGATGGGGAGGAGTGGTGACTACACTAAAATTGTTGTTACGACCCCTGTTAAGCGGACACGATGGGGAGGTGACTACACTAAAATTGTTGTTACGACCCCCGGTTAAGCGGACACGATGGGGAGGTGACTACACTAAAATTGTTGTTACGATCCCTTTTAAGCGGACACGATGGGGAGGAGTGGTGACTACACTAAAATTGTTGTTACGACCCCCGGTTAAGCGGACACGATGGGGAGGTGACTACACTAAAATTGTTGTTACGATCCCTTTTAAGCGGACACGATGGGGAGGAGTGGTGACTACACTAAAATTGTTGTTACGACCCCTTTTAAGCGGACGACACGATGGGGAGGAGTGGTGACTACACTAAAATTGTTGTTACGACCCCTTTTAAGCGGACGACACGATGGGGAGGAGTGGTGACTACACTAAAATTGTTGTTACGACCCCTTTTAAGCGGACGACACGATGGGGAGGAGTGGTGACTACACTAAAATTGTTGTTACGACCCCTATTAAGCGGACGACACGATGGGGAGGAGTGGTGACTACACTAAAATTGTTGTTACGACCCCTTTTAAGCGGACACGATGGGGAGGTGACTACACTAAAATTGTTGTTACGACCCCCGGTTAAGCGGACACGATGGGGAGGTGACTGACTACACTAAAATTGTTGTTACGATCCCTTTTAAGCGGACGACACGATGGGGAGGAGTGGTGACTACACTAAAATTGTTGTTACGACCCCTTTTAAGCGGACACGATGGGGAGGTGACTACACTAAAATTGTTGTTACGAACCCTGTTAAGCGGACACGATGGGGAGGTGACTACACTAAAATTGTTGTTACGTCACATTTTAAGCGGACGACACGATGGGGAGGAGTGGTGACTACACTAAAATTGTTGTTACGACCCCTTTTAAGCGGACGACACGATGGGGAGGAGTGGTGACTACACTAAAATTGTTGTTACGACCCCTTTTAAGCGGACGACACGATGGGGAGGAGTGGTGACTACACTAAAATTGTTGTTACGATCCCTTTTAAGCGGACACGATGGGGAGTGAGTGGTGACTACACTAAAATTGTTGTTACGACCCCTTTTAAGCGGACGACACGATGGGGAGGAGTGGTGACTACACTAAAATTGTTGTTACGACCCCTTTTATGCGGACACGATGGGGTGTTGACTACACTAAAATTGTTGTTACGACCCCTGTTAAGCGGACACGATGGGGAGGTGACTGGACTAAAATTGTTGTTACGACCCCTGTTAAGCGGACACGATCGGGAGGTGACTGGACTTAAATTGTTGTTACGATCCCATTTAAGCGGACGACACGATGGGGAGGAGTGGTGACTACACTAAAATTGTTGTTACGACCCCTTTTAAGCGGACGACACGATGGGGAGGAGTGGTGACTACACTAAAATTGTTGTTACGAACCCTTTTAAGAGGACACGATGGGGAGGAGTGGTGACTACACTAAAATTGTTGTTACGACCCCTTTTAAGCGGACGACACGATGGGGAGGAGTGGTGACTACACTAAAATTGTTGTTACGACCCCTTTTAAGCGGACGACACGATGGGGAGGAGTGGTGACTACACTAAAATTGTTGTTACGACCCCTTTTAAGCGGACGACACGATGGGGAGGAGTGGTGACTACACTAAAATTGTTGTTACGACCCCTGTTAAGCGGACACGATGGGGAGGTGACTGGACTAAAATTGTTGTTACGATCCCTTTTAAGCGGACACGATGGGGAGGTGACTACACTAAAATTGTTGTTACGATCCCTTTTAAGCGGACACGATGGGGAGGAGTGGTGACTACACTAAAATTGTTGTTACGACCCCTGTTAAGCGGACACGATGGGGAGGTGACTACACTAAAATTGTTGTTACGATCCCTTTTAAGCGGACGACACGATGGGGAGGAGTGGTGACTACACTAAAATTGTTGTTACGACCCCTTTTAAGCGGACGACACGATGGGGAGGAGTGGTGACTACACTAAAATTGTTGTTACGACCCCTTTTAAGCGGACGACACGATGGGGAGGAGTGGTGACTACACTAAAATTGTTGTTACGACCCCTGTTAAGCGGACACGATGGGGAGGTGACTGGACTAAAATTGTTGTTACGACCCCTGTTAAGCGGACACGATGGGGAGGTGACTGGACTAAAATTGTTGTTACGACCCCTGTTAAGCGGCCACGATGGGGGAGGTGACTACACTAAAATTGTTGTTACGATCCCTTTTAAGCGGACGACACGATGGGGAGGAGTGGTGACTACACTAAAATTGTTGTTACGACCCCTTTTAAGCGGACGACACGATGGGGAGGAGTGGTGACTACACTAAAATTGTTGTTACGACCCCTTTTAAGCGGACGACACGATGGGGAGGAGTGGTGACTACACTAAAATTGTTGTTACGACCCCTGTTAAGCGGACACGATGGGGAGGTGACTGGACTAAAATTGTTGTTACGACCCCTGTTAAGCGGACACGATGGGGAGGTGACTGTACTAAACTGGCTGTTACGCACCCTGTTAAGCGGACACGCTGGGGAGGTGACTGGACTAAAATTGTTGTTACGATCCCTTTTAAGCGGACACGATGGGGAGGAGTGCTGACTACACTAAAAGTGTTGCTAGGAGGTGTTTTCAGCGGACGACACGATGGGGAGGAGTGGTGACTACACTAAAATTGTTGTTACGACCCCTTTTAAGCGGACGACACGATGGGGAGGAGTGGTGACTACACTAAAATTGTTGTTACGACCCCTTTTAAGCGGACGACACGATGGGGAGGAGTGGTGACTACACTAAAATTGTTGTTACGACCCCTTTTAAGCGGACGACACGATGGGGAGGAGTGGTGACTACACTAAAATTGTTGTTACGACCCCTGTTTAGCGGACACGATGGGGAGGTGACTGGACTAAAATTGTTGTTACGACCCCTGTTAAGCGGACACGATGGGGAGGTGACTGGACTAAAATTGTTGTTACGACCCCTGTTAAGCGGACACGATGGGGAGGTGACTGGACTAAAATTGTTGTTACGATCCCTTTTAAGCGGACACGATGGGGAGGAGTGGTGACTACACTAAAATTGTTGTTACGACCCCTTTTAAGCGGACGACACGATGGGGAGGAGTGGTGACTACACTAAAATTGTTGTTACGACCCCTTTTAAGCGGACGACACGATGGGGAGGAGTGGTGACTACACTAAAATTGTTGTTACGACCCCTGTTAAGCGGACACGATGGGGAGGTGACTGGACTAAAATTGTTGTTACGACCCCTGTTAAGCGGACACGATGGGGAGGTGACTGGACTAAAATTGTTGTTACGATCCCTTTTAAGCGGACACGATGGGGAGGAGTGGTGACTACACTAAAATTGTTGTTACGACCCCTTTTAAGCGGACGACACGATGGGGAGGAGTGGTGACTACACTAAAATTGTTGTTACGACCCCTTTTAAGCGGACGACACGATGGGGAGGAGTGGTGACTACACTAAAATTGTTGTTACGACCCCTTTTAAGCGGACGACACGATGGGGAGGAGTGGTGACTACACTAAAATTGTTGTTACGACCCCTTTTAAGCGGACGACACGATGGGGAGGAGTGGTGACTACACTAAAATTGTTGTTACGACCCCTTTTAAGCGGACACGATGGGGAGGTGACTGGACTAAAATTGTTGTTACGACCCCTGTTAAGCGGACACGATGGGGAGGTGACTGGACTAAAATTGTTGTTACGACCCCTGTTAAGCGGACACGATGGGGAGGTGACTGGACTAAAATTGTTGTTACGACCCCTGTTAAGCGGACACGATGGGGAGGTGACTACACTAAAATTGTTGTTACGACCCCTTTTAAGCGGACGACACGATGGGGAGGAGTGGTGACTACACTAAAATTGTTGTTACGACCCCTTTTAAGCGGACGACACGATGGGGAGGAGTGGTGACTACACTAAAATTGTTGTTACGACCCCCGGTTAAGCGGACACGATGGGGAGGTGACTACACTAAAATTGTTGTTACGATCCCTGTTAAGCGGACACGATGGGGAGGTGACTGGACTAAAATTGTTGTTACGATCCCTTTTAAGCGGACACGATGGGGAGGAGTGGTGACTACACTAAAATTGTTGTTACGATCCCTTTTAAGCGGACACGATGGGGAGGAGTGGTGACTACACTAAAATTGTTTTTACGACCGATTTTAAGCGGACGACACGATGGGGAGGAGTGGTGACTACACTAAAATTGTTGTTACGACCCCTTTTAAGCGGACGACACGATGGGGAGGAGTGGTGACTACACTAAAATTGTTGTTACGACCCCTGTTAAGCGGACACGATGGGGAGGTGACTGGACTAAAATTGTTGTTACGACCCCTGTTAAGCGGACACGATGGGGAGGTGACTGGACTAAAATTGTTGTTACGACCCCTGTTAAGCGGACACGATGGGGAGGTGACTGGACTAAAATTGTTGTTACGATCCCTTTTAAGCGGACACGATGGGGAGGAGAGGTGACTACACTAAAATTGTTGTTACGATCCCTTTTAAGCGGACACGATGGGGAGGAGTGGTGACTACACTAAAATTGTTGTTACGACCCCTTTTAAGCGGACGACACGATGGGGAGGAGTGGTGACTACACTAAAATTGTTGTTACGATCCCTTTTAAGCGGACACGATGGGGAGGAGTGGTGACTACACTAAAATTGTTGTTACGATCCCTTTTAAGCGGACACGATGGGGAGGAGTGGTGACTACACTAAAATTGTTGTTACGATCCCTTTTAAGCGGACACGATGGGGAGGAGTGGTGACTACACTAAAATTGTTGTTACGATCCCTTTTAAGCGGACACGATGGGGAGGAGTGGTGACTACACTAAAATTGTTGTTACGATCCCTTTTAAGCGGACACGATGGGGAGGAGTGGTGACTACACTAAAATTGTTGTTACGATCTTTTTTAAGCGGACACGATGGGGAGGAGTGGTGACTACACTAAAATTGTTGTTACGATCCCTTTTAAGCGGACACGATGGGGAGGAGTGGTGACTACACTAAAATTGTTGTTACGACCCCTTTTAAGCGGACGACACGATGGGGAGGAGTGGTGACTACACTAAAATTGTTGTTACGACCCCTTTTAAGCGGACGACACGATGGGGAGGAGTGGTGACTACACTAAAATTGTTGTTACGACCCCTGTTAAGCGGACGACACGATGGGGAGGTGACTGGACTAAAATTGTTGTTACGATCCCTTTTAAGCGGACACGATGGGGAGGTGACTGGACTAAAATTGTTGTTACGACCCCTGTTAAGCGGACACGATGGGGAGGTGACTGACTACACTAAAATTGTTGTTACGATCCCTTTTAAGCGGACACGATGGGGAGGAGTGGTGACTACACTAAAATTGTTGTTACGACCCCTTTTAAGCGGACGACACGATGGGGAGGAGTGGTGACTACACTAAAATTGTTGTTACGACCCCTTTTAAGCGGACGACACGATGGGGAGGAGTGGTGACTACACTAAAATTGTTGTTACGACCCCTGTTAAGCGGACACGATGGGGAGGTGACTGGACTAAAATTGTTGTTACGACCCCTGTTAAGCGGACACGATGGGGAGGTGACTACACTAAAATTGTTGTTACGATCCCTTTTAAGCGGACACGATGGGGAGGAGTGGTGACTACACTAAAATTGTTGTTACGACCCCTTTTAAGCGGACGACACGATGGGGAGGAGTGGTGACTACACTAAAATTGTTGTTACGACCCCTTTTAAGCGGACGACACGATGGGGAGGAGTGGTGACTACACTAAAATTGTTGTTACGACCCCTTTTAAGCGGACGACACGATGGGGAGGAGTGGTGACTACACTAAAATTGTTGTTACGACCCCTTTTAAGCGGACGACACGATGGGGAGGAGTGGTGACTACACTAAAATTGTTGTTACGACCCCTGTTAAGCGGACACGATGGGGAGGTGACTGGACTAAAATTGTTGTTACGACCCCTGTTAAGCGGACACGATGGGGAGGTGACTGGACTAAAATTGTTGTTACGACCCCTGTTAAGCGGACACGATGGGGAGGTGACTGGACTAAAATTGTTGTTACGATCCCTTTTAAGCGGACACGATGGGGAGGAGTGGTGACTACACTAAAATTGTTGTTACGACCCCTTTTAAGCGGACGACACGATGGGGAGGAGTGGTGACTACACTAAAATTGTTGTTACGACCCCTTTTAAGCGGACGACACGATGGGGAGGAGTGGTGACTACACTAAAATTGTTGTTACGACCCCTGTTAAGCGGACACGATGGGGAGGTGACTGGACTAAAATTGTTGTTACGACCCCTGTTAAGCGGACACGATGGGGAGGTGACTGGACTAAAATTGTTGTTACGATCCCTTTTAAGCGGACACGATGGGGAGGAGTGGTGACTACACTAAAATTGTTGTTACGACCCCTTTTAAGCGGACGACACGATGGGGAGGAGTGGTGACTACACTAAAATTGTTGTTACGACCCCTTTTAAGCGGACGACACGATGGGGAGGAGTGGTGACTACACTAAAATTGTTGTTACGACCCTGTTAGGCGGACACGATGGGGAGGTGACTACACTAAAATTGTTGTTACGATCCCTTTTAAGCGGACACGATGGGGAGGAGTGGTGACTACACTAAAATTGTTGTTACGACCCCTGTTAAGCGGACACGATGGGGAGGTGACGACTACACTAAAATTGTTGTTACGATCCCTTTTAAGCGGACACGATGGGGATGGTGACTACACTAAAATTGTTGTTACGATCCCTTTTAAGCGGACACGATGGGGAGGAGTGGTGACTACACTAAAATTGTTGTTACGACCCCTTTTAAGCCGACGACACGATGGGGAGGAGTGGTGACTACACTAAAATTGTTGTTACTCTCCCTTTTAAGCGGACGACACGATGGGGAGGAGTGGTGACTACACTAAAATTGTTGTTACGACCCCTTTTAAGCGGACGACACGATGGGGAGGAGTGGTGACTACACTAAAATTGTTGTTACGACCCCTTTTAAGCGGACGACACGATGGGGAGGAGTGGTGACTACACTAAAATTGTTGTTACGATCCCTGTTAAGCGGACACGATGGGGAGGTGACGACTACACTAAAATTGTTGTTACGATCCCTTTTAAGCGGACACGATGGGGAGGAGTGGTGACTACACTAAAATTGTTGTTACGACCCCTGTTAAGCGGACACGATGGGGAGGTGACTACACTAAAATTGTTGTTACGACCCCTGTTAAGCGGACACGATGGGGAGGTGACTACACTAAAATTGTTGTTATGATCCCTTTTAAGCGGACACGATGGGGAGGAGTGGTGACTACACTAAAATTGTTGTTACGATCCCTTTTAAGCGGACACGATGGGGAGGAGTGGTGACTACACTAAAATTGTTGTTACGACCCCTTTTAAGCGGACGACACGATGGGGAGGAGTGGTGACTACACTAAAATTGTTGTTACGACCCCTTTTAAGCGGACGACACGATGGGGAGGAGTGGTGACTACACTAAAATTGTTGTTACGACCCCTGTTAAGCGGACACGATGGGGAGGTGACTACACTAAAATTGTTGTTACGATCCCTTTTAAGCGGACACGATGGGGAGGAGTGGTGACTACACTAAAATTGTTGTTACGACCCCTGTTAAGCGGACACGATGGGGAGGTGACTGGACTAAAATTGTTGTTACGATCCCTTTTAAGCGGACACGATGGGGAGGAGTGGTGACTACACTAAAATTGTTGTTACGACCCCTTTTAAGCGGACGACACGATGGGGAGGAGTGGTGACTACACTAAAATTGTTGTTACGACCCCTTTTAAGCGGACGACACGATGGGGAGGAGTGGTGACTACACTAAAATTGTTGTTACGACCCCTTTTAAGCGGACGACACGATGGGGAGGAGTGGTGACTACACTAAAATTGTTGTTACGACCCCTTTTAAGCGGACGACACGATGGGGAGGAGTGGTGACTACACTATATTTGTTTGTACTTCCCATTTTAAGCGGACGACACGATGGGGAGGAGTGGTGACTACACTAAAATTGTTGTTACGACCCCTTTTAAGCGGACGACACGATGGGGAGGAGTGGTGACTACACTAAAATTGTTGTTACGACCCCTGTTAAGCGGACACGATGGGGAGGTGACTGGACTAAAATTGTTGTTACGACCCCTGTTAAGCGGACACGATGGGGAGGTGACTGGACTAAAATTGTTGTTACGACCCCTGTTAAGCGGACACGATGGGGAGGTGACTGGACTAAAATTGTTGTTACGATCCCTTTTAAGCGGACACGATGGGGAGGAGTGGTGACTACACTAAAATTGTTGTTACGACCCCTTTTAAGCGGACGACACGATGGGGAGGAGTGGTGACTACACTAAAATTGTTGTTACGACCCCTTTTAAGCGGACGACACGATGGGGAGGAGTGGTGACTACACTAAAATTGTTGTTACGACCCCTGTTAAGCGGACACGATGGGGAGGTGACTGGACTAAAATTGTTGTTACGACCCCTGTTAAGCGGACACGATGGGGAGGTGACTGGACTAAAATTGTTGTTACGATCCCTTTTAAGCGGACACGATGGGGAGGAGTGGTGACTACACTAAAATTGTTGTTACGACCCCTTTTAAGCGGACGACACGATGGGGAGGAGTGGTGACTACACTAAAATTGTTGTTACGACCCCTTTTAAGCGGACGACACGATGGGGAGGAGTGGTGACTACACTAAAATTGTTGTTACGACCCCTTTTAAGCGGACGACACGATGGGGAGGAGTGGTGACTACACTAAAATTGTTGTTACGACCCCTATTAAGCGGACACGATGGGGAGGTGACTGGCCTAAAATTGTTGTTACGACCCCTGTTAAGCGGACACGATGGGGAGGTGACTGGACTAAAATTGTTGTTACGACCCCTGTTAAGCGGACACGATGGGGAGGTGACTGGACTAAAATTGTTGTTACGATCCCTTTTAAGCGGACACGATGGGGAGGAGTGGTGACTACACTAAAATTGTTTTTACGATCTTTTTAAGCGGACGACACGATGGGGAGGAGTGGTGACTACACTAAAATTGTTGTTACGACCCCTTTTAAGCGGACGACACGATGGGGAGGAGTGGTGACTACACTAAAATTGTTGTTACGACCCCTGTTAAGCGGACACGATGGGGAGGTGACTACACTAAAATTGTTGTTACGATCCCTTTTAAGCGGACACGATGGGGAGGAGTGGTGACTACACTAAAATTGTTGTTACGACCCCTTTTAAGCGGACGACACGATGGGGAGGAGTGGTGACTACACTAAAATTGTTGTTACGACCCCTTTTAAGCGGACGACACGATGGGGAGGAGTGGTGACTACACTAAAATTGTTGTTACGACCCCTGTTAAGCGGACACGATGGGGAGGTGACTGGACTAAAATTGTTGTTACGACCCCTGTTAAGCGGACACGATGGGGAGGTGACTGGACTAAAATTGTTGTTACGACCCCTGTTAAGCGGACACGATGGGGAGGTGACTGGACTAAAATTGTTGTTACGATCCCTTTTAAGCGGACGACACGATGGGGAGGAGTGGTGACTACACTAAAATTGTTGTTACGACCCCTTTTAAGCGGACGACACGATGGGGAGGAGTGGTGACTACACTAAAATTGTTGTTACGACCCCTGTTAAGCGGACACGATGGGGAGGTGACTGGACTAAAATTGTTGTTACGATCCCTTTTAAGCGGACACGATGGGGAGGTGACTGGACTAAAATTGTTGTTACGACCCCTTTTAAGCGGACGACACGATGGGGAGGAGTGGTGACTACACTAAAATTGTTGTTACGACCCCTTTTAAGCGGACGACACGATGGGGAGGAGTGGTGACTACACTAAAATTGTTGTTACGACCCCTTTTAAGCGGACGACACGATGGGGAGGAGTGGTGACTACACTAAAATTGTTGTTACGACCCCTTTTAAGCGGACGACACGATGGGGAGGAGTGGTGACTACACTAAAATTGTTGTTACGACCCCTTTTAAGCGGACGACACGATGGGGAGGAGTGGTGACTACACTAAAATTGTTGTTACGACCCCTGCCAAGCGGACACGATGGGGAGGTGACTACACTAAAATTGTTGTTACGACCCCTTTTAAGCGGACGACACGATGGGGAGGAGTGGTGACTACACTAAAATTGTTGTTACGACCCCTGTTAAGCGGACACGATGGGGAGGTGACTACACTAAAATTGTTGTTACGATCCCTTTTAAGCGGACACGATGGGGAGGAGTGGTGACTACACTAAAATTGTTGTTACGACCCCTTTTGAGCGGACACGATGGGGAGGTGACTGGACTAAAATTGTTGTTACGACCCCTGTTAAGCGGACACGATGGGGAGGTGACTGGACTAAAATTGTTGTTACGATCCCTTTTAAGCGGACACGATGGGGAGGAGTGGTGACTACACTAAAATTGTTGTTACGACCCCTTTTAAGCGGACGACACGATGGGGAGGAGTGGTGACTACACTAAAATTGTTGTTACGACCCCTTTTAAGCGGACGACACGATGGGGAGGAGTGGTGACTACACTAAAATTGTTGTTACGACCCCTTTTAAGCGGACGACACGATGGGGAGGAGTGGTGACTACACTAAAATTGTTGTTACGACCCCAGTCAAGCGGACACGATGGGGAGGTGACTGGACTAAAATTGTTGTTACGACCCCTGTTAAGCGGACACGATGGGGAGGTGACTGGACTAAAATTGTTGTTACGATCCCTGTTAAGCGGACACGATGGGGAGGTGACTGGACTAAAATTGTTGTTACGACCCCTGTTAAGCGGACACGATGGGGAGGTGACTACACTAAAATTGTTGTTACGACCCCTTTTAAGCGGACGACACGATGGGGAGGAGTGGTGACTACACTAAAATTGTTGTTACGACCCCTTTTAAGCGGACGACACGATGGGGAGGAGTGGTGACTACACTAAAATTGTTGTTACGACCCCTTTTAAGCGGACGACACGATGGGGAGGAGTGGTGACTACACTAAAATTGTTGTTACGACCCCTTTTAAGCGGACGACACGATGGGGAGGAGTGGTGACTACACTAAAATTGTTGTTACGACCCCTTTTAAGCGGACACGATGGGGAGGTGACTACACTAAAATTGTTGTTACGACCCCTTTTAAGCGGACGACACGATGGGGAGGAGTGGTGACTACACTAAAATTGTTGTTACGACCCTGTTAAGCGGACACGATGGGGAGGTGACGACTACACTAAAATTGTTGTTACGATCCCTTTTAAGCGGACACGATGGGGAGGAGTGGTGACTACACTAAAATTGTTGTTACGACCCCTGTTAAGCGGACACGATGGGGAGGTGACTGGACTAAAATTGTTGTTACGACCCCTGTTAAGCGGACACGATGGGGAGGTGACTGGACTAAAATTGTTGTTACGATCCATTTTAAGCGGACACGATGGGGAGGAGTGGTGACTACACTAAAATTGTTGTTACGACCCCTTTTAAGCGGACACGATGGGGAGGAGTGGTGACTACACTAAAATTGTTGTTACGACCCCTTTTAAGCGGACGACACGATGGGGAGGAGTGGTGACTACACTAAAATTGTTGTTACGACCCCTTTTAAGCGGACGACACGATGGGGAGGAGTGGTGACTACACTAAAATTGTTGTTACGACCCCTGTTAAGCGGACACGATGGGGAGGTGACTAGACTAAAATTGTTGTTACGACCCCTTTTAAGCGGACACGATGGGGAGGTGACTAGACTAAAATTGTTGTTACGACCCCTTTTAAGCGGACACGATGGGGAGGTGACTAGACTAAAATTGTTGTTACGATCCCTTTTAAGCGGACACGATGGGGAGGTGACTGACTACACTAAAATTGTTGTTACGATCTGTTTTAAGCGGACGACACGATGGGGAGGAGTGGTGACTACACTAAAATTGTTGTTACGACCCCTTTTAAGCGGACGACACGATGGGGAGGAGTGGTGACTACACTAAAATTGTTGTTACGACCCCTTTTAAGCGGACGACACGATGGGGAGGAGTGGTGACTACACTAAAATTGTTGTTACGACCCCTTTTAAGCGGACACGATGGGGAAGTGACGACACTAAAATTTACCCGCCCCCTTTTAAGCGGACAAGATGGGGAGAAGTGACGACACTACAATTTACCCGCCCCCTTTCAAGCGGACACGATGGGGAGAAGTGACGACACTACAATTTACCCGCCCCTTTTAAGCGGACGTTCAGTTTTAATTTCGAAGTTATTTTAAAATCTTACTAATTTCGCCGCAACAATAATTAAAACGTAAACAAAACAAGACGTTACACTCAAGAAGGATTCATAAAAAATTATCACAACATTTCATGACAATAGAGACCCGGAAATGTCATATAAACAAATTACTGAATACAGAAATTTGAAAACGCTACAGCACCCAACGGAATAAATTTAATGAAATTTACATTTTAAAATTAAATTTCACATATTTAAACTGGCAAAATTTAGAAAATTACATTGTAAAAAAATAAATAATACGGATGATCGAATTCACAAGAATATAAAAGAAGTTCGTAATATAGAACATTTCAGAAAAAAAGTAAATTTTTAATCTGTAGAAATTTTTCATAGTGTCACGTCCCGCGACGTATTTGAATGTATATAATACACACAGGCTGGATTGAGTTAAGAAATCTATGAGGAAATCGATTAAGGGGAATAGGGAGTAGTGGAAGTAGGGAGCAGTATAGGGCCCCTTTCTCCTCTAAGAAGATATGACTACGTCACGATTTTCGCTGACCGTCCATTTGTATGAAAAAATATAAAAGAGGCCCACACCAAGAGAAAGCAGTCTTATCTTTATTCTTTGTCTCTTTCTCACCCACGTACCAACCAGCCTGTGCCTACATTATATAAGAATTGTCTTAACGAATGTGTATTCTGACCTTTTAACCAATAAAATAAATTCAATTTGTATTATTTTCATAATTATTGTGTCTTTCATTGACTTATCCTCATCCCTAAGCGAGGATCATTCGATCCTAACTTAAAACGAGGAATCTTCGATCAAAGTAAGTATATTTGCGTACTTGTGACGTAACAATAGTAAAAACTTACAATTCATATATTCAAGAAAAAATTCCAAAAACGATTGTGGTGAAGAACCGCTGGATTATTGCAGGCTGATAGTAGCAAACCTTTATTCAGTCATTTTCCGCCAAAACAGTCGACAGCGTCTTTTCATTTTGTGCTCCAAAAAAAAATCATTCGTCCTAGGGCGATAAGTAATGGCCTGCCCAAAGGATAAGAAAATCCAGTTGGTCTCTGGAACATCCTCCAAAATAATGAAATTTTGATGATAGTGGTTCAATAAACCTCAGATTGAAAAGCCATGATGCCAGAAAATGTTAATTTTCTTGTTTCATTAATAGAAAACGGCGACTGAAGCGCATCGACAGCTCCAAGAATTCTACATAGATGCTGCTCTAAGTGAAACAACGTGCCGTGATTGGTTCCGTCGCTTCAAAGACGGTGAGTTCGATGTTGACGACCGTCCGCGTGAAGAAAGGCCAAAAACATTCGAAGACACTGACGTTATTTATTACAAGCTGGCGAAACCGAACGAAACCGTCACTGATGAACGGTATCGAACGCAATTGATGCTTTTGAGCCGAGCACTGCGCGAAAAGCGGCCACTATACGAGCAAAGGCACGAAAAAATTTTTCTACAGCATGACAACACTCGGCCTCACGTTGCCAAACCCGTTAAAACTTACCTGGAACAGAGTATCCAGATTTGACACGCGAACGTTACGTACACAACGCCAGCAGCAGTACGTACGTGAGAATGGTTGCGCGCGCAGCGTAGTGTGCCTGCTGTTCGCAGTGGTTCTCTCTGCTTGACAAGGAGCCTTCCTCCAGAGAAAACTCAGAGAACCACTGCGAACAGCAGACACACTACGCTGCGGGCGCAACCATTCTCACCGTATTCTCCAGATATTGCTCCTCCGGATTAATATTTGCTCCTGTCGATGGCAAATAGGCTGGCTGATCAGCGGTTTCGCTCATATGACGACATCAAAAAATGGCTCGAATCTTGGATAGCCTCAAGAGATGAACACTTTTACCGTAACGTTATTCGAGCTATACCAGTAATATGCTCAAACGTTGTAGCTAACGATGGACAATATTTTAAGTAATTCATTCGTAACTTTTTTTTTACAATTAAGTTTCATTTTCATCAAAAATGCAGTGGGAACTTAGTTGCGCACCTAATATAATAATATAGAACATAAATAAATAATAAACATAGCGTATTTAGTAATCAGTGAGTCCCTTCCGGCCAGCATGCTGTTCACTTTATTTCACTTTTATTTCGTCTCTTGACTGATCTAGTTAGTTGAAATCGGCCCTTGTGAAGATCTCATTGAGCTGTTCGAAATGTACTTTTTACTTTGCTAAATCTTTATTACTGAATTATGTCAATGATAGCTGAACTGAGGTCTTCAGGACTAGGCGCCTTGCAGACCCGCGTAAAATAACTAATAATTCAAGGATGGTCTCAGTTTATGATAGCGTAACCACTGCTTTGAACGAAATATTTTATTATTTTAGTATGGAGTATTTACAAGTGGAATGAAATTGTAAAACATATAATGATTTAATAAAACTTATCCAACACCATTACCCAAAAAATGAAATTCACATCCACTAAGCTAACCTATACATCGAATCTACTCTACGTATTTTACATTTGCGAAGCAAACATACATGGCTACAGTGGAAACAAGAGAAAGATAATTTAAAACTGCGGAACGTGCTTACTGAACTAACAAGGCTAACGGATGAATTTACCTAATTAACGTGACTGTCTACACGACTGGTATTGACGGAAGGTGCTTACACAACCTATGCGAGGCGTTAGGAACTCACTTCTAAATCCAACTTAACTTAAAACCAAATTTTTCGATAACTTACTCTACGGGCTAACTTTACGGAATATGCCTACATAACTAATATGACTCTCCGAGTACACTAATCTTTACGGGTCGAACTTACAAAACTAACATAGACTGGTAACCTAATGAACAAACATAATTTAGACTCAGTATACTAATCAGAACAAACAAAAGTACAATGAACGAATGCGTCTTAAACAGTAACCTTAATCTACTTAGCTTCTCCGCGTCGGGGGGTTTAGAGTTTCCTCATGATTGCCGTGGCCAGCGCTTGCATGAATCGGTCGCCCGGACTCCATTCCCTGCTGGTGGTTACGCGAGCTCGGATGTCTGCCGCTGTTACCGCCAATGGTACTGGTGGTAGCTGAACCAGTGGGCTATGCATCGGGGGCAGTGGGTCAATATCCAGTCTCACCCAGATGGTTTCTGCTGGTGGCAGGCGTGGCTCCTGCCCTGGGGGATCGTGTGGGCCGATCTCGTCCCTGTGCCGCGCATGGACGCAGTTTGAGCATTAGCTCGAATAAATTTTCGCCGACATCGGCAAAGACAAAGCTGGACCCGGCCTGGGCCAGAGCAGGGCCTACTGTTGTTTCGGAGGATGGGAGGCGAGTGGACCTAGTGTAAAGCTGAAATATGCCCGGGTTAGGTCGACGAACTCAACACAAGAGAAATTTTGAAATGAATATTACACCTACAGAACTGATATCAATAAAAAAACATAAGTCTAGTTTATTAAATAATCTATTTACAGCAATAACAACATTTTCTTCCTTGCAGCAATTACGCTTCAAAATACTTAAACTTGTTTATAATTGAAATTTCAGAAATTACTGTTACAACTGAATCTAACCTTAATTGTCATAACCATACTACAAGTATGTTGCTAACATACTATACAGGGTGCGCCATCTAGACCTTCGGTATTTTCACATTGAATAATTCTGTTTTTTTCTGCCGATTTTGACAAATGAGCACGATTCTGAAACGCCATTCAGCACCATTTTAACCATGAGTCAATACACACCGAAAGAACGCTCTGAAATCGTAGCGTTCTACATTGAAAACAATCGTTCAATTTTTCAAAGATGGAGAAACCATCGACGGCGCACTCTATCGTTGGATGTTGGCGCACTTTGTGTGTCCGCAAATGCGTGAAAAAGGTCTGACGAACTTCTATTTCCAACAAGATGGCGCACCTTGCCACACCGCAGGCGCTACGATGCAGTTTTTACAGCGCAAGTTCCCGGGACACGTTGCGTCGGAAAATGGCGATTTGGAGTGGCCTCCTCGTTCTCCGGATTTAACTGTACCTGACTTTCTTCTTTGGGGTTATTTAAAAAGTAAAGTTTATGCCAGCAAGCCAAAGACAATTGACGAACTTAAATGTAACATACGAGCCGAAATAGCTGCTATAACGTCCGAAATGCTGGCCAATGTTATGCAGAATGTGCGAAAAAGAGCTGCTTTTTGTGGATCGAATGGAGGTGGTCATTTAATCGTCGCTGTGTTCTAAAACTGATTTGAAATAGATGGTAAAGGATATCCTAAACAAATCTTGCTCATTTGCCAAAATGATTACAATTACAATTGCATTACGATCTTCCAGTGAAATACCAAATCTCAAGCATAATTCTCTAATCATTGCCAGCACATCTTTGACGAAATAACCGGACTTATTAAACCTTCTCTCAAGATTACTATTTTTTATAGTCATTGCCTGAATCGTCAGGGAGATTGTTCAGTTCTTCACCTTCAAAACGTTGTTCAGCTTTTTAGCATTCTTAACTTATTGTTTATACTAAACTGGAATCACTGTTAATAGATTGAAAGAGTTCGGAACGTAATTTTATCTTATTTATAAAATCTTACTGTTATGACCCGAAGGGTGCGTGAAATAATCCATACACAATTTATAACAAAATCAGATATATTTATTCAATGGTTTTTATTTAGTACATACTTCCGTGGTCGACTTAACGATTGAACAATGGTCGTTTACCCCTTTGGGTTTAATACTGTAATTGCCTATCACCTTATTCTAACTCTATTTTCGAGTCTCTTATTCGCAGGTTCTTTAGGAGCCAATATGGCGCATAACCACTATCTCGTGGTTTCGCGATGAACTATCCTAAGCTATAAAGCTTTTTTAACTAATTTCTTGAACACATTTCCGCGGTAGGCCAATGATTGTGAAAATATGGACAACTAAATTTACTTGGGCGTCCAGACGACGTTCGCAAGCGTTGAACAAAATGGAGATTCAATCACTGGCATTATCGAATTATTATGAATCACCTAGGAGCCAATATGGCGTCGGTACACATGTAATTATCGCAGATCACCTAGAAGCTTATATGGCGCATACTCCACCTTTTAGTGGTCTAACAATAAGTTATTATTTTTAATTTGAATATGCATTTAATATATTTCCGCGTTGGATCAGTGATTGTTAAATATAAGAATAAACTAAATTTACTTGGACGTCTAGACGACGTTCGCAAGCATTAAACAAAATAAAAGTTCAATCACTGGTATCGCGATCAGCCTTTTATACAATTGTAGCCAATATGGCGTCGGCACAAGCGTGATTATCACAAATTATATACGAACTAGCCCCTCAACAAATACTGCCATCAGTCGTACACGAGAAGATCCCCTAGAAGTCAATATGGTGATCGTTATTGGTCCTACCCACCACTTTATCACCGATACAATATGGCGACGACTCACCCTAACCTTTTCGCGTTACAAGCAGTTTCGCTGATATGTCGGCGTCTTACCACTATCCAGGAGCCAAAATGGCGTCCTTTTCCTAAAATCAGTCCGCATGTTTAGTGGCGGCAAATATTAAGCATAGAAAACAGAAATGTCGTTGAGCATAAACAAATCAGCGTGCATGGCAGCCGGGATGGCGTGCACCAGTCATATCTTAATATTAATCATCATGGCAGCCTGAGGCAGCGTACACCATAGAGTAAGGAAAAAGGCAGCTTAGGCAGCGTGCACCTCTTATTATGGATGCAGTGTACCGTGTCTACGCCTAGGGCAGCGGACTAGAGCACGGGTGGAGGTAAAAAAGGAGATGGTGGAGCCTGGAGCAGCGTTCCCACCGAAAATCGGACCTACTCCTGGAGCCGAGATGGCGTTCCCAGCGAGTTGATCGCACAAAGTTTTTAAATTACAAGGCGGGAATTCTTTCAGAGCCGAGATGGCGTACCTGGAAGTTTCTCCTCAAAAAATATTACCCTTGACGGCTTCCTTGGTGGCCCTTTGGCTGCTTCCTAGGTGTCTATCGGGTTTGTGACGCCCTGGCTGGAGGTCCTGAGACCCCGGCTGGAAGTACCGCTGAGAATTGAGTGCGCTCGGTTATAGACACGCGATTTCGGGTCTACAGCGGGTAAGCTTGCGCTGTGAGCCTAGCGGAAACTGTTGGTACCGCTATTCCTGAGCTCCTTGTGCGCCGCGTGTACTATATCTTTAGTATGTCGTGGGCGCCATCAGCTGACGTGAATGGTGACCGTTTCATCTGCCCCCTTTTCGAAATAGATCCTGCATAGGCGGATGTCCCCACTCTTCTTGACTGTTATAACTAGGGGGTTAATTGTTTTCTGATTTATAAATAAACTCATCTATTTGAAGAATCGTTATTACGTATTGTATTTTATGTGATTTTCACCTGGCCTTCCTTCACCTTCTTGCATTGGAGCTGATTTATACAATCCATGTGTAAATAAACGTTTTCTCCAATTTTTATCTCTCTGAAAGGACACGATGTTTGGCTGATAGTCTCGTGGTAAAAACTTTCTGTACAAGTTTCTCTCTGGTTCACTAGAATAGCCAGCATTTCCATTATTGGGATTATTAAAATTCATATTGATAAGTACTCAGTTCTGTAAAATATAATTAACTGTAAGAACTTGCTGTCAAACACCATAGAGCCACGTTAAAATTTATTTATTTATTTACAGGATTTTTCAAATGATCATCAATTTTTATATCTCTTCAAAAATGAAACTGTTTTAAATCGTTGTCAGTGCCAAAACGCGCAAATTTTTTTCTCAAAATCACTTACAAATTTGATATTTTTATCACAAAGTAAAGAATTTTATATCGCAAAACTATATCACTTTACAATGTTTATCAAATACTCATAATCAACAATTAAAAATATAATTCTTATCACTTTTCACGCACACTACTTATAAGTATTTTAATAATTGCGGAATGGCAAAAAAATTTTAATCATATATTTACATCATCTAATGTTCTAAAACTTGTTATAAAATACCTATCCCACCCGCGCAACACATACTATTTTTTGTTATTTACACTGGCACTCAAATCGAAGGCTGAGGGGTGAGTTGAATGGTGATGGAGATTCTCTAATTATTCCCTTGTTTAGTAGTCCATTTGTTTCGTCTAACGAGAACTCTGTGTTTTTTTGGCTGGCTGTGTGTTAATTTTGATAGTTTTGAAAGTTCTGCTAATCTGTTGGTACTGGGCTGGCATTCTTTCAAATTTAATTTGCTCCGGTAGTTTTTCTGGTTGGTTCTTATAGTCAAAGTAGAGAATTTTAAGTTGTTCGTTATTAATTTGGTATATGCCGTCTTGTACACATTTTTCGTTTTCTATCCAAACATCTTGTGAGACGGCCCAGCCTCATGTCTCCGCCTTTTTGTCATAATACTGGAGCGAAATCCATGAAAATAGACTCGCGATGAAGACGAACACATTCACACGAAACTCGCACGGAAGAATTGCGAGGTTTCGTTAAGTCTTCGCTTCGTAATTAGTCATTAACTTCCAAACCGGAAGTGCATGTGGCTCAACCGCGGCGATCCAGTTTTCACGGACATTTTCGTTCGTTCTCTCAGAGAGCGCCGCACTAACCTGCGGTTTCTGCCACTCAACCGATCACCCACGTTAAGCAGCTCTGTACGTAGTCGCTGGATGAGCGTCCCGCGTTCATCTCTCTTTTGTTTTTTTTTTAAAACTATTTATTATAGCTTTATTTATTTCTGTACATGTAGGCAGTTTGTTAATAATAAATAAATAAATATTAATAATAATTAAAATATCCCAGCGCAGTCGAAAGCGTCATTTTTTCCACAGAAAGATTTTCAAATTCTTTAAATATTCGGATACTACATTCATTATTTCGTAGTTGTGAATTTTTGTTGTATTAGAGTATAAATATAAATTTATAATTGAATAAATTAATATTTAAAGAATTTGAAAATCTTTCTGTTGAAAAAAAGACGCTTTCGATTGCGCTGTTATTCGAGCCCAGGTCTTTCTATTGCCGGTCGACTGCTCTAACCACTGAGCTTCTTTTCAAATTCCTTAAATATTTGAATTCAATTGCATTATTTGCGATATAAGAGTTTGAAATTGTCTACGAGGACACCTTTCGACAACGTATCCTATCTGGTGCGCGACTTCTTCTTCTTCTTGGTTGTGGCAGCTTGCAGTTCTGCAAATAGCCATATCAAAACGCGACTAGTGAACCTCCGATAATGTAGGCAGTGACGAAAATTTCAAACTCACCTAATTAATTTAAACAAAATTAATATTAATTAATTAAAAATATAAAAACTTTCTCGATGATGAGCAAAATGCCAATCTTACTAATGAACAAATAATACGCAGCCATTTAATCATTTTTTTTACTCGTCCGTAGAATATTTTAGATCTTTGCATGAGGTTTAAACTTTGCCATGCTGCAACCCAATGGGAGCACGCGCCTACTCAGAGATCGCGTGTGATTGGAACCTGGGGACACGGGCGGCCAACCAGCGAGCACTTAGACCATCCATGCCTTCCATGCACCGTGACCTGTGCTCGGTGAAGCGGCATGGGGGATAAACGTTCTCCTTGTCAACGCGCAGTATTCCTTCTCTTTTCAGCGCATACGAGTTTTCAAACGCCTCCGCCGGACGTAATTTTCGAACTTTAGAAATATAAAACACATGTTCAGAATCGCGAAAACGTTATCTTTCTTTCGACAGCAATTTCCATCTCTAAAACAGTCTCAAAGGGGGGGGGGGGGGGCATTGTGTATAAATTTTGTAATTTATTGATCGCATTGGATTTGATCGCGGTCGCTAATTGTGGCGCCCTTATTAATTAAAGTGGGAATTTGGCAGAGAGGTGAAAAACTGAGGTAATGAGCTCGGTTTCAGAGCCTCGAAAATGATTCCAGGCGCGAAGCCTTACAAGGTGAGAGCACGATTCAACGCCTTGTATTAAAATAAATCGAGGCTCGAAATCAGGGGTGGTGCATTGTAGCATCACCGCTCCTGATTTTTAGAGAACTCGGTTATTTATGTTTCCTGGCCCCCTTCTTGAGATTAGGGACTTTTTGGATCTTTTTTTAATTATTGTCGATTTGTTTTTTTTTAGGGAAATTCGCGCTGGGTTTTCATTTTTGAGCAATAAAAAATAATAAGCTCTAGGATAAAAAAAAACTGGATAGTGGTCAACCCGGGACGTGAGTATCCGTGCACTCACAGATAGTGAGACTCGGAGAAAGCTCCCAACCTTATAAACGGTTAGCGTCGAGCAGTATAAATGATCTTCTTTCATACATTTCAGATAAAGAAAAATCGCAATTACGAACAAGAAAAAAATTGAACGAGGATTTATGGTTTTGACTGTCGCGTTTTCAAAAGATTAAAAACGTGAGTTTCTTTGGCGTTCTCGCTCTTTAAATAAAGAATCGGAGCTCGCGAAATTTTCCCCCTTCGTGTAACCCACACGTGAATCTAAAGAGTAATTTTGAGCTAAAACAGGCCAAAATTGCTTTTCAAAAATTCTAAATTGATAAAATGAAAAAATTCAAAAAGGTCGAAATGTTTCAAATATTGAAATAAATATTTGAAAACTTGAAAAGCAAAACTTTTAAGCTAAATTAGGCCAAAATTCGGTTTGAAAATGTTTTAATATTAAGAAATTCAAAAGAGTCGAAATGTTTCACTTGGTTTGGTTCTTTTATTTGTATTCTGAATATTTCTGATGTATTTTGTGCAATTAAGTTTCCCTCCAAATGCAAGGGAACTTCCTATTTTTCTATTATCAAAAATCTTGGTGTTATAGAATAACGATCATATTTTTGGGAAGAAATACAAAAGAAATACCACTCTCAAATTTCAGTGTTTAAACTACGGCAGAGTCTATCCGCACGCATAATATGTCACGTTTTTTTCCAAAGTTTTGCCTTTTCAATTTATACCGAAATAATGTTTATTTTTTCAAATTAAACTTTATACCAAAAAAATTTTGATCTACAATTTCATACACAAATTGCAATCAATTCAAACTGTTTGCTTCTTCAAGTTTTTCAAGTATTTTATTTTAAAGCAATGTTATTTTGAATTTGCTTTACACCAAAGAAATATTTCAAAGTTTCTTTAACAACTTGTATAAAATAAATGTTAATTACTTTGAAAACTTATTTAGCAAAGAAATCCTATGTTAACAACCTCTTTTATGTATTTTGTAGATTCATAATAAATCACTAATAAGGACTCCGATCACAACCGAAACGTCTGATTGATATCCAGTTTTTTGTTTATGACCCTAAAGCCAGTATAATACATGCTCGATACTATTATTCAATATCTAAACGAAAACATTCTCATAACGAAATTTAAAAAAATAGAAACAAAATGCGTGACGATAATTCCTTGATTAAATAGGTCTTACCTATAGATCAGGATTCTATACTGCCTGGAGCCCTGAAATCCTGTAACGGGGATATGTCTATTTTAACTTTTGTATGTCTTTTGGAAAGCTTTATTTTTAGTTTTAATGAAAATTGTTTTATTCTTGAAAATCATCTAGAACCGGAAATTAGCATCGCGCCTTCCCATTAGTCTTGTTTTGTTGAGGTGATCAAATTATACCGCCAAACATTTTAAATATATTTACGAAATACTGAGAATTATTTAGTAATTAAAATTAAATATTAAAATGATCGAAAAATTATAATTAAATTGTGTTAAGAAATTAAATTTAATTATTAAGATATCTGTATGGTTTTTGGATATTCTCGTCGTTCTACTAAGTAATCCTGATAGTTCAGGTGATAAAAATATATCTTCGCGGAAGTTAGATTAAGACCTGAAATTTAATATACCTGGATCGTTTTTCAAAGGTCTCGTCGGTGGAATAAGTAATCCTGGCGTGAAAATATATCTTCTTCAGGAAAGTTAAGTTGATAAATGAAATTTAAAATACCCGGATGGTTTTTGAAAGGTCCCGTCATTCGATTAAGTAGTCTCAATAGTTCAGTTGATAAAAGTACATCTTCGTCGAAGTTAGATTAAGACTTGAAATTTAATATACATGGATGGTTTTTCTAAGGCCTCGTCGTTAGAAAAAGTTATCCTGCTGGTCTAGGTGAAAAAAATACACCTTCCTCGGAAAACTTAAGTTGAGAAATGTAATTTAAGATACCCGGATGGTTTTTCAAAAGTCTCATCGTCGGAATAAATTATCGGTATATTCTACTGGAAGGTTCCTGGAAGGTCCTGAAAATATGGTAAATGTCCGCCTAGATTGGGATATTTCAATGGAAGCTTCCTGGCACATACCAAAATTTAAATGGAATTGCAAGCGATGCGCAGTAGTTTTCTATGGCATCTACGGCTGCGCAGTAGTTTTGATAACTAAAGAAATTATCTGACATACATAGATTAAAAATATGTAGTTTTTAAAAAAAAAAATTTGAACCGTCCAACGGAACGTTGGGGAGAGCGGGCATTTACCTTATTCCCAGAATCTCCCAGGAACCTTCAGTGGAATATATCGATAACTTATTCCAACGATGGGACTTTAAAAAAACCATCCGGGTATCTTATATTACATTTTACAACTTAACTTTCCTGAAGAAGATATATTTTCACACCAGGATTACTTATTCCAGCGATGAGACCTTTAAAAAACCATCCGGGTATATTAAATTTCAGGTCTTAATCTAACTTCCGCGAAGATATATTTTTATCACCTGAACTATCAGGATTACTTAGTAGAACGACGAGACTATACAAAAACCATACAGATATCTTAATAATCAAATTTAATTTCCAAACACAATTTAATCATAATTTTTCAATCATTTTAATATTTAATTTTAATTACTAAACAATTCTCAGTATTTAGTAAATATATTTAAAATCTTTGGCGGTATAATTTGATCACCTCAACAAAAATTATACACTTAGCGTCATCTCTGTTGCTTTATTCTATATATAAGAAAAAAAAATTGTTTACCGATTTCATGCTATTTCACATAGTATAAAATAGTATAAAAAATCCAGAAATAAATAAATAAGTAACAATTGCCGCTCGACAAATACGAGTGAACTTCTATACATATTTAGTTTTCGACTTTGAAAAGTGGATCATTTTGATCCCAAATTGGTAGTCAGTTTGATCTTCAACAGTTTGTTCTGTTAAGGTTTACTGTATAATGAATTATTAAAACGTCGAGACGACAAGATCTTGGAAAAACCCATCTGGAAATCTTGAATTTCTATGAGAACTTTCAAGTAAGCTTTGAAATAAAATGCATTTTTTAAGGCAGGTACATAAAGATGGTCATGACTAACCTTATACCTGCACTACGAATTTTTATGTCATTTTTGAAGTTGGGTAATAAGCGATTGATTCCGATAATCGCATCATTTTGATTCGCAATTTCGAATTAAAAAAAAAAAATAAACCTGAAATTTGTATCAGAGTGTTGCAGACCATTATGATCCAATTTTGGGATCAAATTGATCAACTAGGATTTACTGTGATCTTAAAGTTTTATTCGTATCTTACATATTTTGTCTAATAAAATGGAATTTTTTAATTTTGAAATTATTTTCTGAGCTTGAAACTAAAAACATAAATTTATATCAGAAACTGTGACAGAAAAACTTTGGAAAGAAAAATGAACATTTTATAAAAAAATATTTCGATTCAAATTTGTATATCTTTTTGTAGTAAACATTTTTGGATCATAACGTTGTTTTAATATCTGCAATAGCTCAACTGCAAAATGGAATTTTGATATTAACTTTTTTCAAATTTCAACGTATTATAACTTTTTAAATTGTAGTTTAACCGAAAATTTTTATGAAGATAATTGGTAGAGATTTATAAGCACTTCCTGAAACTAATATTGCATTTTTTTTAATTTTCAAAAACACAAAACCTGCTCTTATTTTTTCCATAGTCTAGCCATGGTAACTTGTATTTTAATCTAAGTATGCGATTACGTCCTGAGACTACTTTTATCATGACTGAGGCTGCGCGAACTGAGTAAAGAGTACATTCTGTTAGATGGTAATAATCAATAATTGTGTGATACGCTACCAGCTTGCCAACCATATAATCCATTGAAGTACAGAAGGATAATAATATGAAAATAGTACATAATAATAATGTATCTCAAGCCACAGGTAAGAAAACAATTTATTTTACTTTTCAATATTTTGGTTTTTCCAAAAATTCCGATTATTATTGTACTCAAATTTTAAGAATGACTCAAAGTAACCTCAAAAAATATATCACATGTGGGTTTTGCTAATTGAGTTTGGTCAAATTAAAAAGCAAATTCAAAGCATGGTACGATTTCCAAAATAAATGGAGCTGCAAAGAAAAGGAAACATTTTTTGAGTATTTGTTATCTGTATCTGAGAAATTCTTTGCGAAATTTTTACGATGGTTTCAAGACAAATCTATATTCCATTTATAGCAAGAAATATGTAAATCAAATAAACATGAAATATATAATAATCACTGTGGACGTGGTTAATGTTTATTATGTGTTTTTTTTTCAATAAGTATACAATAATAAAAATCAAATTGAATTAATATTTAAATTCAAACCTTCGAACCATATACGAAAAATGATGAAAGTTTGGGAATACGTTACTGATTGTTATAAGAAAGTTTTTAATTCTGAATTCAACTTACTCATAAAAAAATGACATTATTTGGCATTTAATACACTGAGAGACTTTTCGTTAAAGTAAATCATAAAAATGAATTATATTTTTGTATAGTGGTTTTCAAGCGGCGAAATTAATATTTTTGTTTGAATAAATGGAATATATGTTCTACCAACTGAATTTGAAATTTACTATATCAAAGTTGCGAAGCGAAACAAAGAATATGTGAATCTGAAAACCACTATATGAAAAAAAAGGTTCGACCTTCAGAAGTGACGGCTCCGGATTATGAATTCTTGTGTCTTTTTCTAACGCGTACAAAATAAGAAGAAGATAAAGGCGGGCTTTGGCACTGAAAAGAGGGGAGGTTTCAGTGGAAACACATACACAAATATTATTATCATACCTTATTTATATTCACATATTTAAATACGCAATGATACACTATTTATAATCTTACATGCTTGAATCAAATTTCAGAATCGCTTTTTGGGATCGAAATATTTTTTTCATAAACACTCTTTTGATAATATCTTTTGTAATTGTCAATATTTCCTCAACATGATTTTGGAATACTTTAGTATTGATGCGTGCTCTGAAATACAATCATTGTTTTCTGTATTCAATAAAGTTGGGAGAAATGTGATCCGTTTCATGCATTCTTACTCAGTAAGCACTCATTAAAATTCTAAAAAAGTTGAAATTATTATTTTATAGCAATAAATTATAATATGAGCGTCGTTGACAAAAAATTGTGAAATGAATTATCAATTAGAGAAAAATTATGATTTTAGAATCATGTAAATTAATTTTTTTCCACTACGAATTTATAATCTAGAATATAACGTATATATTAATTAAAGAGAACATCAATTGCTTTTTTAGTGAAAATAATTAATCCACGCGCTAATTAGGTCCTCAAGTGAACATTTAATGGACAGATAAAAACAAATTTTAAAATTACTGGAAACATGTAGAAGGGCGATACAAAAATACAGTGAACATTGTCTTTTTGGTACTTTATATATTCTCGTCATGAATGAAAAGGTATTAGTTGTATGTGTAAAATGACTTTCTAGTAACATATATTATGTGCCTAGGCGCACAATTAGGGTTATTACGCGACGAGCGACAATGCTCTCAGGAGATGGAAGGCAATGCGTAGTCGAGAGGCGTAGCTGAGGCAAAGCCGAGACGAAGCCAAGACAAAGCCGAGACGAAGCCGAGGCGCGATAAGTCCTGCAAGCATTTTAAGCGAGTCTCGTAATCACCCGAATTATTGTGTGCAATGGCTCATATTCTATTTTATGTGTCTTTGGCGCATATACGAGTTTTTATGCGTACACTTGTATCCAAACTGAAAAGGTCGAAATTGCTGTGATTATCGCCCATCTCACTTGACATTTCGCGAATACTTTCGGCCATTTTGATTTCCTCGATCTTGTGTTGTAGTAGCGTATTGTAATAGACGCATGCGCACCTCAAATGTACAAGGCTTTGTCAGTACGGTGCCAACGCTGTACGAAGAAGAAGAAAAATAAGAAGAAGATTACGCTCCGCTGTATCGTAATAGGCGCATGTGCAGTTCAATTTTTGCATTACATTTCTCTATATCGTAATACACAACATTACGCTACTCTCAACTTTAGCGTAAAAGCGAGTTTACGCGCCGGAGGCACATACAATTTTTATTAAATCTTTACGTTTTGAGACCCTCTGAGTCAGAAAAAACGGTTTTTACAAAAATGTTTAGCTGTCAGTCTTTGTAGTAGTATGTCGTAGGCACAATTACTCTTGATAGGATCAGCAGATTAAATTGAGATTTGGCACACTTTATCGGATCCAAAAAACTGAGGACAAGTTTCTGATAGTGCTCATAAATTTCTACCAATTATCTTTATTACATTTTTCGAATGAACTATAATAATAAATCATTAGAACAAAAAAAAATGATATCGGCTGGTCGGATGCATATGAATACTTTTCCTTTCTTTGCCTTTGTAATGGTCGAATTGAGTGAGGGAAACTTTTAATATAATAAAACAATGGGCTTTATTATTATAAGAGTTTATTTCCTCTAAGAAGGCTCTCAAAACGTTGCAAATAAGCTTAAAAGCCTAAGACTGGCTTCCCAGGGCCCGCACACTACATTAATTATATACGCTTGCGTTATCTTTGCCCCTACTCAAGTGTTGTAGGGCTAAGGTATTCATTGGCCTAGTTATTGTTTTTGTCACACCCCCTATAAATAAACCGATTTTATACAGGCCATACAAAGTTATCATTCCTAAAGCAACGTATCATAAATAAGTGAGAACGTCTGTACTGGTTTCTATCCACGTGTGAGTTCGCCAACGTGATCTTATTGCTTGTAAAGCGGTTTCCATTTTATTTAGATTTTGTCGCAATTCTTTGAAGTTTTCGTGGTGTAATGACTCCTGAATTAATGGTAATTGTGGGCTTAACCAATCGATGTCTCCTGCATTGAACCTATGTTACATTTTTCTTAAAATACATGTCCGTTCGTCGTATAATTGATTTTCGTAATTTTAAAATTGATTACGGCGTTTGAATTATACAGTCTTCATTACTAAATAGTAAGCTAGCAGAGTTATGCTTTAACGTTTGCGCGTTTGTTCCGCATAAGACATTTAATTCTGAGGATGCTTCGGGAATCAAGATATACTGATTAGGATCCTTCAAGGGGATAAATACTAGTTTAAGAATTCTGAAAACTGAAAATTGACATGTCTTATCGAAAATCCGTTTATCTTGGTGTTTTATAATAGTTGTTTCACAGTAATGGATCTTGCTGATTAAATAAATCGGTTGTGTACGTTTACAAATTCGAAGATCGTCAATATTTTTACAACTCCTCAAGGTTTCAAAATCCATAGGTATGTAAAGACCTTTACAAGGTTCGTTAGGATAATTTCATGTGAAGGTATGGGGGCTATTAATCCATTTCCTTGACGGATGGGGATCAGAATGAGATGAAGGGTTTGCAAATCATCATGTTTTAGGACAGGAACCTTTACTGCGTATACGAGTCGTTTATTTATGATTCCCACAGAAATTTCGGATATATCAATAATTTGTTGATAATTTTCTAGTAACAGTTTAATGAGATATTTTTGATTGTTAACTTCTTCTAGTGTTCTCAGCTCCTGGATCAAAATTTCTGGTGTTAAAATTTGTGTATGTGCGATCCCGTGCTTGCCATCATTGATCGCGTCGATTATCAAGTTTATGTCTTCACTGTATTGAGTAATTGAGATCTTTGCAGTTGTAATCAAATTCGAGATAAAAATACTTTTATTTATTTATATGAATGTATAATTTAAACATAGTACGGCATTAATTAATTCGCATGAATTCTTTGTATTACACTATTAAATAGAATAATATAATTATTATTGTCCAGATGTTCCAACACTATAGCTGGTCCTTTCCAAGATGGTGACAGCTTGTGTTCTTTAGTGTTGTTGATAAATTTTACTAAATCTCCTGATTCATAGATTCCTTGCGGTAACGCGATTTTAGAATCTTGCAACTTCTTATATTTTTCCTTCTGAATTTTTTGTCTGGCTTGTTCTTAGTATCGTTGGTGCCTTTCTTTCCAGATGCTTAATATCTCTCGATATTTGACACTGGGTGTTGTTGAAAGCATAGAGGGTAAGTTTGCATCCCTTCCAAAAGTTAGTTGAAAAGGTGTAAATCCGGCCCCATCATGTTTAATGTTATAATGAGCCATGCTGATAATCTTTAGATTTTTGTCCCATTCCGTGCCATTGTCTTGAACGCTAGTCTTCAACAGATTCTTAATGGTGGAATGTGCCCTTTCCAAAGCTCCATTGCTTTAAGGGTGGTAAGTTGTCGTAGTTACATGCTTGATTCTAAACAGGTTTTCGACGATCTGGATGAACCCTAGCGAACTGGCTGAACGCTAGCTTTACGCTGTAGCGTAAAGCTATCGTAAAGTAGCATTATAACTCATGTATGAGGCAAAATAAATATTCAAAATGATTTTATCCTTATTGTACGTTTAAAATAACGTTAACTGATAATTAAAATATGCAATAATTTTATTTATTAACGCTAAAAATTAAATAAATATAATATCTGTCATTAAAGGCAGTGCGGTGGTTCATCACTTTCCATGTCAGGAAATCGTCAGGATTGACTATTTGTTATAATGACATGAAAGTATAGTTGAGTCTCACTCCAACCAATGATCAACTTTAACCGTGAAGACGTTCCACAAAAGGTGAACCACTGCACTGCCTTCAATGACAGGTATTATGTTTTTTTAATTTTTAACGTTAATAAATAAAATTATTGCATATGTCCATTACCTTTTAACGTTATTTTTAATGTAGAATAAGGATAACAACATTTAGAATATTTATTCTGCCTTATTCATGAGTTACAATGCTACTTTACGATAGCTTTACTATAGCTTACGATAGCTTTACGCTACAGAGTAAAGCTAGCGTTCAGCCAGTTCGCTAGGGAATTCAGACACAAAATTTTGTCCTTGGTCGCTGAGAAAATTTAGATGTAGTTCGGCGTGCTCGAATGGTTTCAGAGGCTTATTGTCTAGTTCGACACACTCTTTTCCTTTATAATTTCGAAAGAAATTCTCTTTTCGTAGTAACGAGTCTACTTAATTCAACGACGTACAACACGAATTCTTAAATGCTTTTACTGTGTTTTCGTAGAATACATAGGAGTCCTGACTTGTATTAGAGTTCCGTAGAAATCAATTAGTTGATTTGGCCCATAGGTCAAAGGATTACACCTTTTGAATCCGTAGAATCGTTAATATAACATTATATACGTTTGCGTTATCTTTGCCGCTCCCTGCTTAAAATGACGGATAGAACTTAGATAAGAACCGGGTTCTTATCCGGCACTTAATCGGATTCTATCTGGGTTGATATAATATTTTGTCCGGTTTCTATACGGGTCTTATCTGGGCGCTATAATATTTTTATCCGGTTTGTAGCCGGGTTCTCAAAATACGTGTACTCGGTTCTTATCCGGCGCTACTGGATTTGTACCCGGTTTTTGTCCCCAGTTTATACCTGGTAAGACTCTAATATTTACCATTTTTAACGGCAACGGAGGAATATGCGCTTGGAAGGTTAAATTTACTGTTTTCACAGTAAAAAATCTGATTTCAAGCTGAGAAATTCTTTCTGAGTAAATTGACAGTACTATTTAGTTACACGTACACCGAAAAAAAATCTTAGTAGGTCTGACTACTTTTTAACTTACTTTCCGTAGTTCCTAAAGGTCCCAGTCTCATTTTTGAAGTTGAGTGATCTGCAGGAACATAGGTAAATCAAATAAGAATAGTAGTTGAATCGATAAATATTCTTAGTATATTTCAAAAATGTATTTGCTTTGAAGTAGACACTTAACTTACTATTTTTATATACACAATTACCTACAAACACACACCCCCCTTTACACTACACAAACACTCGTTTAGGCAGTGTAAAAAGTGTTTGGGCCCCACGTAATCGGGAATTTTGTTAATTCTATGCCAATTGATGAATCTGATTAAAATTTATAAGATTTTTAATTATTAAATGGATTTACTATCAAATAAAATATTTTTGAAAGAAACAGTTCAAATTTTTGATGTAAGGAACATTAAATAACAAAAGGAATTATATAAATTTTAGAAGTATTAATTTTTATTATTGTATATCAGTGATACTTTATACAGGTTATAATTCCTTTAATTTTTGTTTTCAAGAGTAAAATCAACTTATGTTCAGAATCTAAAAAATTTGAGTATTTTTAATTCCAAAAATATGATGAAACTTTTAAATCCAGAAAATTATCTCATGAAGAAATTATGCATTCAAGTCGCAATGAGTAATTCCAACTAATGAAGTACTATTAAAAAAAATAGTACACTTATTTACTTATCATGAGATTGTTTTTCTAACTACTCTTTTAGTAACTTCCACTGCTTATCTTTAATATGAGAGCTTCAATTGATTTCACTATTCACCCCATGTTAATTGAACTACATGTTTAGTTATTGTTAATAATGTATTTGTATTTTAATTTCTGGTTCTAAACGCCAGGTACTAACCCGGTAGGGCCGGGTTGCAGATGCACTTTCACCTTGCTTATAGAAACCGGATAGGATCCGGGTAGAAACATATTTTTGTATTTTAATTTCTGGTTCCAAATGCCAGGTAGGAACCGGGTAGGGCTGGGTAGCAGGTGCACTTTCGCCTTAAAAATGAACAAGTTGACAACTGCCTTATAGAAACCAGATAGGATCTGGGTAGAAACATATTTTTGTATTTTAATTTCTGGTTCCAAATGCTAGAAATTAGAATACAATAATATGTTTCTACCCGGATCCTATCCGGTTTCTATAAGGCAGTTGTCAACTTGTGAATTTTTAAGGCGAAAGTAAACCTGCTACCCGGCCCTACCCAGTTCCTACCTAAGATTTGGAACCAGAAATTAAAATTCAATAATATGTTACTTCCCGGATCCTATCCGGTTTCTATAAGGCACTTGTCGACTTGCAAATTATTAAGGTGGAAGTGACCTGCCATCAGGCCCTACCCGGTTTGTATCCGGTTTCTTTCTGGTTTCTACTCGGTTTCTACCTGACATTTTAAGCAGGGCTACTCAAGTGCTGTAGGGCTGAGGTTTATTGGCTTAGTTATAGTTTTCGTTTCACCTTTTCGTTACAATTATACAACAGCGTTTTACCGCACAATTGCGAATTTTAAAAAACATGAAATGTGAACAACAGAATTATATTTTCTTGAAAAGTCGAAAAAAGATGTAACAAATTATTCAAATATTTCTAAAACAGACACGTCGCGAGCTCTGCTACGAATGATAGCAGTGTGGAGATTCTTTGGTAAATTGTTTGTTTATTCTGTTCTTTTTCCATTTGTTATTGTTGTTTAATTTTTTTCTATTGTTTTGAATTTTGAATTTATCATTTTCTATAGAAATGAAGTAATCATATACTTCAATAAATTAATATCAATTTGTGTTAATAATACATAAAGGTTTTTCCAATTGGAAAACCCTTCATTATTCAATAAGAAGATGAATGCTATTTCTTATCAATGCAAATTAATATTTTTATTTATACATTGACGTATATGCTTACTTTATTTCTACATAAAATCAAAAATGATTTAAGAAATTACATAAGGTTAGTTCATTTCATTATGAAATTTCAAATTTTAATGAGATTGGAAAATCTCTCTCAAAAGGCCCAATAATCCAGCAAAAATTTCAAGTATAAACTCGAAAAAGTAAATTCAGGGAAAGTAGTTATTCAAGTGTGTGTGCATATACGTATGTAATATATTTCATAAACGAAGCCTTCTTATTTTGAGACGGCTTAGTCCATAAACATACTAGAAAAGACCACGTGACCAGACCGAGAAATTTATAGAGCGATAGAAAGAGAAAGCTACATTTGTGACCCCTCTATACACTATCATACATAGCATACACCAACTGGCTACCTCCGTTACTCCCGCGGTCTATTCTAATACAACATCTTCATGGCTTAGTCTCGACCTAAATGCCTTTAAAAATGAAATACGTGGAGTACATGCACCAAGCACATCCATCAGGTTTTCATCCCCCATTTCTGCTCGTGAGATATTTTTTTTTAAATTATAGCAATTATAAATGTAGTACATATAATCATATTATATTATATTATATTATATTATATTATATTATATTATATTATATTATATTATATTATATTATATTATATTATATTATATTATATTATATTATATTATATTATATTATATTATATTATATTATATTATATTATATTATATTATATTATATTATATTATATTATATTATATTATATTATATTATATTATATTATATTATATTATATTATATTATATTATATTATATTATATAAAATTATATAAGTATATAAGTAACAAAATGGATGAATTTATACATCAGTTTCTCTTAATGGAATTTATTTCTCAAAATATAACCACTATTTCTAAATCTAATTTTGAATAGCAATTATCTATTGCTTTGTTTTAACATTTTTATTTGTGGGTAAGGATGTTATAATTTAAATGTTTGAAACAAATTATGTTGATTTGAAAATTGTATTATAATTGAATTATTAATTTTCTAATACAATTATATTCCTGAATATTTATTACAAGTTAACTTGGAGTTTTTGTGAATGAAATTGATTTAGAATTTACGAAGTTCATAAAGAATAGTTGTATATGTTTGTAAAGGTAAAATAGTAAGGTTTGTTAAATTACTATTGAAAGTAATTATAAAATATTTTTTTTGTCATAAATATTTTAATTATAAATAACTGGCTTATATCGACCCTCAATAATATTAATAGATAGATGATTTTTTACTTTGGCTTTAGGGTCCAGAAATAATGTAAACTCAGGGTTTCATTTTTTCCTCAAACGTTTCGACTCAGATTGGAGTCCGCATCAGTGAGATTTATTTCTGTAAAAATACAAAGGAAGAAAAGAATAAAAAATTGCACATGTGACGGATAAACATTGTGGTAAAGGGGAAATAAATTCTAAATTTTTCAGCCTCATCAGGAAGTACTCCTATTTTATTTCCGATATGTTGATGACTTAATAACAGCAGTACCGTACAATTAAATTGACACTATCAAAAACACTTTCAACAGTTACAACCATAAAATTCAGTTCCCAGTAGTGGAAGAATCACTTAACAAAATTTGTTTTTTGGATGTTCTGGTTATCAGGGAAGGAAATAACATCAAGACCAATTGGTACAAGAAACCAACCTCTTCCGGTCGACTTCTCAATTTTTATTCGCACCACCCACTCAATTATAAAATTAACGTTATCAACAACTTAGTTGATAAAGGCATCACCTTAGCACACAAAACTTTTCACACGGAAAATATTACCAAAATAAAAACGACATTAATAAAAAACACTTATCCGATTGACTTCATTAACCATGTTATAAAAAAACGATTAAAACATCTGTCACGTAAAGACGCTGTACTGAACACCCACAGACACCGACCCCCTGAGGGTTACACACCCACACACAGGTCCCACACAGCAGGACCCGGCAGGTCAAACCCCTAAATATTTACCTCTTCCCTACGTGCAAGGACTATCTGAAAAATTGTCGGGTATTTTAAAACCCTTTAATATCAGAATTGCTCCTCGTAATACAAATAATTTAACACATTTTTTCAAGTCTCCTAAAGATCCCATCTCAAAACTGAATATCGCAGACGTCGTGTACAACATTCCCTGCACTGGTTGTACAGCAAATTACATAGGTACGACTAAACGACCTCTCAAAAACAGAATTCGTGAACACATCAAAGATGTTTACAATCCCCCTGACAAATGGACGGCCTTAACAAAACATGCGTGGCATCACGATCATACTTTTAACTTTCAGGATGTAAAAATTCTCGATAGAAGCAATTTTTATAAAAATCGTATGACACTAGAAATGACCCACATAGCCAGCAATCCTCATGCTGTAAACCAAAGAACAGACATAGAGAACTTATCTGTTTTTTACCTCCCCTTGTTAAATGACAAAATTTAATCTCAGAAAAAGTACATCTCTCTAACATCTTGCTTAGGATTTGAAACGGTCTTGACCACAGTTGACTTAAGGTGACATATATTAGGTTTAATTTTTGAACTCTTTCGTGAATCGACAATCTTAGATCGTAAATTACCTAAAAGTTTCTAATTATTTTTGGCACATCATAATTTCTTTTTCCATCACCACTAGATGTTGAAGGATGAATATTTTTGTTATTTTAAGTCGTGAAATATATACAATTGCTAATATTTAGATGGTAGTATGTGTAGGCCGAAAAAAATTTGAAAGCGAGCATCTTGCATGTGCCAGGAGGAATCAAACCTCCGAGTATACATGCCTTTCCTGGGACTTACTGTGATAAACGCATATTACATATTACCATTAAAATTTAAATATTAGCCATTTTATATATTTCACCACCTAAAATAACAAAAACATCCATCCTTCAACATCTAGTGGTGGTGGAAAAAGAAATTAGGATGTGCCAATTTCATTCGATTAATACTACGGTTAAACTAATAAGTGAAATATACCGAAAATTGTTTGAAATGCTGTAAGCGGTGTTGGCTTGGTGCGTTTATCACAGTAAGTCCCCGGAAAGGGATGATGTTTCTCCAACCTTCAAAGAAAACACAACTCTTGTGAGTCTGACAGGAATTATTAGAAAGACGAAAAGTTCCAGAAATTTAAAAAAAAAAACAGTTGGAAGCTTATGAAATTCCACGTCTAGTGATGCTCAACAAATATTTTTTTGACCTTCTGGAAATAATACAGCACGTGAGGAGTTGAAAAAAAAAATCCAAGATTTTCTCAAATTCTCTACCTCAACTTCAAATTTTAGCATGACCCAGGGACAATTTTCCCAAAATCTAAAAATTATACGACATAGATTCTAAAATCTTATCTTTAATTTAAGCCCAGAAAACTTGAAAAATATTCATGGGTACCCGAGATACGATTAAAAATGTTCAATTGTATCTGAATTGAATTTTAATCGACGATCACGATTCTCGGACGGCTTGTTGCTCGCCTCCTTCGTTGAGGCAGGACCGAAATGGCCACGCACAAAGGTGGCGCTTGAGTGGAGCCCTCTTATATGTTCTTTGATCGAAGAACGTGTTTCCTTTATTTCCTTTCCTTTCATTCTTAGTTAATATTTACAATGACTATTAAAATTTTTATTAATGTTCTATTTTATAAGAATTTTAAGAAATAAAAAATGTTTACATATCATTGTTCTATTCGTTAATATGGGGATAATATTGGATTTAAATAATTTTTAATAATCACAAATAACAATAAATATTTTTTGAAATTTAGAATAATTAGAAATAAAAATTAATAATGAACAGAATCAAAATTACATATAAGAGGGCTCCACTTAAGCGCCACCTTTGTGCGTGGCCATTTCGGTCCTGCTTCAACGAAGGAGGCGAGGAACAAACCGTCCGAGAACCGTGATCGTCGATTAAAATTCAATTCAAATCCAATTGAACATTTTTAATCGTATCTCGGGTACCCATGAATATTTTTTACGTTTTCTTAGCTTAAATTAAAGATAAGGTTTTAGACTTTATGTCGTATGATTTTCAGATTTTGGAAACATTTTTCCTAGGTCATGCAAAAAGTTGAAGTTGAGGTAGAGAATTTGAGAAAATCTTGAATTTTTTTCAACTCCTCACGCGCTGTATTATTTTCAGAAGGTCGAAAGAATATTTGTTGAGGATCACTAGACGTGGAATTTCATAAGCTTCCCAACTGTTTTTTTTTAAATGCCCTATTTCTTTTTTTTCACCGAGATATCGTGGTTCAAAGTCAGCAGTAATTTTTAATAGCACTCACAAGCACTGGGCGCACAATTTCCGACGGTAGTGTATATATATATTTGTTACTGACCTTTGAGTAAAATCCCTTTTCGAATGATATCGGTAAAATCCTGGTTTGAGGTCCTAATTATATTGTTGTGTATATTCCTATTATTTTACTGATGTTATTTTGCTTTTCATAAATGTCGTTTATTGCTTCGTTGTATTCTTCTGCGTCGTCGGAAGTCATCACCCCTTTTACTGGTCAGAGAATACTGCCTATAAAGCCTAGAAGAGGTACTCTTCGTCTGTGTATGGTCCTTGGAGGGGTTATTTCATGGAGTATGTCCTGGTGTAGTTCCATCAGTATTTCAGTTAAATCCTCATTTATAATCTCGTTTTGGTGTATCTTTACATAGAGTAGATTCAGTTTCATCATGTCCTTGCAGGTATCTGACAATCTGATATTTGTTTTCAATATCACCGAAGCAATTTTCATGCTTTTAACAGGTGTTTCTGACGATGGATACGTCTCGGAATACATTCCGTGGACAGATAGATCTTTAAATTCGATAGAACATTCCTTCGGTAGTACATGCAGTTTAAAACGAGAAAAATTTTCTGAATCTGGCATTTCAGTTGAATTATCGGATATAGACAACTACAATGATAAGCAATATTGAGAATGTACATTACTAGATGTGGATTCGCAGCCTTTACTAAATTATGAAACTTCGACGAGAACCTCAACAGAAAGTAACAAAGAAAGTATGTATTAAATATAATGAAATTATGCAAGTCAAAATGAAATAAAATAGAATAAATATTGAATAAATATAAATTAATGTTGTGCATTACGTCTACAGAAAAAATATAAAAAAGATTTGTAACATAATTATTTTTGTGCGTATACGCAGAAAAAAATACAATTACATCTATAGCAAGTGCTATTTCGATCTGCCAATAACAGATGCTGTTAAATCAGAATAATATTCTACTAAGTGTACATTATGATTGTTAGTTCAAAAACAGTAAACTGATGCAACAGCGATGCTGAGAATTCCAGAGCATAGTATTTCAAATCAGTAGCATCTGCTTTTGACAGATTGCAATAGCACGTGCTGTACAGATTTGAAACTATTTTTTTCTTAGTAACCTACGAGTAAACCTTATAGCACATTTATACCTTCAGAAATAATTATTAATTTTACAAATAAATCAAAATGTATCTTGTTTACGTGATTCCTTCACACACGATAGTTTAAAATATGGTCTTAAAATGAAAATGGGAACTATTGAATTGTAGATACCCTAATTATTATTGGCGTGAAAACTATATTTTTCAAGTATTAATGGAAACGGGTGAAGGCGACTTGTTGATTCAATGCTATGATTATGAGAAAAAACCTGGAAACTACCAAAAATTAATTGAAACTAAGAAACAGTCGTACTTCTCTATACATAAGGTAGCGAGAATAGTAATACATCACGAAATTCGGCGAACAGGATCATATAAGTAAGAAGTGGTAACATTTTCTGTTCATCATTCAAATTTTTTTGAAAAATACTTGAGATTTATGTACTTCATCGGATTTATCTAACTTTGTTATCTACGTTTACCATCATTATCGTGAACATTTTCTGTATTGTACTTCCCTTGCACCGTAAAGAATATTTTTCTGCGACATAAGTATTTGATCGGGATATAATTGCCTGTTAAAACAGAGTTAAAAAAACAATATTAGTGCTCAAACAGTCACATACAAACAAATTATTTCACTTCCACGTTTCCCATTATTCACGTCATAGCATACGTTCCGAAAGATTAGAGGTTCTCGCCAAGAGCGCAGCACAACTTTTTACTGACAAACTCCAAGAAAGCTTTTACAGCAGAGCTTCTATCGACAGCAATGCCCACGGAGTCTTTCAAATATTTTACATAAAATTACGAGGGAAAGCTATAGCGATCGACCTTATTAAGAGATCTATGAAAAAAAAATCATCGGATAAGGGTAAATATTTTCTTAGTTGATGCCTCCCTAGCGAACCCGGTTTAGCAAACGGTCAGCGAATACATTGTCTATTCACTGCCCGTTCACTGACCATTGACTGGCAATTTACTGACCTTGCAATATTATGGCTAAGAACGGTAAAAAAACATTTAAAGCATTGCAATTATGATTCTGTGGCAAGATTTGATTTAGGAGGTCTGGTAATAAATACAATAGTTTTATTTTTCAGCTATAAAAAGTTGAAAAACATCATATACCTGTCATTGAAGGCAGAGCAGTGGTTCATCATTTGCGGAATGTTTCCACCGTCAGGATCGGTCATTGGTAGAAGTGAGATAAAAAGTAGCAAAGTAGTAGGAAAAAGAGACGTTCCACAAATGGTAAACCACTGCTCTGCCTTCAATGACAGGTATATGATGTTTTTCAACTTTTTATAGCTGAAAAATAAAATTATTGTATTTATTACTACACCTGATAGATTAAATTTCGCCACAGAATCATAATTGCAATGTTTTAAATGTTTTTTTACCGTTCTTAGCCATAATATTGCAAGGTCAGTGAATGGATAGTATTCGTGGACCGTTCACTAATCCGGGTCTTCTAGGATTACCATGAACAAATGTCAGAAACGTTTAAATGTAGCGTTACTCAACGAATTGTCATGTTAGTATGTATTTTTCATAGAATCATTATGTATCTCTCTTTGTTTAATTTTCACTCAACACGATTATTGTAATTCTTAAAACATAATTTCATTCAACAAATCAAGGTTTGAAAACAATCAAATTTCATATTATTACAACCTTATACAGAGAAAAATGGATTATAAAATTCAATATTCGGATAAAATACTGGGTTTGAGGCAAATTAATGATGAAAAAACTATTTTCTATTGGAAATTTTATTTTTATTAATTATATATTTTTTATTCATTGAAAAAAAATGTCTATAGCAAAATAATGTAATTACCGGTATTTTCAATAAAGAAAACACTTAATTCTCAAGGGAAACTCAAAAAAATTTTATTCAAAGCATTGACTATTGGATTCTACACATTTTTCCCATCTTTCAGGCAAATCATGGATACCATTCCAAAAAAACTTTTTCTCGTTCAAGGCAAACCATTCGACGAGCCATTTTTCGACTTCTTTAAAATTGGCGAAGCGCTGCTCTGCGAGTGAGTGTTCCATCGATGCGAAAGGGTGATAGTCGGATGGGGCAAGGTCTGGAGAGTACAGCGGGTGCGATAATATTTCCCAATTCAATGCTTTTAATGTGTTCTTCACCACTTTAGCGGTATAAGACGGTACGTTGTCATGTTGTAGGATAACTTTGCCATGTCTTCGGGCCCATTCCGGCCGTTTTTCGATCAACGCATGATTCAAATTGCTAATTTGTTGTCGGTAGCGAAACGTATTCAACGTCTCACCAGGTTTTAATAACTCGAAGTACACCATACCACACTGGTCCCACCAAACACAGAGCATTGTCTTACGGCCAAAGCGATTTGGCCTTGGAGTCGTTGGGCTGACATCACCTGGTGAAAGCCATGACTTTTTCCGCTTCGGGTTCTCGAAATAAATCCATTTTTCGTCCCCCGTGACAATTCGATGCAGAAAAGATTCCCTTTCGAACCGTTCAAGCAGCATTTCACAAATGGTTTTTCGATTTTCCATTTGTCTATCGTTCAGTTGGTGTGGTACCCATTTTCCATACTTTTGGATTTTTCCCATGGCTTTTAAACGTTGGAAAATTGCTTCTCGGGTCACATTTAGTGTTTGTGCCAATTGTTGTTGCGATTGGGTTGGGTCTTCATCCAATAACGCCTGCAATTACTCGTCTTCGAACTTTTTCGCTGCACCAGGATGTTCATTGTCTGTTAAATCGAAATCTCCACTTTTAAATTGACGGAACCATGTCTCGCATGTTCTAATCACTGGAGCATGTTCACCATAAGTTTCTACCAGCAATCGATGAGCTTCAACTGCTCTTTTCATTTGATGAAATAAGAAAAGCAACGAATGCCGCAAATGCGATTTACTTGGAACGAAACTCGACATATTCACTGAGGTAAACAACTATGATGCTATTATTTTGGCAGAATGTCATTGTGTATTTTCGAAGGTTATTGTCCATAGAAAAATATGATATAGATGCCAAATCATAGAAATGTATACATATCTCTAGCGACATATATGAGTAAAACCGGCAAATTTCAACTAACACCCCTGGTATGTATGTTTCGTTTTTTTTCAATTTGCCTAGCAAGCTTGAGAATCTTAAAAATCTGATATTTTCTACACCTTATAAATCTGCAGATAATCTGAAAATTTGATCAAAAATTGGGAATTTTATTTATTTCTTTTCTTTATCTGGATTTTATGTATTGTATTTAAAATAAAATAAAATAAAGCAAAGAAAAGAGAAATGTTATAAAATAACATAAAATAAAATAACGTGTGACAAAAATTAAAAATATTAGTAGGGATTTCCATCCGCGAGCAGACCGCGCTTGGGCTCGCTTCACTTCCGTGATGGACCGAGAGCTCGCGACCCAGCCTAATGTAGCGCTGTCCGCTCTCACCAACGAAAACCCCCATGAAAAGTTGATCCCTGTGTTTGCCTTACGTAATCTCATTACGCATAGTTCAACGCATAATTAGTGTAGTTATGGTTGTCAGAACGTGGCGAATTTTGCATGCGAGCTCACACACACGACGCACAATCTCCCCATATCATTATTTTTTGTCCTTCTGGTATATTTTCCCCTCAAAGAGGCTGAAACTTGAGACTGGGCCGTCTCAAAAGATATTTAGTAGTCCAGATAATTAAGCCAAGATTATAGATCAGTCCAACCGACAAAGGCAAGACATGTTATTAGTCCAGCCCGTCCAGCCGGTTAAGTCTATCCATAGTTAGACTTCGATAACATTTCTGAATCGGGAAAACATTCGCACTCTAATGAGTCTACGTTCATTCAAAAATTCGTCTACTTCAAATTGTTCAGCCTGTTCTCTTTGAAGTTTGTTTTGTATGTAAGCAGGTGCAAGTTTTAGTTAATATATTTTCATTGTCAGGTCCATCAAATAATTAAAATCAAGTCTTGGAAAGTAAGGTACATGATTTGCATTTAATTAAGCCCACCACGCGTTTCACGTCTGAAGGTTGTCCATTTAAACTCTAGCTTGAATTACATTAGGTGTACGAGACATTTATAATATTCTTTCCGCTACTTCAGCAGTTGCTCCCTCCATAATGATTGGCTCTCAATATTTATTGAGAATCAGGCCGGAAATTCGGCAAAAGTCTCCGATGTTAATGGCATGGTTAATGGAAACAGTCCCTTCAACGAATTGAAAAACGGATTTTATATGACCATTGTGCACTTCTACTAGCCACTTTGTCTTTTTAATTATTCTGGAATCATTTGCAGCTTGAGTATCAAGTTGACGTTGACCTGGCTGTAGAAGGGCGAGCATTTTATTATGTATAGCCAAGTTTTCGAGTAATGGTAAAACATCTCTGTAGCCACGATCCACTATGAATATGTCCGCATTTTGAAACTATTCTCGAAGACCTGCAGCATCCATCTGAAATTCGTTTTCAAGCATTGGTGCATCATTATTCCTAGAGTTCGAGAAATAAAGGCCATGGATATTCAGTATATATCAATCTGGAGCTACAAAAAGGGCTGGATTGATTAAATGTCGTTCCTTATGCATTGAGCATAGTTCTCTTAGTGCTTTAAAGTTACTGGATTTATGCATACATACATACGTTCCATCGATGTATGCAATTGCAACAGGATCATTGGGGTTAGGATCAGTGTGCACAGATCTGATACCGACGCAGTCACAACTACAGAAGCACCTCCTGTCCGTGAGGAGCGAGTGGGGAAAGGCGGTGGCGCGCGCTGCCTTTCTTTCTTCCTCGTCGCTCTGACACGCGAGAACGACTCGTCCCACTTCTCCTTATTCTCCTCGCTTCTTCCATGCAATGCTATTTTTAGATTTCACATTTCACGCTTCCAGTTATCGAGTCGAAATTGAGAATTGTATTTCTCTCGACTCCGTGCAAAAGAGGCGCGAAGCTGACGACAATTTCAAATGTATGAAATATGTTATTTGAGAAACAAAACTTTTTTCCAATATATTGGAAAAAATCTACCTAAAATAAATATCTAAAAGATCGTGTAAAATTTGATAAGCATTTGAACATTTCAAAAATAAACTTTCAGTAAAATTTCTTGCCAATAAATGTTCAAAATTTGAATCAATATACATTTTTCTATTTAAATTTCCATACTTCTTATCAATTTTGTACATTTAAAAAATTTTCAGTTAGAGAGATATATTCTATCAAGAAAAGACAAACATAAAATTCAAGTTTAAAATTTACATTCTCAGTTTTATGTTAGAAATATTTTCATCTTACATTTATGTGGCCTAAGCACAGATTTTTATTTCAAAAAAGTAAATGCTCTACAAAAAGGAAAAATTTTCTAATAGAAGTGGATAAATTAAAAAGTTAAAATATGTGTTCATTGATATCTTCATATGAACATGTAAATATTTACCGATATCAAATTTGACATGAAAATTTTTGTTCGAAGTGTTGAAATCTTGTTATAATTTGACAAGATCCTATGGACGAGTTCAATCTTTTTAATGAAATATTTGGTAATTTTTAATTTGTCTGTTCTGAAATCGGAGGAAGGTTTGAACAGTAAACAACAAATTTTTCAATGAAATTCAAGGTCAATAAATGCTTAAAGATTTAAATGATGATTTTATTTACAAAATTTTGAAACTTTGTAATTAGCTTTATAAATGACTACTTGATTCAAAAAGTAATTTCAGGCAAATGTTTTTCCAAATATCAAGAAAACGATAGTGATTTTTCAATTAAATTTAAGGTTAATAAATGCTTAAAGTTTTATATGAAGATATTAATTACAACATTTTTGAGTTTTATAAATTAACCACTTGATTCAGAAAATACTTCAATTTTGTACAGCATTTACTTTTTTGAAATAAAAATCTGTGCTTAGGCCACATAAAATTAAGTTCAAATTCAAATCTTGTGCAAAATATTTTCATTTTGGACCTGAGAAACTTGAGATAAATCTTTAAGCATTTATTGACTTAAAATTTCATTGCAAGATTCTTTGATCATTGTTCAAATCTCTCAACAATTTTCTAAAATCAGCGAAATGTAAAATTTTACGAAATATTTAATTTAAATAATTGCACTTATTTTTCTAATATTTTTTAAAAAATTTACCTATAAAATAAAGATCTATAAGATTTTGTAAAATTATGAAAAGATTGGAACGCTATAAGATAAAATTTTGAGTAAAATTTCAAATTAATGAATGTTTGACGGTTTAACTGAAAACAACAATTAAAAAATGTCGTGTGCGGCATAACTCTCGATAGAATTATCAGATTGAATTGAGCTTTGGTACACTTTATCGGAGCCGAAAAAGTAAGCACAAGTTCGTTAACCAGCCCCATCCCATCAAAATTGAGGGATGGAGCGCTACTTTTGTGTTTTTGAAAATAATTTTTTGAAAAAATCATAAATTTCAATACTGGTTTTTGACAGTGCTCATAAATCTCTACAAATGATCCCAATAACATTTTTTGATTAAATCAAAATTAGAAATGTTACAGCATATTCAAATTCGAAAAAAGTCAATATCAAAATTCCATTTTCCAGTTAAATTATACGAGATACGAAAAAACGTTATGATACAGTATTATTGAATAAATAAAGTCCTACAAATTTAAATTGTAACATTTTTTCATAAGATGCATATTTTTCTTTTTAATTAAAAAAAAAAACTATTGAAAATCCAAAATCAATTTTTTAACAATAATATGTAAAATAATAAAAAAACGTAAGAATACAAAGTTGTTAGTTTCAAAAAGATCTACAAGTTTTGTCTCATACAGTTTCTGATAAAACATATATTTTTCGTTTCAATTCCAAAAAATACGAATAAAATTCAAAAATTCCATTTTTTAGACAAAATATGTGAGATTCAAAAAAAAATTTGAGATGAAAATTGTTTGGCTAAATAAGGTTTGTTTGTTACTTCATTTAACGGGTGACGTTTATTACCAAGTAATGGCTCTGAAATAACAGGCAAGTCATCTCTACCCACATTTTCCACGAAATCATCAACATTATTATCAATATCAGCCTGAGTAATATTGAAATTTCCTTCACTGGTAGATGGCATTGCGAATTCTGCATTAGCATTGACTGAGTTTTTAATTTCATTGACTATTTTAGCTTTTATTGTACTACAACTTATTTTTATGTTTGAGCTGGAAGCTTTCCCATCAACATAATCTGGTATAATATCAAAATTTTGTTTACTGGTTGATGGTATTGATAAGTCTACATCAGTATTATTTTGAATTGCACTATAACTTATCTTTGCGACTGAACTTGAAGCCTTTTCATTATTTGGACTCTCAGACATTATACTAATAGCCTTATTTAAATACTTATTCTTATCTCGATTATTCTTATCTAAATTAGCAATACTGTTGAAAATATGCTCTCGATTTGCTCTTGAGTTTTCTATATAGCCTTGAACTACTGCATCTGAACGCCAGCCTCCCAGTTGCTTAATTTTCAGAAAATCCAAGCGTGCGTTAGCAGCAGCAGTTGCAGAGCTACGACAAAAACAATGTCCAGTATATTCTTCTGCATTTTCTAAATTTAAGTACAGAGCTATCGTCTTAGGTGTTTGGCCAATTTTATGTTTTCCAATGTATTGTCTCAGACATTTGCCTTTAGAATAGTTAACAAAGAATCTATCAGTTGGCATACAAGTTGGTCTCAACATAACGTATTTTTTTACAATGTTATAATACTCGAATCCAATTACAAATTGGCGTGGGTAGTCATTTTTGCTATCTCTGATGTTAATGACATATTGTTTACTAGTGTTTTCAACATTTGTAGTATCCTCTACATCTTTGGTGCTGATATTCATAAACTCTGCACATCTCATAGCTCCAAAGATCCCGAAAATAAGAATAACCTAAAATGTAAATATACAAACAATAAACAAAAGTAACATACATTGCGAAAAGCTTATTATCAGTAAATGAATGTATAAAAACCTTTGTCGCTAAGTACAGGTAGTCATCGCTATTTTGCAGAAAATTTCTAATTTGTGTCCAGCTCAGTGTAAGAGATTTTTTGCTTTGTAGCCTTTCGCGTGGTCTTTTAGAAGACTTTTCAATAAATGGTAATCATTAATATTAATATTATGCCTTAGACTCAGTGTTGCTCTTAGTTTTGACCAGTGACTCCAACAAGTGCTTGGTTTCCATTTTTTTGATAATTCTTTAAAATAAACAACCAAAACATTTTCATTGATAGGTGCTTTGTTGTCATGTATGTATTTTAACAATTTTGCATATGCAGTCTCATATTGTGCACGTGATTTATTAGGTAACAAATTCTTAACAATCAAATGCATTTCAGCTTCAAAATTCCTTTCAATAATTGTATTTGAATCGAAATTTTCGTCATCTGACGAATTTGACGAATCTGAAGCGTCCATTTTTTTAGCAAACTGAAAGTATAGTTTGAAGGTTATGTTGCAGTAGTTTAGGAAAGTTTATTGTTTCTAACAGGATAGCACATAATAGGTAACATTCACATATTGTAAGTCAACTATGTAGATCAAATATATAACTGATATTAATACTTACAATCTATTGTGTTTGTGGAGAATTATAACCTCGCATGAAATAAACACGCCGGCCGGTACACACTGACTGGTATGCACACGAGTGTATACCTATCTCATTCAGTCCAACACAATATTATACTCGCGCAGGCGCGTTGGATAGTACAAAGTGTCCTTAAATGCATAGTTTTAGACTCTCAAAAGTGTCCGTAAAGTGCGAACTTTACGATAGGGTATGATAAAAAGTTTATTTTTGAAATGTTCAAATGCTTATCAAATTTTACACGATCTTTTAGATATTTATTTTAGGTAGATTTTTTCCAATATATTGGAAAAAAGTGTTGTTTCTCAAATAACATATTTCATACATTTGAAATTGTCGTCTGCTTCCCGCCTCTTTTGCACGGAGTCGAGAGAAATACAATTCTCAATTTTGACTCGATAACTGGAAGCGTGAAATGTGAAATCTAAAAATAGCATTGCATGGAAGAAGCGAGGAGAATAAGGAGAAGTGGGACGAGTCGTTCTCGCGTGCCAGAGCGACGAGGAAGAAAGAAAGGCAGCGCGCGCCACCGCCTTTCCCTACTCGCTCCTCACGGACAGGTGGTGCTTCTGTAGTTGTGACTGCGTCGGTATTAGATCTGTGCACACTGGTTAGAATTATAGAGCCTATTTCCAAAATCCGTCACATGTCTTTCTATGTATTGCTCTTCTAATAGCATTTAATTCAATATTGTGAGGAACAAAATTTAATATCAGTGATCTTCGCACGGTATCAATACTCAGACTAACAGCTTGCTTACTACCAAATCAAAAAATATCTTTTAAAAAATTAATTAGTTGAGTTTGAGACTTCGGCCACTGCCTACATTATCGGAGAATCACTAGTCCCGTATCCGATAGGATGCGTTGCCGACAGGTGTCCTCGTAGACAATTTCAAACTCTTATATCGGAAATAAATGCAAATTCAAAGAATTTGATATCTTTCTGTGGAAACAAAGACGCTTTCGACTGCGCTGGGATTCGAGCCCAGGTCTTTCGATTGCCGGTCAACTGCTCTAACCTGGGCTCGAATCCCAGCGCAGTCAACAGCGTGTTTTTCTCCACAGAAAGATTTCAAATTCTTTAAATTTGAATTTAATTTGCATTTATTTGCGATATAAGAGTTTGAAATTTTCTGCGAGGACACCTGTCGGCAACGTATCTTATCTGATTCGTTTCCTTGACTAATTTCAAATTTGTCATTCAAATATTGTTCGATGAATTTCTTACAATCAATCGCTCTTTGTCGCAGAGTAATTAATAATTCTTGACAACCGTAATAATTCATGTAAAGGGTTTTTCAATAGGGACATAACAATTTCGTATCTTTATATCTCAGACCCCGACAGCGACACACCTGGTTAAATCGGACCGAGCGTCGATCGATGGGTTCCCCTATGGTCGACTCTCGGTGGGAGCTGACACCCAGCGTCAGGTTCCCCTGACTGGGTGTCTCTCCAGGCGAAGCCAGGTGGTGACCGATACACGACGCCAGGAACTCACCGACATCGGTCCTCCTGGTCCGCCACAATGAGCGCCGATCGATGGGTTCCCCATGGTCGACTTTCGGTGGGAGCGCCAACCCAGCGTCAGGTTTCCCTAACTGGGTGCTGCTCAGGCTGTGACAGGACGAACCCAGATGACACTACCACCGTAACCCACCGTACCAATCCGTACCTAACCGTTTTCAACTGTACCAGCCCACATGAACAAAACCGGCGAACCAGCTCGTCCCCTGACCAATGGTTGAAGCCATTGACCATGGGATGAGGGGGCGGTGCTTGACATCAAGCGCACCTGATTTACGCCCCGCCCGGTTCTCACTGGGGCAGCGTGAACCTGACCGTTTCACCGGACGACGATACCCACCGACTGACCGACACACGAGCACCCTCGGCCCTCTGGATCCTGCCATGGCCGAGGCCCCACCCAGGACGGGATACGTCAAATACCGGTGACCGGGCCCGACATGGGGAATCACCGACCAACCAGTATACTCGGCTCTCTGGTGGAGCCGAGGGTGGGGGGCTAACGCTCAGATATCGTTGAGGGCGTCTCTCCCTAAACGACCAAGACTTGACCGTGAGCGACTAAACGAACGACTGGATGAGATATTTGGGTGAACGCGACGCCCGAGGGGAATCGGGCTACGATAACATACTGTAAACCGCCGATCTTTTAACCCTTACGATATTGTGTGTTTGATTTACAGAAATTTATCAATGTCAACGACAAACCGGTCCAAAAGAAACGAACCGGTAGGCTTGTGCTCGCGCATCCACGCACCCACTTCAAATACACACACACAAACCGACACACATACACATACACAGTAGATTCGGACACTGACACCGGCACATTGTTATTTTATATTCACACTCACACATACATACCGTTTTAATTAATTGTTTCAAATTTATATTCTTAATAAATTTAAGTTCTTCTGAATAAATTTTCTGTACTTTAAATATTAAAATCCGTCTCCGAAATTATTTCATCACCTGCTCCCCCACTACTAACGAAACCTGTCTGACTGAAGCGTCTGGCAACCAAGGGGAAAGTAGGGATGTTTCACATTAAAGGCGTAAGGTACAAAAACTGTCCTTCTGACAATATAGAATATTTAACTATCATGCAGGTGGTTTTTAAGAAAGGGAAGGATGGGATGTATCTGTATCTGAAAAAATTTCTAAAGTGCCTTTAAGTCTATATAAAAGAGGGTGTAAAGGATAATCGCTAAAACTGATGAAGATTTCACATTTGTATGCTTGAGAATTTAGAAACATTGATGCTTCACAAATAGGAATATTATCAGTATTAGATATGATCTTGGTGGGTGACAAAATGTTTGGAAACCATTTTGATAACATGCTTTGAGGAAATTTTCATTTGTTGTAAAGTACGATTGGTTATTTGAAGAAATGGCTAGATAAGGAATTTGAGGTTTTATGTAAATAGAAGAAATTACGTCGGTATTAAAATCGAGATGTATTGGAATTGGATGTGGTTTAAATAATTGAAATTCTTCAGCAGATGTGATTGGTATAGTCATAATAAAAATCAAGTACTTAACGAATAAGAAGTATTGAATTTTAGAAAATGGAAGGACCATAGAAAAAAGGAATGTTGAAAGGTGTGGTTTTTCTTTGTTATATTTGAAGTCTAAGAAGGTATCAGGAAGTAACACAGGGTGCCATAAATTAGTTGCGGCATGGGTAATGGCTTCTGTGAGTTGGTTAAGAAGTAAAAGAAAAGATTGAGAAATTTCATATAGGTCTTTAAGTCAATTTGCTGCTAATATTCGGTATAGGTGAATGTTTGGATCTTTTTGAGAATTATGCCAATATTTGTAGGTCGTAATGTTGCCAAGTTTCAAAGAAAGGTTCGTAACTTTTTGGAAAAATGGATTAGGAAGTAGGAAAAAATTTTCTTTGGGCCAGTAAAGGGAGGTTTCCTGTCTTATTCTCAATTCTAAAAGTACTTTTTGTATCTTTTGCAATAATGGATCATTAGTTTTAGAACTATTCGTGATATTACGAACTTGTCTAGATATAAATGACACCTTGATTTTTTGTTTTTTGCATTTCGTTGAGGCAGGACCGAATAGGCCACGCACAAAGGTGGCGCTTAAGTGGAGCTCTCTTATATGGGTGATTCTGTTCTAACTGTTACTTTTTTAACTAAAATTTTTTTGATTCTATAATTAAAGGTTTTTTGTTTTTTTATGCATATTATTATACTATTTTACTGTAAAAATGAAAGTCCAAAAGGATTTTGCTACAACTTTGAAATATCGATAAGGAGAATCCAATTTCAAATTTTTCGTGCCACGGTCCTGACTCGTTCATCCGCGGTACTGACATGAAATAAATTTGGTGAAAATTCATCAGGAAAATTATCAAATTTATTTACGTATTGTATTATAATATTTTTAAACTCTTTTGTACTAATTATTTAACACTGCAATAATAAATATTAATTCATTTATAACAAATAAAAATACATTATAATGAGAGAGAGGGGGGGAGAGAGCGAGAGAGAGATCTTTTTGATTTTTTTCTAATCCAATTACTTCTTTTTGTCGTTCCCGTGAGTTTTTTTCCATTCATCTTGTTGCTTACGGCGAGCTCGCTTATTCTCGATCCGATAATTGTTCAATCGATTTACGTTTCCCTTCTATTTTCTTTTTTTCATTTCTTGCTCTTTCCTTTTGACAGTAATTTTCATATGCTTCTGGTTCATTTCGTATCTTTTGTCTTCTTCATTTTTCAGCAATACGTTTTTTTTCTAAACGACGTTTTTGCACTTCAGAATTGCCTTTGTTTTTAGACCTCACGTTTTTTTTCTTTGGTAAGTGTTGATTTTTAGCAGTTTTTTTTGTCAATATTTTCAGGTAATTTTTTGTACGTAGTATTGGGGCCATCTTCGAAAAAAAAAATTATAATTAATTATTCAAATAATTTTATTAATAATTAAATATATTTATACTTTTTTACACGGTACTGACAACCACGGTTCTGACATTTTAAATTTAAATAGCAACTATAATTATTTAGTTATGAATTTGATAATATCCAATTACCGTATAATTTAGGTTAGTAATAAGTACAAAAATACCATAACAATACAAAAAAAATCAATAGTTAACTAAGTTCACCAAAATCACGGTTCTGACCAGTAAATTTATGACATATCTTTCTAAAAATTGACTTTTAAAATGACACAAACTCGTTGCACTATTCCATAAACGTAATGTTTGTAAACATGACAGATGACGTACTTTCAATATGGCTAACTAGTTGTTTCATTAATCTTGAAGTAGATGGCGTGCGAGTCATATGAATTCAAACTAAAAAATTCGCTTAAATCTAAGGACAAAAGTTAATAAGCTAGAATTCAATGTTAAATAAATATATTGAAAAAAAAATTTGCCAATTTTTACATTCTCATCATGGATGAGAAGGTATTGGTTTTATGTGAAAAATGACTTTCGAAAATTTCATCAAATCTTTACGTTTTGAGACCCCCTGTGTCCGAAAAAAGGGTTTTTACGAAAGTGTCTGTCTGTCTGTCTGTCTGTCTGTCTGTAGGTCGTGTGCAGCATAACTCTCGATAGAATTATCAGATTGAATTGTGCTTTGGCACACTTTATCGGAGCCGAAAAAGTAAGGACAAGTTCGTTAACCAGCCACATCCAATCAAAATTGAAGGATTGAGCACTACTTTTGTGTTTTTGAAAAAATCAAAAATTTTAATACTGGTTTTAGATAGTGCTCATAAATCTCTAAAAATTATCCTGATAACATTTTTTGATTAAATCAAAATTAGAAATGTTACAGCATATGCAAATTCGAAAAAAGTCAATATCAAAATTCCATTTTCCAGTTAAATTATACGAGATACGAAAAAACGTTATGATACAATATTATTTTCTACATAAAGACCTACAAATTTGAATTGTAACATTTTTTCATAAGATGCATATTTTTTTTTTTAATTCAAAAATAATCTATTGAAAATCCAAAATTGAATTTTTTAACAATAATATGTGAAATACGAGAAAAACGTAAGAGTACAAAGTTGTTTGTATCAAAAATATCTACAAGTTTTGTCTCACACAGTTTATGAAAAAACATATATTTTTCGTTTCAATTCCAAAAAATACGATTAAAATTCAATAATTCCATTTTTTAGACAAAATATATGTGATACATAAAAAAAGTTTGGATGAAAAATTATTTGCCTAAATGAGGTCTACACATTCTTATTAAAAAATTTCTCGACAGGATGTATATTTTATGTTTTGATTTTTAATATTAAAAAAATTCGATTTTTTTCACCAAAATATGTGAGATACGAAATAAGCGTTGTTCTGCAAAATCGTTTCCTTAAGATAGTACGATCACGAAAATTAGACCTCAGACAAAGAAAGATAATTTTGCTTTCAAGAATAGCAACATTATTATTGAAGGACCAATTTGAATGAGAAAAGATTATTTTTCATGAAAAAAATTTGAAACACAAAAAAATAATGTTATTAATAAATTTTATTTTTGCCCAAGCTTATTTGCTTATCGCTTCGAGTCAAATTTTTGAAAATGATGCGATTCTAATAAATTATGGTTCATTTTTTTAGAAAAAAGATTCTCTACAACTTGACCGTTTCCTATTTTTGAAATTGAATTAATTATTATCAAATACAGCAATTTGTTTATAAACATTTTGTTTTGAAAAATTGTTTTTTTATAATTTCAGCCATTAAAGAATTCATTTTCAAAAATCGGAAACGGTCAAGTTGTAGAGGATCTTTTTCCTAAAAAAAATGAACCGTGATTTATTATAATCGCATCATTTTTAAAAATTTGGCTCGAAGCGATAAGAAAATAAGTTTGGGCAAAAATGAAATTTATTAATAACATTATTTTTTTGTATATATTTGAAAAAATTTTCCTGTCTTCACAGGAAAATTTTTTTGTTTAATATATATTGAAAATTCCATCTGGTCTTAAATGACGTTAATTCTAAATCACAGGTTGATAGGGTCGATATGGTAGAGTTCGGTTATCATGGTGAATGATACACTCTTCTAATTATCGACATAATCGACTGAAATGATTTAGAAAAATATGTATATTATTTTTTTGTGTTTCAAATTTTTTTCATGAAAAACAATCTTTTCTCTTTCAAATTAGCCCTTCAATAATAATACTGCTATTCTTGAAAGCAAAATTATCTATTTTTGCCTGAGGTCTAATTTTCGTGAACAAACTACCTTAAATAAAGTCTACGATTATTTTTTCTTTTTGAGAGATTTGGAAGAAAATAAATGATTTTAATCATGTAATTTATTAAAAAGTTACTGAAATGTATACAGAAAATCGCGCGAAGCGCGAGTGTCATGATGAGAATGTTTTCCTTAAGGCCGATAGAGCCTTAAGTAAATTGAATTTCCTGTTTCACTTAAACTGAAAAAGAAATTTAGTGAATTTGAGAAAATGAGTAATTCACATCATCTTTAATATTGAGAATTGAGAATATGCCCGCTAAGCGGGCAGATTTTTTTAAGTTTAATTATATGCATTAGGATTTATGGGTTAATTAGTTTCAATCATTTATTGCGACAAGAAAAATAATGAATTTATAGATAAATTCTAAGAGTTATATTATACAAAAAAGTGATAAAATATGTTGATGAGGATCGTATTGATAAAAACATTTTATAAATACATTGTTAATGTATGAACAGTGAGAGCAAACAATATAAGACATTAACGATCACTGTTGGAATAGAATCACCCATATATTCTTTGATCCAAGAACGTGTTTCCTTTATTTCCTTTCCTTTCTTTCTTAGTTGATATTTACAATGACAATTAAACTATTTTTTTTAAATTTAGAATAATTAGAAATAAAAATTACTAATAAACGGAATTAAAAATACATATCAGGGGGCTCCACTTAAGCGCCACCTTTGTGCGTGGCCTATTCGGTCCTGCCTCAACAAAGGAGGCGAGCAACAAACCGGCCGAGAACCGTGATCGTCGATTAAAATTCAACTCAGATACAATTGAACATTTTTAATCGTATCTCGGGTACCCATGAATATTTTTCAAGTTTTCTTGGCTTAAATTAAAGATGATTTGAGATTTTATGTCGTATAATTTTCAGATTTTGAAAAAAAATTTCCTAGGCCATGCAAAAAGTTGAAGTTGAAGTAGAGAATTTGAAAAAATCTTGAATTTTTTTTTTAATTCGTCACGTGCTGTATTATTATCACCGGGATATCGTAATTCAAAGTCAGCAGTGACTTTTTATAGCGATGACAAGCACCGTGCACACAATTGCCGACGGTAGTGTACCTCATTTTTAGAGTTTTCTTGTTTATTCCTTGCAAAAGTTTTCTTGGAAAACATTTTTTTTTGAGAAGTCATGGAAGTATCGTTGTCATCAACTTGTAAACATTTTTCTGTCCAATTAAAAGGTATATCTTTTTTTAGAAGTCGATTTAGAGGACTTGCAAGTTTTGAAAATCCATCAATAAATCGTCTATAATATCTTGCTAAGCCTAAAAATTGTTAAACATTTTTCTGTGTTTTTGGGACTGGAAAGTTTTTTACAGCTATTATCTTTTTGGATCTGGACGTACTCAATTTTCAGCAATTATGTGACCTAAATATTCTACTTCGGTTCGTGAAAATTCGCATTTGTCTGGTTGTAAATGAAGATTCGTTTTCCTAAGTCTTTCTGCTAAATTGTTAAATTTAATTTCGTGCTCTTCTAGAGTATTTGAATATATAACTATGTCATGAAGATATACAAAAAGTTCCGTTCCGATTAATCCAGTTAATGTTAAAGCCATTAATCTTTGAAACATGGCGGGTGCAGTTTTCAAACCGAAAGGCATTCTATCGAATTCATAATGACCATGAGGTGTTTTTGTATGGTGAAAACTGGTAGCTAAATCAAACACTGAAAAATATTTTGCTGATCCTAGAGAATCAAGTCAATCGTTTATATTAGGTAGAGGATACGAATCGCCAATTGTTTTTTCATTTAATTTACGAAAATCATGAACCATTCTCCATTTTATTTTTCCTTGAGTATCGAGTTTTCTAGGAACTTTCCACACTGGAGTGTTATATGGTGATTGTGAGGGCTTGATTATTTTATTTTTTAATAGTTCATCTACTCGTATTGTAATTTCTTTTATGTGAACTGGGGGAAATTTATATTGTCTTGAAAAAATTGGAGCGTCATCTACAGTAGGAATTGAATGTTGTAATACATTAGTAGCTTCAAGTGATTCTCCTGGGATTTGAAATCTATCTGCATTATTCTTAATTAATTTTTCTACATGTTCATATTTATCTTGATTTAAATGGTCTAATCGAAGAGGTTTTTGATACATTCTACTCTGTCTTCTTCTGTTACATTATAGTGAAAGAGTTCGATAAGTCAATTTTTTATTTCATTTATTTTATTTATAAAATATTAATATTATGACCCGAAGGGTGCGTGAAATATTCCATATACACAATATATAACAAAATTCAATATATTTATTTACCAATCCTTTATTAATACAGTTTCGGTAGTAGATTCGTCGTATACCTCTTGGGTTAAACACTATAATTATTTATTACCCTACTCTATTTTAAGTCTTTCTCTCGCAGGTACATTAGAAACCAATATGGCGTATCTGCCACTATCTCGCAGTTCCTCTACGAACTATATGTAAAGCTTCGTTAATCAGTCTCTTGGGCCTATTTCCATGGTGGGCCAGTGGTTGCTAAATAAGAGAAAAAGCTAAATTTACTTGGACGTCTAGACGACGTTCACAAGCATTAAACAAGATATAAATCCAATCACTGGTATCGTAATTAGTTATTCCTGGGCTGTCAGGTGAGTTGCTGCTAGGCTAACCCGCTTTCCTCGCTTCTTAATATGCTTCCTCTTGGAGGATAACTCCCGGGGTCTCCCTTTGAGCAGTTTGGGGTTCCTGAGCCTCTGACGTTGGCTGTAGGAGTGGTCCGAACCTGCTTGGATGGCGACGTTGGCTTGGTTAAGTCGGTGGAAAACCTCTGTTTGGGTGCTGGCGTCCATGTTCTAAGAGAAGGGCAGAGCAAAAGCAAAAAAAAAATAAAGCAAAGCAGAGAAGCAGACAAGAAAAGGAGTGGTAGGTTAGGAGCAGTTTATTAGCGATCATGATATTTTCTTAGGTCATGGGCGTGAAAGATTCCTCTTTCTTTATTGTTCACTGAGTCTATGATCAAATAAGTACCCTCCCTAATGATTTTACTGATGGTATAAGGACCTTCAAACACCGATATGAATTTTGATGTGCGCTTAAGTAGTTTGTCCGAGAGATTGCACGCCTTAATCAGTACCCTATCGCCTACTGTGTAGTGAGTCATTTTATGGCTCACGTTTGCCTTATGCGCTCTCTTGAGTCCCTTTTTTTTTATTCTATCGTGAGTCCCGATTAGTTTCTGTTCGTAGCTGGCTTCTTGATCCAACCTTGGTTTTAGGAGCCACTTTCCCCAAAATCGTGTTGGTTTCTCTTTCATTATTAGCTCCATGGGGGTGAGTTCCGTGGTATCATTGTGGGTTTCGTTTATGATGTCCTCAATGATCTAAAGTTTGTCGTACCAGAAGGAGTGTTTCAAGTTTTCTAATAGAATCTTAAAAAATTTTGAAAGTTCTCTATTGGCTCTTTCCACCATGTTAGCTTGAGGATGACGGATGGAGGTGAGCGTGTGCTTGATGCCCTCCTTTTTTAACTTCTCCTTCCAAACCTGGGTAGTGAACTGCGTCCCATGGTCTGTAACTATGCGCCTTGGCTTTCCGCAAAGGGGTATATAGTGATCAAAATTTTTATTTATTGTTGCCTGAGTAGTCTGTCTTCGTAGTGGATAGAGTTTTATGTACTTGCTAAACCCATCCAATATCCCTAGAATATATTTATATCCATATTTTTCCGTTGGAAGAGGGCCATAGTAGTCCACAAATACTGCCTCCAGAGGTTCTGAAAGCATTATTGGGTATGAGGGTGAGTGGCTGCTCTGTGTAGGTGTTTTGTTGCGCTGGCAGGTGTCACAAGCTTTCAATTTCTCCTTGGTGATCCTTCGCAAACCTGGGTAATAGAAGTCTTCACTGATCATGAGTTGACACTTCCTAGCGCCAATGTGCCCGTATATAAGATGACACTCAATGATCAGATCTTCTAACAGTGATTTGGGTAAACACAATTTCTGTACTTGTTGGCAATTTTTGTAGACCCCATTCTGAAGGATCGAGTACCCTGGATAATCGGAGATGTTGCTCAGTATTTTCCGCAACTTGGGGTTCCCCATTTGTTCTGACTGAATGTTGGATAATCGTTTACCCCATGTTTTTTTAGGCATCTTAGCTAGGTGATATAGAACGATGGTATTTTCCCTCCTTTCGTTGGAGGCTGTGTTTTTCGTGGTTAGTCGACTGAAGGCATCTGCGATCACGTTCTCCTTTCCTGGACAGAATTCTGTTTTGATTTGGTAGTCTTGGATTGCCATCATCCATCGTGTTAACCTTTGGTTAAGCAGTTTGCACGAGCGCAGAAAAGTCAGGGCCATGTGGTCTGTGCGGTGTATAATGGATGCTCCCAATAGGAAATTTCGGTACTTTTGCAAGGACCAAACTAGAGCAAGTAGTTCCTTTTCGGTTGTGGAGTATGCAACCTCGGAGCCATGTAGTGTTCTACTGCCACAGGCTATGATTTTAGTATTCCCGCTTGCTTCAATTTGGTAAAGCACTGCCCCAATCGCAAAGTTACTAGCATCGGTCTGAAGATAAAACGGCCTGTTGAGGTCGGGGAAGTTGAGCAAGATATGAGCTGAGAGCAAGTCCTTCACTTTTTGAAATGCCACCTGGTGTCTTTCCTCCCAGGCCCACTTATTACTCTTTTTTAGTAGTTCCAAAATCGGAACTAATTCGTTGGAGATTTGGTTGCTGAATTTTGCACTGAAGTTCAATGTCCCCAGGAAACTTTGCAGTTGCTTCTTGTTCCTCGGTGTCTCGAAATCTTTTATAGCTTGGATTTTGTCAGGATCTGGTCTGATCCCTTGTGCCGAAATAATGTGGCCCAGAAAAGTGGTCTCCAACTGCCTAAATTCGCATTTTTGAAAATTCAGGGTGACGTTATGCATCTGGAGTCTTCCCAGGACTAATCCTAGATGTTGGAGATGGTCCTCGTCATTTTCTGAAGCTATAAGTAAGTCGTCAACATAGGATATAATGAACTCGTGTAGTCCCGCCAATACATGATCAAGTCCTCTAACCAGAGCTGATGTGCTGGTTTTCAGACCAAATGGGGTTACATTATGTTCATAGCATCTTCCTTTGTAGAGAAAGGCGGTATATTGTCTAGATCCAGGGTGGAGTGGAATCTGCCAGAAACTCATGTTCATGTCGAGGCTTGATATGAGTTTCTTGTTCCTGCATCGTTGAAAAAGTGTCTCCATATTTTCGGTCCCTTCGTGATCCTCCCATAAATTTTGATTTAACCTACGGGCATCCAGGCATAGGCGGATGTCCCCACTCTTCTTGACTGTTGCCACAAGGTGGTTGATGTGAGGACGGCTGGACCTCCTGATGATTCCCCACTTGATCATAGTTTGGATTTGCTCGTCGGCCCTTTCTTCGTATTTTAAAGGAATTGGGAATGTACGTGCGCATGGGAGATTACCCTCCTTCAATACCAGCCGCTGGTGATAACAAGATATTCTCCCTGGCTGAGGATCGAACACCTTTCGGTACTTCCATAAAAGATCCTTGTACTTCTTCTGGTCTTGTGGAGGTATTTTTCCCATAGATTTGATTTTTTCTTCTATCTGGTTTACCGTCAGCTGGTCTAGTGTGTTTACTAGTTTGAGGCAGTATAACTCCATAGTGGTGGCGTCCAGGCCTACTTCATCCTGCATCTCGGTGACGTACCTTTTTCCGCTGTTGTCCTGAACGGTCAGTGTGTTGTTGGTTAAAATAATAATTCCGCCAACTGATCGTAGGACATCGATGCCCAACACGCAATCTTTTGTAAGGTTGGGTACAATCAAGATTGTAGCCTTGAGTTCCAACTTAGAAATATTTATACTAGCTAGGATCTGTTTCCGCAGCCGTATTGGCCTGCCCCCTGTAGCCCCTACTACGCATATTCGGCTTATGGGTAAACATGGACAGCCTTTGAACGTATCAAGGTTATCTTGGTAGAATTTTTCCGATAAACATGACACCTGGCTGCCGCTGTCCGCAAGAGCGGTAAGGTTTAAACTTTCCAACTGTATTGGTACCGTGGGACATCTGGCCCGTTTTTTTAATGTGACTTCGTCTTCCTGTAATAATTCTTCCCGAAAGTTTAAGTTGTTCACATGTCTTGTAATCGATGATAGGCCGCCTGAGTTCCCCGACATGTGAGGAATTTTTAAAGGGACAGACGCATCTAGTTTCCCGTCGGCTCCAATGTGTTGCCTTCTTCTAATGAGGACTCTTCTTCCTCATTAGCCAGGTTTAGTACGCGAACTTGCGTTTTTGGTGACTCTAAATTTCTTTCTGGTCTCCTCCATGAGTCATTCCTTGGTTCCCTGCCCCCTGTTTCTAAGTTTCTTATGGGCTGATAGCCTCTGTCTCCATTGTTTCGTGTATATTGTTGGACACCTGGTGTACCTCTATTTCTCCAACTTTCTTGAGTGCTGCGAGGCGGTGTACGGTAAGAGTTTAAAGGGCCAGCGTTATCGAATCTTTCCAACAGCTCTAGTAAATCCTCTAACGTATTAATTGGCCTACCCGAGATAGTAGAGCGGATCTCCTCGTTAAAGTGTCTTGCCAGCTTTGAAATGATCTCTTTGGTGGAGGGAGAAGGTGTTAATCCTCTCACCTCTCTGAAGAGTTTTATGGCATAGGCGGCCATGGAGACATTTTTCGTAGGCTCGTAGCTTCCAAACTCTAAGGCTGCCTTTATGCTGTGCTAGGTTTCTTCGCCCCAATAACGACGCTTGAATTTGCTTATGAATTGAGCCAAGTCATCATTGTCTTCCTTCACGAGGTCCCACCAGTCTTTGGGGGTGCTATGGAGACAACTACTTATGATGAAAGCCGCTTGTCCTCTAGAAGGTCTCACTGCCGCCCAGAAGTCTTTTAATTCTTCTAAGAACTTTATTGGTGAGGAGTTGCCATCGAATATTGGAGTTTTTGGCGTGATTTTTAGTGTCTCTGTACCTGCATGCACTTCTTGGCAGTAAAAACTAATATTGTTTATCATTTCCTTAAAGTTTTGTTGCCTTTCAGAAATTCTCCGAATGCTTTGGGCATTTTTACGCACTACTTCATCTTTTACATTTGCTTCACGGTCCATTAAGTCCTTAAGTCGACCCTCCAATACCTGAAAGCGAATTTCATTCATATTTCTCAAAGACCTTATTTGCTCACTGACCTCCACGTGCATTTTGTTCTCAAGATCCTCGATTTGTTCCTGGAACAGATTGGAGAGTGCATCCGCTCTTCGTTCAGCTGCATCCAGTCGATTTTGCAGCTGTCGATTTTCAACGCGCATGTTGTTGAAGGCAATCTTCAATTCTTCATATCTTCCAGCCATGGTATCCCTTTCTAGGATTTCTTCCCTATTTCTACTCATTGATTTGTCTGCCACGGCATTGAATTCTTCATGCAGAGTCCTCCGTCTATCTGTCGTCTTGGGTATCGCTCCAGTCTGGGCAGAGTTCACTGGAAGCGTATAGTCTCCGTTTTATATTGGAGATAGTGCTAGTCTTCTTGCCCCCTGCATCTCTGGGTTTAACAGATTTGATGCTTCTCGAAGGATGTCTTCGGAATTTTCGCGTTCAATCGCGTTTCTACGGGTTGGTCTACCACGTGATTTCGACATGTCTAAATTCTTACTTTTTATGAGAGGTTATGTTCATATGGTTTTCACGACCTTCGGGTCCCTATTCGAGCGCCAATGAAAGAGTTGGATAAGTCAATTTTTTATTTTATTTATTTTATTTATAAAATATTAATATTATGACCCGAAGGGTGCGTGAAATATTCCATATACACAATATATAACAAAATGCAATATATTTATTTACCAATCCTTTATTAATACAGTTTCGGTAATAGATTCGTCGTATACCTCTTGGGTTAAACACTATAATTATTTATTACCCTACACGGAAAAAATAAGTACTGGGAAATTTACTTGACAGTCCTCGACGTTTGGACAGGACAAATTTTTTCGAAGATCCTATATGCTTTTTATTAAGAAGCTTAGAACTTCATCGAAAAAAAGAAAGAATGTCTTAGGTTAATTCAAGCACAGTCAATGAATGAAATTCTTTCAAATTTTATTGTATAGGTTTTGAAAAATTATAGAAAGGCAAATAATACTTCTTCTAAAGAGTGCTTCACGTTTTAAAAGAGTTTAGATAGAATAATTTTATTAGGAATAGATGAATACCTGATATAAAAATCAAAGAAAAATTCTTGGACTGAACTTGTAAGTCTTGTGAAATTTTTAGTGGTACGATGCGCAGTTGTCAATGTCAGTTTTTTAGATACGCAAAATTTTTATTACTTTGTAAATTGACATAAACTTCAGAAATTATGAAATTCTTATATTTGATATTTCAGAATTCAGCAATTAATTTATTAAAAGTCTCTTCATCTAAAAACTTTTGTTAGCCTTATATAAAATTGATGACGAAACGAGGCGCAGCAATTTCTTACACGGCCCTGCATTTTCAAAGGATAAAATCCACCCAACATTTTTTTAGAAGTATCGCAAGTGCTTCGGTAGCCGTGCGGTTAAATTTATAAGGTTAGACTGCGTTATACATGTAGGTTAGGTAAAAGTTAAGGTTCGAATCCTATCAGCGTAAAAAGAATTTCAACAGCGGTAGTATAATTTGTAATAAAAATCAATAAAATAGTATATAAAAAAAAGACAGCTTGCGAAAATAATTTTTGTTTCTTATTTCCTTTGATAGTCCATAAAAATTTCATTGACTGGCTTTGAAGTTTTCATGCACGAGTGCTGTGCGAGCTCTATCTGCCTATATTCAGAATTTTATATCAATTCGTAAAAGTATCCAATCTTTGAACTTTATTTTCTCAAATGATTCATAGAAATTATACATTTTGCGTACTCAAAATTCTCACGGACTTTCTACTGAATATACTTTTGGAAAGTTATATATTTTTTCCAGGATTATTGATCTAATTGTACAAGAACGGTACTTCTAGTTTTAAGTAACTTTTGAACGTATCTGAAAGTCGAGCACTCTGTAATGTAAATTTCCCAGTACTTATTTTTTCCGTGTACTCTATTTTAAGTATTTCTCTCGCAGGTACATTAGAAACCAATATGGCGTATCTGCCACTATCTCGCAGTTCCTCTACGAACTATATGTAAAGCTTCGTTAATCAGCCTCTTGGGCCTATTTCCATGGTGGGCCAGTGATTGCTAAATAAGAGAACAAGCTAAATTTACTTGGACGTCTAGACGACGTTCACAAGCATAAACAAATCAAAGTCCAATCACTGATGTCGCGATCCGTCTCACATACCTTTGGAGCCAACATGGCGTCGTAACTATTATAAATTCACTAGGAGCCAATATGGCGTCAGCACACTCCTAATTATCACTATTGCATAAGAACTAGCCCTCAATAGCTATTACCCCCTGTCGTACGCGAGAAGATATCCTAGGAGCCAATATGGCGACCGTTTTCGTTTTTACCTATTGCTGCATTGCCAGTACAATGTGGCGGCTAATTACTCACACCGTTTCGCGTTACAATCAGTATCGGCGACGTATCGACGATTCAACTATCTAGGAGCCAAGATGGCGCTCATTATACAAATCAGTTCGCGTATTTTTTGGCGGCAAGTGTAAATCATAAAACGGCAGAAGCAATATTAAGCATAAACAATATCAAGCATAGACAATAAGTATAGTTGGCAGCCGAGATAGCGTACACCAATCACAGACTAGTACTAAACATCATGGCAGCCTGTGGCAGCGTGCACCATGGACAGGTAGTGATAGAGATGGCAGCTTAGGCAGCGTACACCATAGAGGTAGGAAAAAGGCAGCTTAGGCAGCGTACACCTTTATTAAGGATGGATGTACCGTGTCTACGCCTGGGGCAGCGTTCCCACCGAAAAATGGACCTACTCCTGGAGCCGAGGTGGCGTACCCAGCGAGTTGATCGCTAAAAGATTTTTAAATGGTAAATGGGAATTCTTCCAGAGCCGAGATGGCGTACCTGGAAGATTCTCCAAAAAAATTGTTACCCTTGGTGACTCTTAGGTGGCCCTTTGGCTGCTTCCTTGGTGTCTAGTAGGGTTGTGATGTCTGGCTGGAGATATCACTGAGAGCTGTGTACGCTCAGTTACAAACACGCGGTTTGGGGTTGACCGCGGGCAGGCTCGCGCTGCGAACCTAGCGGAGACTGTTGGTAGCTATGCCGCGTATATCGTCAGTTTAGTAACTCGTGGTCGCCGTCAGCTGATGGTGATCGTTACCGTTTCAATAGATTTTGCAAGAGTTAGTTAGAGAATTGTCAGTTCTTAAAAAGTTATTCAATACTTTACTTGGTAAATCTTCGTTATTTGTTGGTTTGAAATTATTTAAATTTACAATTTGTTTATAATATTCTTGTTCTTCAAAGTCTTCTAAATTAACTAATGGGACTGATAATGTTATTGGCATTTCATTTGTGTTTGCAAATTTTAAATAAGCTTTTCCTTTGTGATTTTTTACAAATGCGTCTCCAACGTAAACGACATCTTGGATATGTAATCGAGGTACATACCCTTCACTCTTTTCTTTATGTTTTATATTAATATAAAATTTTGTAACTGTTTGAGCTGGGATAGTAAATGTATTGGTGGAATTAAATCGGTAACAGTGGTTCTCAGTTTCTAAAAATTTTGAAGAATATTTTATATTTACACTATTATCTTGAAAAAATTCTGATCCTAATACTCCATCTTCTTCTACTGGGACTTCATTCGGAATAATGGTAAATATCGTTGGATAACCAAAAATGTTTATTTTCACCTGTCCTAATGTGTAAAGTGGTAAATCATTAATTCCTGTAAGTTTTAATACGTTTTGGCTATTTATTGGTACTTCAGGGTTGAGAACCTTTTGTTTAAGTAAATTTCGAGCAGCACCAGTATCAATCATCATGTGTGTTTGATTTTTTAAACCTTCCGTTGATATTACAATTGATGGAATTGAAGTGGACTTTGAAATATTTATTGTCGTTGTTGTATGATCGTTAGAAGTGGATGCAAGTAGTTCTCGATCTATGCTTTCCTCAGTGCACCCGTGCTGGGGAGAGCTTTGGAGTTTTCCTGATGAGGTGTTTGAAATTGCTTATTCGGTCGTATCTTGCAGTCTCGTACCCTAGCGAACTGGCTGAACGATAGCTTTACGCTGTAGCGTAACATTATCGTAAAGTTATCGTAAAGTAGCATTGTAACTCATGAATGAGGCAAAATAAAGATTTATAAGTTGTGTCTCACTCCAACCAATGGTCAACTTTAACGGAGAAGTTCCACAATAGGTGAACCACTGCACTGCCTTCAATGACAGGTATTATGTTTTTTTAATTTTTACCGCAAACAAATAAAATTATTGCATATTTCAATTACCAATTAATGCTATTTTCAACGTAGAATAAGGATAAAAACATTTTGAATCTTTATTTTGCCTCATTCATAAGTTACAATGCTACTTTACGATAACTTTACGATAATGTTACGATACTGTTACGCTACAGCGTAAAGCTATCGTTCAGCCAGTTCGCTAGGGTACTAAATGACCGGATTTTCTACAATAATTGCAAATTATTCCAGTATAACTTGAATTTTGTTGAATGTTATTATTTTGTAAAATATTAAATATAATTTAATATTAAAATTAATTTTGTAAAAAAGTATTATTATTGTTCCTATAATTGTTATTTCTATTTTGTAAAAAATGATTCTTGTTATTATTAAAATTATAATTTTTATTTCTTAAAGAATTGTTATTTGAAAAATTATTGTAATTGTTTCTTGTAAAATTATTATTATTATTACTTCTTTGCCAATTAAAATTACTATATCTTTGTTGGTTAGGATACCAAAAATTTTTGTTGTTATTATTAAGGGAGTTACTCAGAATGAAGAATTAACGAACAGAAAAATCTTAAACTTTGCAGAGTTTTAGAATATAATTAAAAAATTATCCCTACGAAATTTCAACGTCTGAGGTGGGTTTTTTAGTGAGATATTAATATTTCTATTTTGCGTCTCTTTGATTCAACATGGACTCTTATGAGAAATCGCGGAGGTTGTCGTGTATTATCATTGATATCTTTTCAACTGACGAACAGATCATAACGGGATTTGAACACTAGAAAAATAACATGTTCAGGATAAGTTATTAACTTTAATAACATTCAAAGGTGGGTTCTAAAAGTAATAACAAATACGATGAAGATTGGAAATTGCTGTGATTTTGGTCTTTGGTTAAGTATGTGGCAACGTCGCATTCGTAGGTTATATGCACGAAATTTGAAATGTATGCGTTATATCTATTCAGCAGCTAGTACCAACTGGTGATTAAAATTTGTTATGGAAATCATGTTGTCAATAAATGAAATATAACATATTAATTATTCGTATGATAAATAAAATAAACAATTTTTCAATACATTTCTATTATCATCACAATCGTTCATTAATTATTATTTAGAATATTTTATACATATACAATAAATACATACCAACTAAACTAAAGTAAATTAGTATTTTGTTTTCAGATAATCACAGATTTTTTTTTTAACCTTCCTATTATTTGTCACACGAATTTTCCCGTTTTTATCAGCACCAAAAAAACGAGATAATCCATCAAAAGCATGTTCGTTGTATGCATCGATAACCATAGCTACCGTGATGTCAGAGGCAATAATTTTTTTCCTTATTTGGACGGATGTGTAACTTTTTAATTCATTGTATAATTTCATGTCTGAGAAACATTTCTTAGGTACTGACGTGACCATATGTGCGACTGTACACCTGCGCGTACACGAACAAACAAGATGCGACGTTGCCAGATCAAGTACTACTGTAGTCAACCTGCGTGTTCAACCCTGTTTTGACTAGGCGGGTAGGTGAGTAACTCCCTTAAGAACTGAATCTTGAGCTTTACTTAAATGAAAACATTTTTCAGTTGTGTGACCTGGTTTTTTACAAATTAAACAAATAGTTTTGTTTTCAAGTGCTACGTTAAATCGGGTTCTTTTATTATTTTTAATATTAGTTGGTTCGTCACTTTTTGAATAATCCATATTTTTATTTCTTCGTAGTGCGGAATTTGCAGCTAATCTTCGTTCTATATCAATGTAACATCCCTATTTTCCCCCTGGTTGCCAGACGCTTCAATCAGCCAGGGTTCGGTAGGAGTGGGGGAGTAGGGTACGTAATAAACGAAACGGATTTTTAATATCAAAATATATTTGAAATTTATTAAGAACAGAACTTAAATTTAATACAAATAAGAAAAGGAACTTCAGGAAATAAATAAGTTTAAGCAGTGTGTATGTGTGAATGTGGATAACAAAAATAACAAATGGTGTGCCGGTGTCAGTGTGTGAGTTTACTGTGTACGTGTTTGTTTGTGTGTGTGTGTGTGATTGTCGTGGATGCGCGGGTGCGCGAGCACAGGCCTATTGGTTCGCTACTGTTGGACCGGTTTTGCGTTGCACAATTTTACTTTCTGTAAATAAAACATACAAGGTCGCAGGGGATAAGAATCGGCGATTTACAATATGATATGTCGTAGCCCGATTCCCCTCGGGGGGCGCGTTCACCTTGATTTCTCCTCCGGTCGCTCGTTTCGTCGGTCACGGTCAAGTCTCGGTCGTTTTAGGGAGGGACGCCCTCAGCGGTATCTGAGCGTTGGTGCCCCACCCTCGGTGCCTCGGCCATGGCGGTATCCAGAGGGCCGAGGGTACTGGTGGGTCGGTCGGTCGGTCGGTCGATAATTCCCCAGGTTGGGCCCGGTCACCGGTATTTGACGGGACCCAATCCTGGGTGGGGCCTCAGCCATGGCAGGATCCAGAGGGCCGACGTTACTGGTGTGTCGGTCGGTCGGTATGTTTGTCCGGGGAGAAGGTCAGGTTCACGTTGCCCCGGTGAGAACCGGGTGAGGCGTGAATCAGGCGTGCCTGATGTCACGCACCGCCCCCTCGTCCCATGGCCAATGGCTTCAGCCATTGGTCAGGGGAACCTGACGCTGGGTGTCCGTTCCCACCGAGAGTCGACCACGGGGGAACCCATCGATCGACGCTCGGTCCGGCTTCACCAGGTGTCGCGGTCGGGGTCGGAGGTACCCTCCTATGGGGGAACCCATCAGGAGAGGCACCTCCATGCCGTCCGTCTAGAGCGCCGCTCCGGTGTGACCCGGATCGTCGCTCCAGCTGAACTGCCCCACGGTGTGCCCACTCCCATGTATTTTGAAGGGGTACTTACAGATGGTGGCGGGGCGAATGAATTTATATCAGCGACATCTAGGGGACGTAGCAGGAACTATATTGCACGAAAACTACCCATCCCCCCTCCACTTCAGATCCAGTAATGAAGGGCGCAAAATTTTCGCCATCCCATGCGAAAAAGGAAAAATTCGGATTTTATTATATTTGAGGTTACTTTGTACCTGGCTCAAATCGGCTTTGAAGGTAACTAGAGTTTTATCTTTATCAACACTTAAATGCGGATTTAAAACTGAAGGACAAAAATACTTTTTAATGCAAGCTTTCTTACCGGGTTTTGCAATATGATAATACGTAATGAATTTGTATACACAAAACGAGTAGAGTTAAAAAATTCCCGGTGTTTGGCAAACAGTAAAGAACTGCTAATTGTTGGCACATTAGGTATTAGCACTTTATAGATCGAATTTCATTAAAATCACTTGAAATCGCTATGAATTTTAATTGATTAAAACAGGCAGACAAGTGACAACATGTCGACTCCGCACGATGTTCATTTCGATGACACACTAGCGGCGACTAGGGGACGTAGCCATTACTATTTTTCTTTCGCCACTTGGCCTATAGGAGTGGGCACATCGCGAACTGCCCCGTCTCGGTGTACCGACCCTCCTTATATACCGTTCGCGACGGGTGGGGGTAGCTGCGCGCGAGGCTCGGCGGCCGGTGGGGGTACTCACGTGAGTAGCGGTGGTGGGAGTACTCCTCCGAACGCCGCGGTTGGGGCGCGGTGGCGCAGCATGCATGTACGGTTCGTTACATCAATACTGTCGTTAATAACTTCCCTGAAAGTATCCTTTGCTTCTACACGAATTTCTAACTCAGGACGCAAACCGCGTATAAAACATTGAATTACGTCCCTTCCAAGATTTTGTTTAAAATTATTATCTACCTGACCAATATTATTGAGCCTGTGAGCATCTTCGATTTTGTCGGCAATTTCTTTTATTCTAGCAGCATAGGAAAGTACATTTTCTCTTTCCCGCATAAATTTATTAACTAATTCTCCCTGTAACTGGTACACGCTTTTCGCAGGGGCATATACTCTTTTCAATTTTTCTATCAATTCCTCTATTGTTGCATAAGTTGAACCAAAAATGCATTTTCTAGCTTCTCCAGACAATTTACCTCTTAATAATCTTGCGAGGTTTTGTTGAGCTGCAGGTGTCGGTAGCATTGCCTTTGCCTCCATGCAACCCTCAATAAAGTGTGACAATGGGAGGTTACTTCCGTCGAACAATGGGACTACCTCTAGAACGTCGCGTAAGGGTACCTGCTGGCTGTTGGGTATGACTACGGCCATTTCTTCGTTATTTACTATTTCGGGATTATGTTGATTTATGACTTCTATGTCGCTTTTGTCGTCGTCGCTGTCGTTGTTACTAATTATAGATTCGCGGCCAATTTTTGCAAGCTAACTATCTTGTATATAGAGTTCAAAAATTCCCGGTGTGTCTTTCTTTAACTTATAGCGGCGTCCTTTACTAGAAAAACATGGTGCTATAGGCTAGAAAAAGACACACCGGGAATTTTAGAACACTACTTGTATAGCTTGACTACGTGTTATAACTTTTGGGGTAGATTCGAAAGGGGTATTTGGTTTTGACATTGAATCATTATAAATTTACAATATTTTGTATTGAACGTTGTCTCAGATTGTTTATTGTTATTTTAATTATCAATTGATTATAACAATGAAAAAAACTATATATAAAATTTGTTTTTCAAGAAAAATAAATTGAGATTAGTAAAATCTATTTTTAATTTGTTTATTCAATTTCAATAAAAATTAAATTTGAAATGAAATTTGTATTTGTTCATTAGTAAATAAAATAATGATATAAAGATATAATTATTTTAGATATTTAAATGAAATAAATAATCGCTCAATTGATTGTAAATTCATAATTTTTAACAATAAATTTCTTAAAATAATAAAATATAAATATAAACATTTGAGACCTAAAAAGCAGTAAATGGTGCAATGTTGGAGTCAGCACTATACAAAGTTCATTCACACACCAAAAATGTTCCTCCACTACCGCGGGGCGTAACCAATTACCTTGAATAATCGACTAATCAGGAATCAGAACTAGAAGTCTCCCCTCCGCTGGGAAGATCTTGAAGTAGGAAGGGAAATACATAAAAACCCATGCAACTTCATTTTTACACTCGCAGAGTTACAAGTTTTAAGAAACAAAAAATTATACTTACAAGCTACGAGTTTGTTTTTTTTCAACTGTCAATTTTTTAAACAAAAATTAACTCACAAGTTTTTCTCTTTCTCAGAAGTTACATTTTATATTCTCGCGGAGCTTCGAAGTTTTCTTAATATTTTCAAGGTTCTACTTCAGGATATATCCAGAAAGAAAAGGGGATTTCTAAGTTCAAATTCCAATCCACGACGATTTACGAAGCCCTACAAGATTTTCTACGATTCATTGATTCTCTAAGGATTACCACCAAAGTATGTTTTAAATAAGAAATTCTTTGCTATCCAAATCTATATACCTCTCGTTGATTGAATCTTTTTGTGTTGTTTCCTCCATATGCATATCTGGGTGCCAGTAACCAATCTGGTATCGATATTCATATTCTACATTCCTTAAACTATCCTCGAGTATTCATACAATCTGGAGTGCTCCATTTTATGTGATGTACAACTTTGTTTAGATTCTCACCTCCCTTCTTCCAAATAAAATAACTCCCCTAGGTTTAGAAAGAAATTTTTTCATTTATTCTAACTGTCGAGTCTATTAAATTTTGTTCCTGAGTTATTAGAGTGAAAACTTTAGACTCAAAAACTATCTTTGTAAATTGTTCTTTAAACAATTTAAAAACTTGTGTGACCTTAGACGTCACACTTACTTCAAAATTTTTTAAAATTTTTGAATTTGTTTAAATTCCTTAAAAACTCTTTAAAATCACTTGAAATCTCTCAACATCACTTCAAGTTTCTTAAAACCATTTTGAATCTCTTAAAATCCTTCAGGAAATCTTGATATCTTTGAAATCTCTTGAAATCCTTTAAAATGTCTTAAAATTTTAAAAATCCTGTGAAAATTCTTGAAAACCCTTTAATTCTTTGGAGTTCTTTCAAAATTCTTTAATATTATTTAAAAGGGTCATTCTATTTCAGATCGGGCAGGTCAGTCCCGACCATATCATTGTTTTGCTTCATTTTTTTATAATGCTTTTACATACAATTCTAAAAGACGCGTATTTTTTCTTTTCGCTGAAAAACTCGATTTTTTCGATCAACAGCTGTTTGAAAGTAAGTAAGTAAGTAATATTTATTTTCGTAATAATAAAATGAGAAAAAAAATTTCAAACACAAAAATTTTAAACTTCATCATTTTTTTTTTCTTCCAAATTTTTTTTATCGTGTAGCATGGTCTTAACAATATTTGATCAAAATTTCAACACGCCGAAACAGTTTGTTTGTAAATGAGAATTTTTTTTTCGGAAATTGGTAATGTGTCATATTTTAGCGGTTTAGGTGCAATTTTTATTACTATTAATTTATCATTATACCTTGAAAGTTGGTTTGCGCGATGAAATTGAATATAGTATACTAAATATTTACTGTTTTGGAAATTCTTGACGAAAAAATGTGATAGCAGTATTCTTTTAGACGATTCGTAAACAATTTTTCTATGCAAGGATGTAAAATCAGGACATTTTTTCCTTTTGCGAAAAGTTCTCGCACTCATTTTAAAAATTCCGCAAGGTGATAATTTTACTGCAAAACAAATCATGGAATCAATTAATGACTGAGAATAAATGTTTATTAAAAACTTTTGAAATCGGCCTTTCATAGCTTACCTTGAATTATTGCTGATAATATTATTCTATAAGGCTATGTCTGACGAATTGAACGAATCTTCCACAAATGATGTTTTCAATATTCATTTGTTTCTTTATCGTGTTTACACGTTCACTAATGAACGCCGAACTTTGACGCATGGATCTGCAGAATATAAGTTGAAGAGTGGACATTCAAAAGGGCGTAACCCACATTTCTGAAATTTTACACGGCGGCACAGAAACGTTCCCATTTCGACACCTCGAAATACAGATTTTTGATCTCCAAATCGAAAATAAAAATATTTCCGATTGGAAAAAAAATAATCGTTTGCGCTATTGTATTGGCATTAACCTCAAGAATTTGTTTGGACAAAAAAACGATTTTTGAAAAATTGTGGGTTACGCCCTTTTGAATGTCCACTCTTCAGTTGTTTCGCTGTTCACGCCACGTGGGTATTTAAAGTTTAATCGGTTAAATTATGAAAAATTTAATACTTTTTAGTATACGATATTCAAATTCATCGCGCAAATCAACTTTCAAGGTATAATGATGAATTAATAGTAATAAAAATTGCACCTAAACCGCTAAAATATGACACATTACCAATTTCCGAAAAAAAATTCTCATTTACAAACAAACTGTTTCGGCGCGTTGAAATTTTGATCAAATATTGTTAAGACCATGCTACACAATAAAGAAAAATTTTGAAGAAAAAAAAATGATGAAATTTAAAATTTTTGTGTTTGAAATTTTTTTTCTCATTTTATTATTACGACAATAAATATTGCATCTTGTTAAAAAGTGAGCTTACTACTAGTGAATGTTAAAGGTTATTCAATCACGAATCTTTCTAAAAAAACTAGTCAAAATCCGTTAATTTTTGTGGAAGTTACGATGTATTAAAAAAAATTCTCAACGGATTACGGTTACACATCTATTCTTACAGTTAACTTTCAAACAGCTGTTGATCGAAAAAATCGAGTTTTTCAGCGAAAAGAAAAAATACGTGTCTTTTAGAATTGTATGTAGAATTCATTATAAAAAATTGAAGCAAAACAATGACATGGTCGGGACTGACCTGCCCGATCTGAAATAGAATGACCCAAAATCCCTTAAAATACTTAACAAAATTTTTTAATCTCTTCAAAATCTTGAAACGCATTCGAATTATTTTTAAATTCTCTTAAAATTCTGTAACATCACTTGAAGTCTATTAAAATGGCTTTAAATTAATCAAAACTACATAAAATCACTTGAAATTCTTTTAAATTCATTTTTAATCACTTATAATCGCTTAAATCCTCTCAAATTCTTTAAAATCACTTGGCATCTTTTGAATATCCTTTAAGAGTCTGTAATATCAGTTAAAATCCTGTGAAAAACTTAACAAACTTTCTTAATTCCTTTAAAGTCTTGAAAGTCGCCTAATTCTTTTGAAATTCTTTATTATTCTTCAAAATGACTCATTTTATTAGTATTTTATTACTAATTTATTAATATATTCTTATATTGAAAGACTATTTCTTGAAATATTTTAAATTTTCATAAAAATATCAATTATAATCAATTTTTTAATATAAAAAAAGGCAGGATTCACGTAAAAGTGACACATTTCTATGATTAAGTTAAAAATATTTTATTTTCTATTCACACCAATACTACTAAAGACCATCGAGACACCATTTTGTCACTAACACAACTAAGAAATTCGTGGAAGAGAACTGAACCCTGTCAGCATAAAGCACTTTTTGAAAAATTGTACAAGTTTTTTAGACTCTTTCGTTGACTAGCAGTTTACTTTTTCGTTTCTGTGTTTGAGGACATTTCTATTGCAAGTATTTCAAAAAATGGATCATTCTGTTTTCAAGAAATTGATAGTTTTTTCAGACATTGTGACAAAAAATGGAATAAAAATTGGAAAATTGCTGTTCTCATAATGAATGTCAATAATTCGTAAACTTTTTTCCAAATATTCATAAGTCTGATCCACTTTTTAATAAATTTATACAAAATTTTCTAAAAATTGTAGCCTGTCTAAAAGTGACATACTATTTTGTTAAAATTTCGCAAACTTTTTCCATTTTTTGGAACAGTTATTTTTTCCGTGTAGTAAAGATTTTTCGACTTAGCTTCATACAAAGAAAAGTTTGAGGTGTAAATTCATATGCGAATTCAGATATAATTTATGTACTTTCTTAAATTAGCAACAAATTATTTACATTTATTTATTGTATTTGCCGTGTATAAGATATTTTATGCTTTAAAAAAATGTATTCGAAGTATTTTACTTTATAAAAATTAAAAAATAAAGTTTTGTAGAATTAGCATCATGCCAAAAAAATTCAAGGTGTAAATTCGTATGCGAATTCAGATGTTATTCATCTGTTTTAAAAAATTACCAAAACCTTAATTTACATTTATCTGTCAAAATGACAGCCGACAGAATACAATTGAAGCGAGGTAGTGGTGACACACCAACAAGGCGCGCTTGATTGCGTCCAGAAGCCCGGTGTAGCTATAATCAATAAAATCATAGCTCCTTAATTCTAGATCTAGGTTGTGAAAATTTGATAATGTAAGTTGTTTTTAATAATTCAATTTTATATCAAATTAATTATTTATGTTCCTTAATTATATCTGCGTTACATCACAACTACGTAAATACTTACTTTAATCGAAGGTTCCTCGTCTTAAGTTAGGATCGCATTCTATCATAATTATTTCTTGTTCATTTTTTAACAAGAAGTTTGTATTTTAGAATGTGTCATTATGGAAAGAGTATCGTTCATATCTTTATATATGTTGAAAATGTGTTGCATAATTTTTATTGTGTTTAAAAAATGAAATTAATTTTGCAAATGAAGTATATTTTACTTGTTAGTCTATTAATTAAAATAATCTCTTGTCTACAGGGATAAAATGCCAATTGATATGTCAATTTAAAGAACCTTTTTTTTAGTTCTAGAACACTTACTGAAAGAAGAAGAGATGGAAGAAGTGGCTGAATCCGTAGATGAGCTACGAGAAAAATTATCAAACATGAGGAAATTGATGGAAGAACGAAAAGGAGTTACCTTAGGAAATATAAGCGCTAGAAAACGAAGGGAAACTTCTGACATTATTGATGGCAATTTCCTTTCCTGGATTTTCGGTTCTGCTCTCATTGTAATTTTGAGTGTCAGTTTCTATGCATTTTATAACTTGTATCAAGCAGTTCTAAAAAAATTTCCTTCTCGCCATACCGAATTATAGTCTTTACACATTTCTTTTGCACAAATTAAATATATCAATTTTTAAATAGCGTTAAGGTAACTCATTTGTAAAGATTAAATATCAAAAATTAACTTCAAATGATATTTATATTGTTCTACAACATTTTCAGACACTTTTAATATTTAAGAATATGATTATTGACAATGTAGCACACTATTATCGTTCTCATACTATTGTAATGTTCATATTAAAAGGAATTTTTGGTGTAATGTAAATATTATCATAAAATCTCAAGTTATCATTTGATACGCAATGTCGAATATGCTTGACTTATTAAATACACAGTCTGATCTTAAAATAACCGAACTTTTGATTTAAATCATAGAACACGTAGCGCCGTCTATTAAACGTTGGTAATTTTAGAAAGGTACATTTTTCTTCTTTCAAGCGCAACCAAGTTCAAGCAAATCAGTTGGCAGGTCACAAAATTGTGCACGTTTTAATGACAGTATTTTTTGTGTTTATGTCGTAAAAACATAATGGAACTAAGAATTATTAAAAAAAGTTTATGGTGATGATTGTATGAGTCGTACTCAAGTTTACACGTGGTTCACACCATTTAAAAATGGCCGTGACGATTTAAATGGTGATCCAAGACCCGGATGACCAGAAGCATCAAATCGTGCTTAGTTAGTGGAAAAAGTACGTGAAATAATCACTATCGATGCAAATATCACCGTAATAATGCTGGAAGAAGAATTAAATTCATCTTACTGTATAATCTACACAATAACAACTGAAGATTTGGGTAAAAGAAAGGTCCTAGCACGTTTTGTTCTACATCAGTTAAATGAAGACCAAAAAAGTCGACGAATTTTTGGTGAAAAAACATATTTGTGTCAAAGACCACCTGTCGTATTCGCCTGATCTATCACCGTGTGACTATTTTCTGTTCCCAAAACTGAAAACTGCAACGAAAGGAGCTTTTTACGATGACGTTCCAACTATTCAAGCAGTTGTGACACAGGTGCTAAAGAAGATCCCAAACACCGAGTTAAAAAGTCTATGGATAAATTGGTCGATCGTTCCCAACGTTATATTGAGTTAAATTGGATCATATTTTGAATAAATATTAGCTTTGAAACATAATACCATGCTTGTTTTATTCTATAACTCAAAGTTCAATTATTTTTAGATCACGCTGTGTACGGACTCAATTTTCCCAAATTTTATTTGTCCCAAAATTTACTTCTTCTAAAAAAATCAAATAAATAAAGTATTGTTAGGCGCCGATATTTGTTTCTACGATACGATGTGAAGATGTTTCAATCGAGCGTTTGGCAATGTTTCATAACAATAAAGCCGATTGTTTGCGTCGATTCACAACCATGTACGAAACATGGGTCTATTACTTCACACCTGAGACAAAGGAACAATCGAAAAAATGGGTTGAATGGGGAGAATCGGCTCCAAAGAAGGCGAAGAGAGTTCCATCTGCTGGCGAGGTCAGGGCATCAGTTTTTTGGGATGCACGTGGGATAATTTTCACTGATTATCTTGAAAAAGGAAAAACAATTAACGGCGAGTATCATGCGAACTTATAACAGCATTTAAGGGGGGAGATACCTCTAGAACCCTTAAAAAAAGCAGTTTTTTCAATTTTATTCTGCGAGAATGAAAACGAAGCAAGTCCGGATTTTTTGCATATATTAGAAGGCATTATTTGAAATCCAAAAAACAATTTTTTAATGATAGAAAAATATAAAATGACGGAAATATGACGGATCCCGTCGATAGCGTTGCTGCTGCATTTTTTGCGGCCGTCAACTTCCTGGTTAGGTTTTTCATCTGAAACGATAAAAGAAAATTTTTTATAAATCGGGAAGCTTTTATCGAGTGCATAGCCGGGGAGTTTTGAGAATTTCGAAAAATTGGCTATATTTTCATGCGTTTCGTGAAAAAGTGCCATTTTTACCCGTGTTTTTTGTCATGAAAATAGTTAAACAACTGTAGAAATACTATTTTTCTCGAAAAAGCGCCCTACCACGCACTTGAATATAGAATTATCTATAAAATACCGTTTCATTCAAGTAAATCGGTTGAATAGTTTGCTCGCAATCTTGACGGCCGGATAAAAAAAGTTAGTTTCGAGAAAACGAGCCTCAAAGTTTTTGTACATGAAAAAATATGTTCCATTCAACTTACAGGTCATGAATAGAACTTTGGAATTATATTTTTGAATAGTTTTGAATGGAGTTGAGTTAAAAAAAAAATTTTTATTTTTTGAAAGTTCTAGAAGTGTCTCCCCCCTTAAGTGATAAAATTAATAAAGAACGGCCGCATTTGGCGAAGAAGAAAGTGTTGGTTGATCAAGACAATGCACCAGTTTACACATCCGTTATCGCAATGGCCAAAATAAATGTATTAAAGTTCAAATTGCTTCCATTCCATTGCTGCTATCATGGTCCACGGCTCCTCGATGATTCTCTTACCCATTAGTCCTATTTCTGTCTGGTTGTTTGTTTTCGTCCTCTGACAGGTTTTGCAGTTTTTTACATATCTAATTACCTCCGAATATAACCCTGGCCAATAGTAGCACTCGGATATTCTTTTTAAAAAAATATATATTTTAAACTCATCATTCAAGTTCGTCAAGTTCTGGATGCTAAATCTCTCAAGTTCATCTACATTTCCATCTTGATAAAAAAGGGAATTAAATAAAAGTAAGTAATATTTAATAGGCTATTTTTTACTTTCTTCCATCTTTAAAATTTATAAAAATATTATCACGTTTCCTCCCCGAACTTACTTGGTTCTTCTGACGTCACATATTAAATTTAACTCTTTGGAGGCCCCGGAGGGATTTTTACGTTGTAATGTCTTATTCTTTTACAAAAATGTTATTGTATTTAAATCTTCTTTCTTTTTCTTTCTCTCAATTTTTAATATAAGATCTCATAAACATCAAATAAAAGCTTGACGTGTCAAATTCCATATGTTTGAGTCTAAAATATATTTGATTATGCTTTATGCACTATTCTTTTTGTGTTAGAAAATTTAAATGATGAGGTTCTCTTTCAGTTTGAATGAAATTTTCCAAGTTTCCGATTCCAAAAATTATTATTGAATTGAGTAATACTGAAGTTATAATTCAAAATTTTTTTTTGAATATGTCAAATTTTACAAATTCGAAATTTCCAACTATCTTAATTGTATAAGTATAGTATTTTACTATAGTAAAAATAAAAAAAAAATTGACTTAAATTATTCATGATATTAATAAATATCAAAATAAAATAAGTATTAAACTAAATGAATAAAATTTTTATATAAATTTTATTGATATAATTGAAAAATGTATAATTGGAAAATAAAATTTTGTTAGTGTTTTTACTACTTTACTTTTTTTTTTGAAGGTTTCCAAATTCATAAATTCACAAGTTACAAAATAAAATTTTTTTTTCCAATGTCAATGTTTTATTTTTCTCCCTCAAATTTGAAAAAAAAAAAATCTAAGAAATAAAAGATTGTTAAAAATGAAATGTGAATACAAATTCTAAATAAACAGTTAAATCAAACTTTTAAAAATCCCAAATTAAAAATTCTATTATTTAATTCCCATCTAATTTAAAATTAGTAAAAAATTAAAGGTTACTAATTGAGCACCTGGATTCTAAAACTCGCCGCGCTCTCGGAAACAGGTAAAAGTATTGTCCACTGGGTCAAAATGAAGGTTTGAAAAAAATGTTTTTTAATAAAAAAAATAAATATATATTCGAGTAGAGCATGTTCAGCCCCATATTTTTCCTAAGTGAAATTTTTTTATCCGTTCATTATTTTCTTCAATAAAAAATAAAAACACAAAATTTTTCCTTCGAGAAAAAGTGGTTTTTTAAACATTTAACTCGTCATTTCTCAGCAAAAAATGTATGAAATGATTTGAGACTTCCAGGACTTATGTAAAACATACCACTGAAGCCGGTAAGATCCTTTAAATAAATAAAATATGCAATTGTTTATAGATACTTAATAACAAATTGATGCGCACCGTATTTCGTGTTTTTCTAACTTCGCCGACAAAAAGTATCTGGGGAAGTTTAACCTACAAAAAAGTTCCAGCGAGAAAGTTGTTCCCATATGTACAAAGAAATTTTTCTGAAAATTTGAGATTATTCGGATGAAAACTACAGGAGTTCTATGGATTATTATTAAAAACTTCTCGGCAGCCGCATCTCGCCTCGGGCATCGAGCACGTGCCAAAGTGCAAGTTGCCGGTCGCATCTCCTTTTTTCAATGTTTCTATTTATAGGATCGTTACCTAGCGGGGAAATTAACAAAACAGTAAAACCCGCTTCATAGCCAATTGCGAAAAAGAAAATCTTTTAAAAAAATCCTGGTATCTCTTATCCTTTGCTATGTTAACGATTCACAATGGATCTGTTAGGATAGTGGTAGTGCTCCAGCTTTGTAATTATTCGAAGTTGCGTGCTTGATACTCGTTGACTGCATTATTTTTTTTTTTATTTCATTTATTAAAATGTTTATTACTTCACTTCTCTGATAAAAGTTTTTAGAATTATGCAAATATAATACTTTTTAACACTAATTTTTTATATTAAATTCGCTTTTTCGACTATTTTATTACCTTTTCGCAAAAAATCTTTTCTCCTACTAAAATTATTCATTCTGTTTTTGTAATATTTGTATATCAATAAATATTTTTAAAAATAAAACAAAAAATAAAATGCAGTCAGCGAGCATCGAGCACGCAACCTTCCACCTAAAAGGCTTTTTTTAATCGAACCTTGTAAGGGTTATTAATAAAGTAACGTTGATTCAAAATTCAACAAGGATTATATATTTATTTCTCGTTTCTACAATAATTTTTTTTGCATTGCTTACTTTCTAAACTGGAATCCGAAGATTCCTCTTAGTGTATCACTGAAATACTAACACACGGAAAAAATTTGTCGCTTAAAATTTAACAGACTATTCGAAGAGTCGTGGACAGAAAGTAAAATCGGAGAAAGTCTTGTAAGGTTTCAATGACTTTTAGGAAATAGTAGAAAAAAGTCGACTAACTTTTAGAAAACCAGGTCGAAGAAAAAAAGTCGCGTATTTACTATTATAAAAGTATTTTAAACACTGACTGATCTTTTCTAAGAAGTAATGAAAAGTTTCATAATCTTTGGATTCATTTGTCATAGATTTTAAAAGATTATCGAATAATTTGAAATGAAAGTAATTCAAACAAATAGTTTTGTAAATTGTATTCTAAAGTCCATCAGATTTTATATGCCGTCTTCTAAAATTTCTTCGACAGTCGCAAAAAGCGATGCGCAGAAACGTAATTCGTAGCATCGCACAGCAGACAATGCAGCTCAGCTTTATGTTTTTGTAATAATTTTGGTTAGATTTTGAGATTACGTGTCGTTTGGTTTCGTTTGAATCTGGATTGAAGCGTACGTTGAAGAATTAGTTCCGAGTAAGTATATGTTTACCTTGATAAAGTGTATTACGTCAAATTTGAAATTTATCTATTATTTTAGATTTGCCTTCAAACTCTGAATGTGATCCAAATATTTTACACAAGTCTCCATGACATGTAACGGATATGCGGGTTAAGGCGTGCGATTAGAATTAAGTTAGGATGCGTGCGTGCGTGCGAGCGTTCGATTCTCGGTGCTGCGAAGTGTTTATAAAAAATTGCGTTTCTGTAATGTGCAGTGTTAAATATAATGGTAAGTTCATATTAGGATTATATAGGTAATGTAAAAGTGAAAAATAATTAACTATATAAGTGCAGGATCATATCACAGAAAATAATATTTTCCTTTTTACACTGTTCAAAATTTTCTTCGACTGTCACTTAGACTTTCGATGCGTGGTTTAGAGACAATGGAACCCAACCCACGGTGTTTTAAATTTTCCGCGACTGTCACTTAAACTTTCGAATTTACGTTTTACATTTTCAGCGACTATCTATCATATTCTTCAATAAGGAGGCTCATAATGTTTAGTCGACTTTCTAACCTATCCACGAGTATTATACAAAGTCTATGACTTTTTAAGCGACAAATTTTTTCCGTTTACCTGCGTTTTTACTACCTTTTTTGGAAGTTTTTATTGACTTTTCTTTGATTGAGGCATTTTCTATCAAATTTTCAAAAAAAGTTTTACCTTCAGGGCTCAAATATCGAAGTAACATTCTCACATCATTCAATTTTTCAGGGCTTATTCCTACTGAGCTCACCTCGTTTTTGGCTTTTTTAATAATATTCTTTTTGTAAGAACTTTCATTTCTAGTTCTTTTTTTACCATAAAACTAAATAATTTATAAATAAAACATCTAAAACAACCGGACAAATGATTGCAAAAATACTGCGAAACGAATACAATTTGTAGGAGCCGAAAAAAACATGAATCTTCAAAATAATGCTTTTATACTCTCTGCTTCTTTAAAAGTGTCCTTGAATGTATATAAACAAAAACTTCAAAACAAAAGAGATGCGACCGGCAACTTGCACTTTGGCACGTGCTCGATGCCCGAGGCGAGATGCGGCTGCCGAGAAGTTTTTAATAATAATCCATAGAACTCCTGTAGTTTTCATCCGAATAATCTCAAATTTTCAGAAAAATTTCTTTGTACATATGGGAACAACTTTCTCGCTGGAACTTTTTTGTAGGTTAAACTTCCCCAGATACTTTTTGTCGTCGAAGTTAGAAAAACACGAAATACGGTGCGCATCAATTTGTTATTAAGTATCTATAAACAATTGCATATTTTATTTATTTAAAGGATCTTACCGGCTTCAGTGGTATGTTTTACATAAGTCCTGGTAGTTTCAAATCATTTCATACATTTTTTGCTGAGAAATGACGAGTTAAATGTTTAAAAAACCACTTTTTCTCGAAGGAAAAATTTTGTGTTTTTATTTTTTATTGAAGAAAATAATGGACGGATAAAAAAATTTCACTTAGGAAAAATATGGGGCTGAACATGCTCTACTCGAATATATATTTATTTTTTTTATTAAAAAACATTTTTTTTAAACCTTCATTTTGACCCAGTGGACAATACTTTTGCCTGTTTCCGAGAGCGCGGCTAGTTTTAGAATCCAGGTGCTCAATTAATAAATTTCTACGTTCAAGATTTTTGATAAAATAATTTGTTTGTCAAAATGTACTAAAAGTAGACTACAAAAAAAACAAATTTTAGTTATTTCAAGAGTAATAAATAAAAAATAAAAAAAAAAAAAATTTAATACAAGACTTTAAGAACTGAAATGAGTTAAAATAAAATTTTTTGAAACTAAAATTTAAATTAAATTTCTAAAGAAAAATAAAATAAAATTTTCTGCAAGTATTATTTCTTAAAAATCTAAAGGTCTTAAAATAAAAAAACAAATTTCATAAGTTATTTACAAAATCAAAATAGAATATCTAAATTCTAAAATTTTTATGGAAAAATACGAAGTGTAATTCTAAAACTGTTATTCAGGTATATAAAATGAATTTCTGAAACTCCAAATTCTATTAAATCCCTAAAGAAAGAATTTTATGAGTATCAAATTTAGAAAAATATTCAAATTGTAATAAACTTTCGAAAGAAACAATTTACCTTCATTAAATTAAAAAGAAAATGTTCTACAAAATTCTAAGTCTAAGCAAATTGTAAAATTTTACAATAAATTTTCTTTTTACATGTCTTAAATTTAAAATAGAATTTAAAATTATTTCAACTTTTAAAGAAAATGTTAAGTGACTTGGAATTATCCAGGTCTGAAGTAATTATATTTGAAAACTTAGAAAATGCTGCTGAAAGACTCAATGATTTAGAGGATTCAGATAAAGATAACTGGGCTACAGTTGCATACCTTCATGATAGAGTAAAACTTTTGGAACAGGAGATTGAAATTTTAAAAAACGAGAATAGAGAACTTGTACATTTAAATAAAAATTTAACTGATGAAACTGCGGAGTTAAATAAAAATTGTACGAAAGCAATTGAAACGCAGAAAGAAATCCTTGAATTATTGAAAAATATAAAATTAAATTAAAACTTCTAACATTTAATGTTGGAACAAATGAATGAATGGATTTTTATGCAGGATTTAGACGAACATTTGTTGAAAATAAATTAAGAAAGTTAGCGTTTTTTTTTTCTGAACTACATTCGTTTGGGTTGCTGCGACTTTTAGTTTGAAAACATATTCCTTTTATTTTATTTTAGTGGACCCTGGAACTAAAGTCTATTTGACTCATAGGCGTAACAAGCCTACTAAGCACCAACGTCTACGACTAAAAGCGAAGGTTGCTCGTAGATTACGGTGGGAAGCTAAAATTGCCGAAAGTTTACCGAAACTGAAAATTACAGAAATTCCACCTTTACCGGCAGAGATAGAAAATCCACCTTTACCGACACTCACGGAAGAAGACGAACGACTTCAATCCACTTATAAGGACCTCCATTTAAAGGATAAAATAAAAATTTTTAGAAATAGTTCATGTGGATCTTGTCTTTCGAAGGGAATAAATATAAGTTGTTTTAGATACTTCGAAGAAACTAATAGGAATTATCGAATTCCCAAAAAGTAAAAATAAATTTGGTTTTTAAAATAAGATATAAAATAATTACGAAAAAAAAAAAACAAGCAATATTTACAAAAGCTAATAATTTTAGTGGTTTAAAAATAAATTTCCTTTTTTTTGTTATTCATCCAAAGTTATGATCACAAAATGTAGATCATGATTTATGAAAAATTAATTGGCAATTAATGTATTTACAAGTTTTCAAATTTGTTCACCTTGGTGTGTTACTATTATAAGTATTTGAAATAAATAGAAACATTATGCATGAAGAATAAGGAATATTTATCATGTATTAAGAATTTAAAAATCCTTTTCAAACTCAACCAATTAAATTATCATATAACTTAAAAAGAAGAATAATCATTTTATTTTATTTATTTTTTTTTTGTAAATTATTTTTTTTATAAAATATAAATGAAATTTGATTTTCAAATCATTAGAAATGAGTAAAAATTATATAAATTGATTCGTTTATAAATAAATTTTGTTTCTGTATAAGATACTTTATACATAAAGTCTTACAAATTCTCTAAAAATAAATAATAAATATAAAAATATATACATATATTAAGCATATTGGTAAAATTGATTAATCCGATAATATAATTTAAGTATTGTCACGTCCCGCAACGTATTTGAATGTATATAATACACACAGGCTGGTTTGAGTTAGAAATCTATGAGAGAATCGATAAAGGGGAATAGGGAGTAGGGGAAGTAGGGAGCAGTATAGGGCCCCTTCTCCTCTAAGAAGATATGACTACGTCACGATTTTCGCTGACCGTCAATTTGTATAGTAAAATATAAAAGAGGCCCACACCAAGAGAAAGCAGTCAGTAAATTCTTCGTCTAGTTCGACACTTAAATTTTCCTTCGGATTTATAACCGGTCTCGCGACAATAGTCCAGTGCGGTATTTCAATTTAACTTCGGAAATCTCTGAGTTTGAGATTAATAAAATTCGATTGGGACAATTTAAAATCCAAGTTCGGGAGTCGTAAAAGTCATCGTAGACTTGAATAGATCTTGTAAAGATCTTCGAATAGTGTCGTAAATTTTAATCGCCGCCCTTTACGGAATATACCTGTGCGGCCTATAACTCCGTCTCTCTCACACACTTGGAATACACCTGTGGGGATCCAGTACTTACAACTCACCGCCGTGTGGATTAAACCTCAACACAACTTACGAATCATAAAGGTACCGAACCTCTCTCTCTCTCTATCTTTATTCTTTGTCTCTTTCTCACCTACGTACCAACCAGCCTGTGCCTACATTATATAAGAATTGTCTTAACGAATGTATATCCGGAAATTTTAACCAGTAAAATAAATTCAATTTGTATTATATTCATAATCATTGTGTCTTTCATTGACTTATCCTCATCCCTAAGCGAGGATCATTCGATCCTAACTTAAAACGAGGAATCTTCGATCAAAGTAAGTATTTACGTATTTGTGACGTAACATACTTCCTTTTTTCTGGTGCATCGGCCGGGAAACACAAGTCAATTGAAAATTAACACATTGATTATTTCTAGTGAATAAATAAATGATTATGAAATATTATTTCAACTTTTAACTTGAAATTTCAATAAAATAGATTTGTTAGATCACAAAGGGATTTGACCTTGAGGCTAACCTTAATGATTTAATAATCAAATCATTTCTTTGAAATTTTATAATTTATATAAATTGTATAAAATAAAATAAGTTTGAAAAATCACGCAGGGATCTGACCTTGAGGCTAACCTAAGTGATTGTTACTTATCTTATTTAAAAAATTATTCTAATTTGTTAGCTAAGTTTTGATTTAAGTTAAAACAAACAAAAAAAACAGCACACGAGAGTATAAGTCCCTTTTGGGTACGTTGAACGGTCACCATTGATTACGATCATTGGGTAGGGCAAAGTTCGAAGTGCTTGTGATTGTATTGTTTATGACTTTAATTTTAACTCTGTTAAGGAACATAATAATTTTATTTGCAAAGATTGTCAAAGGATCTGAGCTTGAGCCTAACTTGTCCAGTCTAGAGAAAAATAAATTGTGCATAACTCGAATCTTATCTGATTATTGTTATAAACAATTTTATTTATTTAAAAAACAATTTATAATTCAATAAATTAATAAAATAGATCATTATAATTTATAAGACACACGTGGTTGGTACAAAATATATATATATATATATATATATAGTTATAATTTTAAGAAATGTATTATTTAACATTATAATTTTACGAAAATTGAGCGATTATTTATTTATTTGAATATTTTATAGAATTATATTTTTATTTTATTATCTTATTTCCTAATGAAAGAGTAAAAATATTAATTATTGTTATAAACAAATAAAAATAATTAAATTATATTTTGAAATTATTATTATAAATTTTTTGAATTTTTATAAATTAAAATTATATTTTTACTAATTTCACTTTATTTACAAACAAAATTTTACATGTAGTTTTTTTTAAATTGTTATAAACAATCGATAATTAACAATAAATAATCTAAGATAACGCTCAACAAAAAGAAACTGTAAATTTATAATGACTCAATGTCAAATTCAAATACCCCTGTAGAATCCGCCCAAAAAGTTATTACGCGTAGTAAAGCAAAACAAGGCAATCAACTCGCAAAAATTGTCGATCAGAATCAAATAGATTCCTTGAAACTAAAAAGATCAGGTAAAATCGAAGAAAATTTAGTCGATTATAATAAATACAAGGATATTTCAAACACCTTTTCTGCTGAACAAGAATTAGATAACACTCTTCAGCTAGACGATTCACGTTTCGACAAGACTTTAATTAATGATCAAACCATATCAAGTGAAAATTCTAGTAAAACTAGCGGATTTCATTCAAGTTTCTATCCAGATTTGAGCATTGTGACAGGATCTAGTAATCAAGATCAAACATTAACGAACGAGTTATCTTATTTTGACGGATCTAATTTGCTAAGCTCAACGGTAATAACAATAGAAAATAGAAATTTGAAAGAAAAATTGAAAAACTCATTGGCACGCGACTCTCTAATTAGTAACAACGATAGCGACGACGACAAAAGCGATACAGAAGTCATAAATCAGGATAATCCCGTAATAGTAAACAACGAAGAGATGGCCGTAGCCATACCTAACAGCCAGCAGGTATCCTTACGCGACGCGCTAGAGGTGGTCCCTTTGTTCGACGGAAGTAACCTCCCATTGTCCCATTTTATTGAGGGTTGCATGGAAGCAAAGGCAATGCTGCCGACACCTGCTGCCCAAGAAAATCTTGCACGTCTATTGAGAGGTAAATTGTCTGGTGAGGCACGAAAATGTATTTTTGGGTCAACGTATGCAACAATAGAGGAATTAATAGAAAAATTGAAAAGAGTATATGCCCCTGCGAAAAGCGTATATCAATTGCAGGGAGAATTAGGTAATACATTTATGTGGGAAAGAGAAAATGTCCTTTCCTATGCTGCTAGAATTAAGGAAATTGCTGATAGAATAGAAGATGCTCACAGACTTAATAATGACGGTCAGGTAGATAATGCTTTCAAACAAAATTTAGAAAGAGATGTAATTCAATGTTTTATACGAGGTTTGCGTCCTGAGTTAGAAATTCGTGTAGAAGAAAAGGACACATTTAAGGAAGTAGTTAATGATACAATAGACATAGAACGAAGACTGGCTGCATCTTCTGCACTGCGAAGAAATAGAAATACGGATTATTTAAAAACCGAAGAATCAATTAATAATAATAAAAGTAATAAAACCACCCGATTCAACGTAGCACTTGAAAATAAAACTATTTGTTTAATTTGTAAAAAATCAGGTCACACAACTGAAAAATGTTTTCATTTAAGTAAAGCTCAAGATGCAGTTCTTAAGAATAAACAACAAAATTTGTTGAATCCTATCCAACAAAGATATATTAATTTCAATGGTGAAAGAGGTAATAATAATAATAATTTTGCAAGAAACAATTACAATAATTTTCCAAATAACAATTTTTTAAGAAATAAAAATTATAATTTTAATAATAACAACAATCATTTTTTACAAAATAGAAATAACAATTATAGAAACAATAATAATAATTTTTTACAACAAAGATACAACAATAATAATAATTTTCCTAGAAATTTTTACAATAATAACAATAATGTTAATAATACTAATAGACAATTGAATCCAGGACAGTATAAAAACTTTAACTCAGGACAGTTTCAAAATCGAAATAAACCATATGAAAATAGATTTTTACAAAATAATAACACTCAACAAAATTCAAATTATACTGAAATAATTTGCAATTACTGTAAACAACCCGGTCATTTAGTACGAGACTGCAAGATACGACCAAATAGCCAATCCCAAACAGCTAATCAGGAAAACTCCAAAGCTCTCCCCAGCACGGGTGCACTGAGGAAAGCATAAATCGAGAACCACTGGCATCCACTTCTAACGATCATACAACAACAACAATAAATATTTCAAAGTCCACTTCAATTCCATCAATTATAATATCAACGGAAGGTCTAAAAAATCCAACACACATGATGATTGATACTGGTGCTGCTCGAAATTTAATTAAACAAAAGGTTCTCAACCCTGAAGTACCCATAAATAGCCAAAACGTATTGAAACTTACAGGAATTAATGATTTACCACTTTACACGTTAGGACAGGTAAAAATAAACATTTTTGGTTATCCAACGATATTTAACATTATTCCCAATGAAGTCCCAGTAGAAGAAGATGGAGTATTAGGATCAGAATTTTTTCAAGATAATAGTGTGAATATAAACTATACTTCAAAATGCTTAGAAATTGAGAACCACTGTTACCCTTTTAAATCTACCAATACATTTACTATTCCAGCTCGAAAAGTGACAACATTTTATGTTGATATAAAAAATACAGAAAAGAGTGAAGGGTATGTACCTCGATTACATATCCAAGATGGCGTCTACGTAGGTGACGCAGTTGTAAAAAATCACAGAGGAAAAGCTTATTTAAAATTTGCAAACACAAATGAAATCCCAATTACATTATCCGTCCCATTAGTTAATTTAGAAGACTTTGAAGAACAAGAATGTTATAAACAAATTGAAAATTTAATTAATTTCAAACAAACAAATAACGAAGATTTATCAAGTAAAATATTAAATAACTTTTTAAAAACTGACAATTCTCTAATTGACTCATGTAAATTTTATAATGTAACAGACGAAGACAGAGTAGAATCTATTAAAAAACTTCTTCGATTAGACCACTTAAATCAAGATGAATATGAACATGTAGAAAAATTAATTAAAAATAATGCAGACAGATTTCAAATCCCAGGAGAACCACTTGAAGCTACTAATGTATTACAACATTCAATCCAATTCAATTCAATTTTTTCAAGACAATATAGATTTCCCCCAGTTCACAAGAAAGAAATTACAAGACAAGTCGATGAATTATTAAAAAATAAAATAATCAAGCCCTCACAATCACCATATAACACTCCAGTGTGGATAGTTCCTAAAAAACCTGACTCCCAAGGAAAAATAAAATGGAGAATGGTTCTTGATTTTCGTAAATTAAATGAAAAAACAATTGGCGATTCGTATCCTCTACCTAATATAAACGATATACTTGATTCTCTAGGGTCAGCAAAATATTTTTCAGTGTTTGATTTAGCTACCGGTTTTCACCATATAAAAATGGACCCAAAAGACTCACATAAAACCGCATTTTCTACACCTCACGGTCATTACGAATTCGATAGAATGCCTTTCGGTTTGAAAACTGCACCAGCCACATTTCAAAGATTTGTTACGTCACAAATACGTAAATACTTACTTTGATCGAAGATTCCTCCTTTTAAGTTAGGATCGAATGATCCTCGCTTAGGGATGAGGATAAGTCAATGAAAGACACAATGATTATGAAAATAATACAAATTGAATTTATTTTACTGGTTAAAATTTCCGGATATACATTCGTTAAGACAATTCTTATATAATGTAGGCACAGGCTGGTCGGTACGTAGGTGAGAAAGAGACAAAGAATAAAGATAGAGAGAGAGAGGTTCGGTACCTTTATGATTCGTAAGTTGTGTTGAGGTTTAATCCACACGGCGGTGAGTTGTAAGTACTGGATCCCCACAGGTGTATTCCAAGTGTGTGAGAGAGACGGAGTTATAGGCCGCACAGGTATATTCCGTAAAGGGCGGCGATTCAAATTTACGACACTGTTCGAAGATCTTTACAAGATCTATTCAAGTCTACGATGACTTTTACGACTCCCGAACTTGGATTTTAAATTGTCCCAATCGAATTTTATTAATCTCAAACTCAGAGATTTCCGAAGTTAAATTGAAATACCGCACTGGACTATTGTCGCGAGACCGGTTATAAATCCGAAGGAAAATTTAAGTGTCGAACTAGACGAAGAATTTACTGACTGCTTTCTCTTGGTGTGGGCCTCTTTTATATTTTTTCATACAAATTGACGGTCAGCGAAAATCGTGACGTAGTCATATCTTCTTAGAGGAGAAGGGGCCCTATACTGCTCCCTACTTCCCCTACTCCCTATTCCCCTTTATCGATTCTCTCATAGATTTCTAACTCAAACCAGCCTGTGTGTATTATATACATTCAAATACGTCGCGGGACGTGACACCTCCCCCTCAGTTCGAGCGCGTGGAGTTAACGATCCGCGATCGAAACTTCGGTAGAAGAATACATTTTTTTGTTTTGAAGAAATACATTCAACTCTTTTTCTGATAACAATATCTGAATGATAAATATAACATTCATTTCGACGTTTGTTCTACAATTTGTATTTTTTTGCATTTTCACAATTTGATAAATTCAAATATTAACATATTTTTGGATACAAATTTATATTGTCTTAATATTAAAAGTTTTTGTTATAAATTATTACATAGTTTTTTTTTTTTTTTTCAAAATAGTTTGAACTTAGTATTAATATAAGGTTACAATGATTTATTTTGTTATATAACTGAATACATTAATATTTTTTATACGTGAATGGGGTATTTTATATTTGTAAATTATAAATAACATGCTGTAATATATAAAATATAATTTTTATAATGTAGTAGATTAGTGAAAATATTCTTTAAGGGTTATTTTTATATTTTTTATTACGTAGAGGGTTGCGGCAGTTACGAGCTAAATGTCCTCTTTGAAAACACCTTTCACATGAATTAGTCCATTTTTGTAAAGCTTCTTTATTGTTTTTATCGCTTATATTATAAAATTTAGATTCTGTTATTAAGCATTTTTCTAACTTTTCTTCTAAAAATATATATTTCGTGGAAAGTGTTTCCAAGACTCTAGCTGCTGCATTTTGTTTTGCTACTTTCTTTTGGGACGCAGGTTCTCCAACACAAGCATAGGTTACATTATTTTTTAAAATTTCACAAGTTGCCTCGAATGGCGGTAGTTCTTGATGTATTCCAAGAGATTTTACTGTGTATTCTGGTATTGAAAAATCATATTCAATACTTATTTCATTAAGTATTTGTACTGCGCTACCCTTTGTCAAATCTGTTTGTTGCATTGCCATTGTCCTTATCTGCAAAAGAATTATCTATTTGAGTTGTTTGTGATTTAATTTGATATAAATGGAAATTAGTTATTATTATTGTTAATAATTATGTATATGGATTATAAATTATTCGTTTTCCGCGTTTGCTAACTCAAAGAGATATTCAGTGCAAAGAAAACATTGGTCTGCTCTGAAACGTATGAAAAAAATTTGCTCTTCGCAGACAGAACATTTTAATCCGTTAAGATCCGTGGTTACAATGTGGCGGTTAAGGAAAGGTACAGATATTTCTGATTCAAAAAAAGGTAATTTTAAATCTGTAACATTCTTTACATATGAATTTTTGATCTAAAGTATTCTGATATATTTCGTTTTCTGGAGAGTAACAACAAAAAATGTTTCATAATTATTTGATCGATATACGGTTGGTAGTACTGTTCGTCGTTTTCTGGATTTTCGGCTTGAATGGATTCAAAATCTTGCGGCAGCATTTTTCTATAACAAATTCGTTATTGAGCTTTAAAATACTAACTAGATCCTAACAGTGTTTTGCATTAAGAGAATTTTCTAGACATATTTGAAATTTTATTTATGACTACAATTTATAATATTTTATCGAAAAACATTTTCAACTATAACTTCGTTTCCTAATTGAAGTTGCATTTTATTTTTTAAGAATTGCTCAGTACAACCTTTACAGTCGATTGCCCTACAGCGTGGCGTTATTAATGCTTCCCTACAACCGTAACAATTCATATTAATGCATTGTAATTTATAAACTGAGTGTCATGAGGTACAGAATTCGTATTCATTTTGTTCTGGAATTGGTAATTTTTCGAAGCAAAATTGGCAAAATTTCTTTGTTGTTTGCTGACTGTAATAAATGAATAAGGTTGACTCTTCTAAGTCGAAACAAAAACTATTTATTAAATGTCCATATGTGATTGGATAATCCTGTGGACATACACCGTCCACAGGTCCTGAGTGGAACACGATCGGTTCTGCCGCAGTCGGAATCATTCTATAAATTTAAAAAGAAAGGGATCTAAATTTACTTAACTATACCCTTGATTATATAATTTTTATACTTTATCTATTTAATTCGTGCAAAAGTTCCGAAATTTGATTCTAACAGAAGTTATACATTATTGAAAGGTATTCTACTTCTCCATTAGAAAAACAATTCTTATATTACAATACCCTTACAAAAACTGTTCTTCTAAAGGTACATTCCCAATGATCATGCTGTGGTTTTACAGTATAGAAAGAGAGGGATGGATTGTACTTGTACCAGGAAGGTTGAAAGGGTGGAACATATGGGTCCTTTCCAGTTTATAGATACGTTTGAAAAGTAGTTAAAATTTGAATGATAGGTCACTTAGAAGAGGTTTTGTTGATAGGCTAAGAGGAGTTTTCTGATCTAGTTTAATTTCATTTATATTTTTATTAGTTTTTATTGAAATTTTTTGAATTTTAATTAGTATTATTAATAGAATAATTATTATAAGAAAAGTAACTATAGTATGTGCTATATATATTTTATGTGCACTAGAATTAAAAATAGATGGGATAATTTTCTGAATATTAGCATATTTTGTGAGTAGAAAAACATGACTTTCAAAAGTCGATATAAGCATGTCATCTTTTTTATGAAAAAGATGTAACACGTTTTTTAACAAGTGAGGTTCTGTGATCGACATATTATATAAGAAGGGAGAAATTATTTCAAGAGAAGTGGTCGATTTACTAAGTGGAATTGAGTTATCCATTATTTTTGGGTAATTTTTAATATTATAGTATGGAATTGATGAGTCCAAATTACAGTCAGATTCTATTTGTAAAATTCCTATTCCTTGAAGAGTAATAAGGGTTTTGGAATTTTTGGAGCAAGATAAAAAGATTTGCTTAGGAAGAATAGTTGAATAAAGCCATCCACGGTGTGACAACAGTGGTGTTAAAAAAGGATATTCATTGAAACTTATGAATGTTTTACATTTATACGGTTGGGATTTTATAAACATTGATGTTTCGCAAATAGGATTATTTTGAGTACTGTATATGGAATGAGGAGGGTGACAAAAATTTTGAAGTCCATTTTGGTGGCATGAAGCGAGGAAATTTTCATTTGTTGTGAAGTAAGCTTCGTTATTTGGAGAAAACGCGATATAAGAAAATTGAGATTTTATGAATATAGGTATAATATAATCAGTGTTGAAGTCAAAATGTATAGGGGTTGAATGTGTTTTAAGTACTTGAAATTCTTCAGAAGATGGAATTGGTATGGTCATAGTAAAAATTAAGTAGTTATTGAAAGTAAAGTATCTTATTTTAGAAAATGGAATGACCATAGAAAAAAGAGACGTTGGAAGGTGAGGATCTTCTTTGTTGGATTTGAAGTCTAGAAAGGTATCTGGAAGCAGCATGGGGTGCCATAAATTTGTGGCGGCATGGGTCATAGCTTCCGTAAGCTGTGTTAGGAGTGATAGAAAGGATCGGGATATTTCATGCAAGTCCATCAGCCAATTTGCTGCAAGAATTCTATAAATGTGCAAATTTGGGTAAATTTGTGATTTATGCCAGTCTTTGTACATCTTAACGTTATTGAGATTGGATGAAAGATTTTTAATTTGTTCAGAAAATGGATTTGGGAGTAGGAACAAATTTTCTTTAGGCCAATAAAGAGAAGTTTTTTGTCTTATTTTTGATTGTAGAAGAACTTTTTGAATTTGATGTAAAAATGGATCACTATTTTTGGGAATTTTAGTGATGTTATGAGCTTGTCTGAATATAAATGAAATTTCTCCGAGAAAATAATTTATACGTTCTTTCATAAATTCAAGCTGAGTGTGGTGATTATATATATTACAGTTGTTTGCAATATTTGTGAGTATACAATGTTCATAAAGTTTGTGAGATATATCTACTATTTTATATTTTAAGTTTTCTGGTTGCAAAATGTCAAAATAAGAGATAAAATTATAATTTTCGGAAAATAGACGTATTTTTGAAATTGGTTCAAAATAAATACCAGATGAGTGATAAAATTGTGAATTGATATACAAGTTATCTGCTTTAGAAGTGAAAAACAGAATTAGCATCAAGTATACGCCATAAGGTAGTTGGTATAGGAATTTCATTATGCTTCTCGAATGGCTGAAAAAGAAAAAAAGGATTAGTATTGGATAAAATTGGATGTTTACATATGGTTGGATTTAGGTCTAGAAGTTTTTTGGAAAAAAGGGGAAAATAGATTACTAAATGTTGAGGAGTTTCGTGGTGGAAGTGGAAGGGGAACTTGTGTTGATTTATCAGCTTTAAAAACATTCCGTCTACGGCACTCTTTTGTAGCATGCATTTGAGTGTTACAATATCTACATGAATTTTTCCATGATACTAATTTTGGTCTTGGATCAGTTTGAACACTTTGATTCTTCGTTTTTTTTTGTTTCTTTACATTTATTATTATAAAAATACTCATCGCAAAGATCATAAGATCTTATTAATATTTGTAGTAATTTTAAAGCAGCTCTATTTTCGGCTAACTCGCTTGTAGGACCCGCTTGTACAGCAAAATGATCGTTTGTATTAACTTGAGCAAGAAAAAATGATTTGGTTTTTGAATTTGGATCAGGATAAACGATGTATTGTGGTAACGGTAATCCATATTTTATCGTAAAATTTCTCAAAATTTCCACGTGGTTTAAAAGTCCCAGAGAGTCTGTTCTACATATCTCTTTTTTGTAACTTCGCACGTGGGTAGGCTCATCATAGTAATGCTCCATTATAGATGATTTCCTGAATCAGTATGGAATATTTATATTAGAATTTATTGTACTGGTTGGGGGGTCTATATCCGCATTTAAAACATTTCTTAAAGCTTTTTCCAGAAAAAGGCGATGTAGTAGAAATATTATTTCTTTTTATTTTATAAGGATTTATATTTTTAAAACGACTGTTAATATTAGGTTTTGTTATCTGACCACTCGTTGAAGGTTTTGGATCATTTATAAGTGATTCTTGGATTGTAACATGCAAATGTTCTAGTGAGTTTATTAAATTTACTTCACATTTTTTATCTTTTTGCAAAAGAGAATTTATCGTTTTTATAGCTGCGAAATCCATTGCTGTTTTTTATTGTGTTTCCAATTCCTATTCGTTTGATATCATTAATAAAACAAATTGCTATGTATGTTGAGTTTTTTGATGAAGTTTTTACTCGTAATACTGTATATTTTGGATACTCGATTTTATTTTGAGTGCAAATTTCGTTTAATTTTTTGAAATTTTTACCAATAGAATTCGGTTGGACGTTTTGATTTGTTTCCTTTGATTCATTAATTAAGGCATTATATAAATTTTGTGCTACCTTTTGCTTTACGTTTTCTTTATCTTTGCCACTATTCATTATTATATAATTGTTATATTGTAAATTAACGTGAAATAGACATTCATTATTATTGGTTTGTTCAATGAGTATCTCATAAATGAGGGGTGGATCTCCTCTTTGTTGAATAATTTTGTTTAGTAAGGTTGTGAAAGGAACATGCGACATTCTTTAAGATGTTAGATTCGGATTGAATAATGTGATCTACTAAGTTCTTCTTTTAGTTCAGAGTGAGGATAAAGAGTAGTCTTCGTACTATTATGATCTTTACCTGAATTGGTATTTTCGTTAGGAGTTGAACTTTTAGTTTCCTCTATGGAGTTTTGTGGTGCTGAAGCTGTAAGCAGTGGTTGATGGCTCTCAGCGGGAGGTCCAGCAGGTCGGTTGGTACCTAAGTGTAACAAAAGGTTAGTGACCGAATCCCAGAAGGCGCCTAGTAAATGGAGAGACCATCCAAATAATCTATGTAATGCATAACCATGAATAATGGTATCTGCTATTAATTTGATCCCTCTAATTATTATAATTAATCCAATTAGACCTGCACTAGTAGTACCGAAATTTGTAAAAACTGTCCAAAATCTACCCCAAGCTGATTCAGCAATTTTATCAATTACTTCTTGGTTAAACAAATTTGTTAATAATATTCCTTGATTAATAGTCGGATGTCCTGTTATTTCTCTAGCTAAAGAATTTAAAATCATTGGTTTTTCTGCTGGGAACATTATATGATCTCGTAGCTTATCAAGGTCAGATTGAGAATAAATGCCACTTGTTGCTAAGGATGAAGGATTTGTGTATTTCCAGGTTGCTTTTGTGAGAGGTTTAATTATAGTCGGTGCTATGGATTCGACAGGATTTGGAAGTAATTTGTACCAGGTTTCTCCAAAAAGGTACATTGGTGGAAGGAAAGAATTGCAATTTGTTTGGATACCTGATTTTGTTAATATATGAGTTCGTGGAGAAAGGAAAAAGGATTGATTTCCTCTAAATATTGGTAGTTGTAGATAACATTCTTCAGTTTTGCGATATTTTACTTCAACCGGTATACATTTTACGATATGTACTACTTCTCCTGCAATTACTGACATATATCCTGGGCCTTTCATTAAATGATATGCAAATTCGTCTGGTGATTGGGTTGCTAAGGTTAATGTATTTCTAAAAACTTGCTGTTCAAGTATGCATCGTTGAGTAAGAACATCGTGATAAACTCTATTTACTTCAGTGCGTATGTGTCGTTCTACATATATAAATTTAGAGTTGACGTATGTGAAAATGTCCATATTTTGAACTACTAAATGTTTATTTTCTAAAAATGAATTCCCAGGTCTGGTTTCAAAAATTAATAATTTTGGATGTTTAGTTTGTATTAAAACGTAACTGCAAACTGGTTTTCTTGTTTTTTCAGCCAGTACAAAGGTTATATCTTCAGTCGTTAAAGAATACAAGGTTTCAGAAATGTCTGTCGTGTTGTCATATGTTTTATTTGCTGGTCCTTCATAAATAATTTCATATTTGTTAAAATTACATACGTCATTAGGTAATGTATCCCAGAATGTTTGTCCATATTCTACGTCTGAACAGAATGTGTCTGAAAGTGTGCATATTATTCCAGATCCTAATTGAATTTTATTTGAATTTAAATGAATAGTCGCGTAATGTTCTTGTAAAGTTATTTTGAATATTGCTTGGACTACGACATTATTCCATGTTCCATATGGGTCAGAAAATTGTGTACCAGTACAGTCTCCATTAGGTGTTACAGAACCTGCTAAAGTAACGCTATGAAATGAAGTTTCATTTACTTTTAACTTTGATATCTGAAGAGAAGGGGTTACTAAAAATGTTCCTATTGTGTGCATTTGATTACATTGATCTCGTGTAACATCATGTATATATTCACTGTGGCCATTTGCAACTATGGAACTGTGAGAATGCATACCACAATGAGAGATGGCGCGTCGAATTTCTATTTTGCATTGTATTACTTTTGTATTTGAAAATCCAGTTAATTGTAAAAGTTGTATATAAACTCTTTCAACATGTACTTGAGATCGAGGTAGATCACATTCTCCTACCTCTAGTAAAGATAATGTCGTAATATTTGATTGATTTGAACCGCAATCGAATCCTATGATGGCGTAGACTGTTGTTATATAGTTGAATTTGCAAATGAGCAGTGCCAAAAGGAAGCCTCGTAATCCCATCTCTGGAAAAAGGAGGTTCCAATTAGCAGCTTGCTTTGTAAAAAAAAGAATTAATAAAATTACTTAATAAACAATTTTGTTGTTACTGTTATATATATATATATTTTTTTTATGATAATTATTAAGTTTTTTATTTTATGTACTTAGTCTATAATATCCAACATGTCAGCTATGACAATATGATCTGATAGGCGTAAACTGATAATCAAGTTTTTGTATGCGTCTGGTCCTCTTGTTTTGATTGTTGAAAAAATGTCTTTTATTGTATCTGGATTGTTTAGGTTTTTGCTCCATGTGGGAATATTACAGTCGTCTTGGTTAAAAATTCCAGTTTGAATTAAGTATGGCCAGAGAGCTACCATGTCGATAAAACAGGGAACTATTTCAATGAGATCATCTATGCGTTTGCGATGAATTTGATCCATTATATCTGGAATAATGTGTTATGTCTAAATTTGTTGTATATGTTTTTTATATAAAATATATATTTTTATATAAATTTTTTATATATGTATATTTTTTATTTTTTTTTTTATTTTTACCATTTATCGACAAAATAAAATTTCTATATTTTATGTAAATTGTATATGTATACATATTTTTTATAATCAAAGTAAAGATATTTTGTTTGTTATTTTTTTTTTTTATTTATCTACTTTTGTACTTGTACGTGTGAGCGTTTTAGTCTATTAATGTGAACTACAGTAGGTTTGCCTTTATAGCTTATTTTGACATTCCCTTTTCCTAACACTTCCAATATTTCATAAGGCCCTGTATAATGGTTCTCTAGTTTTTTTATTTTACCTCCTTTTAATAAAAATACGTTGTCTCCAATTTTTACTTCTAAAGGATTTATTTTTTTATCATAGTGTATTTTCGATTTTTCTTTTGCTGAAATAAGATTCTCTCTTGCTTGTGTTCGCATTTCGTGTAGTTGAGTTACGAAATTAATTAAATAATCATCATACGTTTGTAATTTTTCCTGTTGTGATAACGGTTCGCTGGAAGGTTCACGAGCTAATTTACCAAAAACCAATTCATAGGGTGTGCATTTTGTGCCTTCATGTACACTAGTATTATACGAGAACATTGCTAGTTCAAGCCAATCATCCCATTCTGAATTTTTTGCAACAAATTGTTTGAGATATTCTCCTAAAACATTATGTGAACGTTCTAATGATCCGTTTGATTGAGGGTGAAAAGCTGTGGTACGAAATTGTTTAATTCTAAAACGTTTTGCCAATCTTTTTAATGAATTACTTAAAAAATCTCTGCCTTGGTCAGTAAGTACTCCTTTTGGTGATCCAAATATGCAAATAAATTTTTTCACAAAAGCATCTGCTATTGTACTAGCTTGGTGATTAGGAAGAGGTATTGCTAAAGAATATTTGGTAAAATTGTCTTGTATCGTTAGAATATATAAGTTACCGGATTTTGTTTCAGGTAGTGGACCAACAATGTCCATTGATATTTTTTCAGAAGCAGTAGTGGGTGTGTCCGTGATTACCATAGGATTTTTTGTTTTGACTCTGATTAATTTTTTCAGTTGACATTGTAAACAGCCTTGAATATATTTTTGAATGTCTACTTTCATATTTTCCCAAAAAAATTTTTGGCGAATTCGACTATAAGTTTTTGTGACGCCTTTATGGCCTCCTAATGCTGAAGAATGAGCTTCTTCGATTAAATGAGTTCGTTGTTCTTTTGTTGGATATTGCGTTATTCCATTGCAAACTATAATTTTTGTAGTTGAATTTGAAAAAATTGAGTCAAAAATTGATTTCACTTCTTCCCAAAGTATATGATTAATTCTGGAAGTTTTAGAAATACTAATTGACCGTAACTTCAGATTTTGAGATAATTCATGTAATGAGTATATTGATAATTTTATATTATTTAATGTTTCGGATAAATTGTCTTTAGTTTCTTCTTCAATTGGAAGTGCAAAATGGTAGTAGTTTCCTTTTTTAATCTCTTTTGCTATCCCTTTTTGTAAATTTTTAAATTTTGGTAAAATTTCACGTTTTTCTAAAGTTTTTGATCCGTTGTCGCGAGGAGTTCCATTTGTTGTAACAAAATATGCATAATTATCTTTTCGCATAGTTAATTGATCGCGACATTCAACTAAATTTTTCCTTGTTATAATTTTTTCTGTTTGAGAGTTTATAGGAGGAGGTTCTGGGGGTGGGCGATTATAATTATCATGATCTTTATCGATTTTTTCACAATTTATTTGAGATCTTCGGTTTAATCTCAAATTTTCTTCAAAATAAGGCTCTTCAAATTCTTCTTCCAATTTTTCTTCTTGGTTTTCTTCAAACTTCTCTTCAAAATTTTCCTCAAGATTGTCTTCAAAATTTTCTTCAAAATTCTGTTCGAAATTCTTTTCGAAATTGTCTTCAAGATCATCTTCAAAATTATCTTCCAAATTTTCTTCATAATTTTCTCCATCATTTTCTTCGTGTGAGGTTTCAATGTCGTTGATTTCATCTTCTGAGGTTGAAAAATAATTCTCACTTTCTTCGCTTTCAAATTCATTAATATTTTTTCGCTTCTTGGCATTCTTCTTCATTTTGTTTTTTGCTCGAGCTTGTTTCAAAGAATCTAAATAATCAGGATCATCAGAGTCGGAATCTGATTCTACTTGTGTTCGGTTTCCTTTTTGCATATTTATTTCTGGTAAATCATCTTCATATATTTGTTTTCTTGGTCTACCTCTCTTTCTTTTTGTTTGAGAGGGAATATTTTTCAAATTTGTAAGTAGATTTTTCCTTGGCCTACCTCGAGGTTTTTTCACAAGAGGTTTAGAAGAAAAATTTTTGTCTAATTTTTCTTGGATTTCATTTTGATTCAAATTTTTTGCTTTTTCTTGTTGTATTCTCTTTTGAGCTCTTGTGGTAATAGTTTTCCATGATAAATTTTCGTATTTTTTGGAAAACATTGGACTTAATAAACATAATGTCATAAAAGTAAGTATTGAAGCCATATTTTTGAATAAATTTGTGTATTTTAAAATGTTCTCACCAATTTCACTAAATGATTCTTCACTAAGGAATTTTTGTAAAAATTCTGGAAATTTTGAGTTAATATTCAATATTTGGGCTTCTGAAATTTCGCTAAAATGATCTGCGTCGTCTGGTACGATTCCTGGATTTAAGTTTCTTCGTTTTAAAGGTCTTACCTCATTTTTAGAGTTTTCTTGTTTATTTCTTGTAAAAGTTTTCTTGAAAAACGTTTTTTCTTTAGAAGTCATGAAAGTATTATTGTCATCAACTTGTAAATATTTTGATTTTTCCTGGCTATCATCAATAGGGTTTCTTGAGAGAGCATCTGCATTTACATTCATTTTTCCTGCTTTGTAAATTACATCAAAATCATATTCTGCGAGTTTTAATCTCCAACGTGATACTCGTGAACACGGGTCTTTAGAATTTTGAAACCAAACTAGAGGTTTGTGATCAGTCACTAAGGTAAATTTTCTTCCACACAAATAAGGACGAAAATGAGTTACACAAAATATTATAGCAAGGGCTTCTTTTTCATATGTATCATATTTTTTCTCAGTATCACTTAGACTACGTGAAGCATATGCTATTGGTTTATCTTTACCTATTTTACCTTGTGATAAAATACCTCCTATTGCAAATCCTGAGGCATCTGTTGTGAGTATAAAGGGTTGAGAAAAATCAGGTCGTTGTAAAAGTGGTTCTTCACATAATTTTGCTTTTAAAATTTCGAAAGCTGCTTGTTGTTTTTCTGTCCAATTAAAAGGTATATCTTTTTTTAGAAGTTGATTTAAAGGACTTGCAATTTTTGAAAATCCATCAATAAATCGTCTATAATATCCTGCTAAGCCTAAAAATTGTTTAACATTTTTCTGTGTTTTTGGGACTGGAAAGTTTTTTACAGCTATTATCTTTTTTGGATCTGGACGTACTCCATTTTTATCAATTATATGACCTAAATATCCTACTTCAGGTCGTAAAAATTCGCATTTGTCTGGTTGTAAGTGAAGATTTGCTTTTCTAAGTCTTTCTGCTAAATTATTGAATTTAATTTCGTGCTCTTCTAGAGTATTTGCATATATAACTATGTCATCAAGATATACAAAAAGTTCCGTTCCGATTAATCCAGTTAATGTTAAATCCATTAATCTCTGAAATGTGGCTGGTGCAGATTTTAAACCGAAAGGCATTCTATCGAATTCGTAATGACCGTGAGGTGTAGAAAATGCGGTTTTATGTGAGTCTTTTAGGTTCATTTTTATATGGTGAAAACCGGTATCTAAAACAAGCACTGAAAAATATTTTGCTGACCCTAGAGAATCAAGTATATCGTTTATATTAGGTAGAGGATACGAATCGCTAATTGTTTTTTCATTTAATTTACGAAAATCAAGAACCATTCTCCATTTTATTTTTCCTTGGGAATCAGGTTTTTTAGGAACTATCCACACTGGAGTGTTATATGGTGATTGTGAGGGCTTGATTATTTTATTTTTTAATAATTCATCGACTTGTCTTGTAATTTCTTCCTTGTGAACTGGGGGAAATCTATATTGTCTTGAAAAAATTGGAGCGTCATCTACAGTAGGAATTGAATGTTGTAATAAATTAGTAGCTTCAAGTGGTTCTCCTGGGATTTGAAATCTGTCTGCATTATTTTTAATTAATTTTTCTACATGTTCATATTCATCTTGATTTAAGTGGTCTAATCGAAGAAGTTTTTTAATACATTCTACTCTGTCTTCGTCTGTTACATTATAAAATTTGCATGAGTCAATTAGAGAATTGTCAGTTTTTAAAAAGTTATTTAATATTTTACTTGATAAATCTTCGTTATTTGTTTGTTTGAAAGTAATTAAATTTTCAATTTGTTTATAACATTCTTGTTCTTCAAAGTCTTCTAAATTAACTAATGGGACGGATAATGTAATTGGGATTTCATTTGTGTTTGCAAATTTTAAATAAGCTTTTCCTCTGTGATTTTTTACAACTGCGTCACCTACGTAGACGCCATCTTGGATATGTAATCGAGGTACATACCCTTCACTCTTTTCTGTATTTTTTATATTAACATAAAATGTTGTAACTGTTCGAGCTGGAATAGTAAATGTATTGGCAGATTTAAAAGGGTAACAGTGGTTCTCAATTTCTAAGCATTTTGAAGTATAGTTTATATTCACACTATTATCTTGAAAAAATTCTGATCCTAATACTCCATCTTCTTCTACTGGGACTTCATTGGGAATAATGTTAAATATCGTTGGATAACCAAAAATGTTTATTTTTACCTGTCCTAACGTGTAAAGTGGTAAATCATTAATTCCTGTAAGTTTCAATACGTTTTGGCTATTTATGGGTAGTTCAGGATTGAGAACCTTTTGTTTAATTAAATTTCGAGCAGCACCAGTATCAATCATCATGTGTGTTGGATTTTTTAGACCTTCCGTTGATATTATAATTGATGGAATTGAAGTGGACTTTGAAATATTTATTGTTGTTGTTGTATGATCGTTAGAAGTGGATGCCAGTGGTTCTCGATTTATGCTTTCCTCAGTGCACCCGTGCTGGGGAGAGCTTTGGAGTTTTCCTGATTAGCTGTTTGTGATTGGTTATTTGGTCGTATCTTGCAGTCTCGTACTAAATGACCGGGTTGTTTACAGTAATTGCAAATTATTTCAGTATAATTTGAATTTTGTTGAGTGTCATTATTTTGTAAAAATCTATTTTCATATGGTTTATTTCGATTTTGAAACTGTCCTGAGTTAAAGTTTTTATACTGTCCTGGATTCAATTGTCTATTAGTATTATTAACATTATTGTTATTATGGTAAACATTTCTAGGAAAATTATTATTATTGTTGTATCTTTGTTGTAAAAAATTATTATTATTGTTTCTATAATTGTTATTTCTATTTTGTAAAAAATGATTGTTGTTATTATTAAAATTATAATTTTTATTTCTTAAAAAATTGTTATTTGGAAAATTATTGTAGTTGTTTTTTGCAAAATTATTATTATTATTACTTCTTTGACCATTGAAATTACTATATCCTTGTTGGTTAGGATGCAAAAATTTTTTTTGTTTATTGTTAAGAACTGCATCTTGAGCTTTACTTAAATGAAAACATTTTTCAGTTGTGTGACCTGGTTTTTTACAAATTAAACAAATAGTTTTATTTTCAAGTGCTACGTTGAATCGGGTGGTTTTATTACTTTTATTATTATTAATTGATTCTTCGGTTTTTAAATAATCCGTATTTCTATTTCTTCGCAGTGCAGAAGATGCAGCCAGTCTTCGTTCTATGTCTATTGTATCATTAACTACTTCCTTAAATGTGTCCTTTTCTTCTACACGAATTTCTAACTCAGGACGCAAACCTCGTATAAAACATTGAATTACATCTCTTTCTAAATTTTGTTTGAAAGCATTATCTACCTGACCGTCATTATTAAGTCTGTGAGCATCTTCTATTCTATCAGCAATTTCCTTAATTCTAGCAGCATAGGAAAGGACATTTTCTCTTTCCCACATAAATGTATTACCTAATTCTCCCTGCAATTGATATACGCTTTTCGCAGGGGCATATACTCTTTTCAATTTTTCTATTAATTCCTCTATTGTTGCATACGTTGACCCAAAAATACATTTTCGTGCCTCACCAGACAATTTACCTCTCAATAGACGTGCAAGATTTTCTTGGGCAGCAGGTGTCGGCAGCATTGCCTTTGCTTCCATGCAACCCTCAATAAAATGGGACAATGGGAGGTTACTTCCATCGAACAAAGGGACCACCTCTAGCGCGTCGCGTAAGGATACCTGCTGGCTGTTAGGTATGGCTACGGCCATCTCTTCGTTGCTTACTATTACGGGATTATCCTGATTTATGACTTCTGTATCGCTTTTGTCGTCGTCGCTATCGTTGTTACTAATTAGAGAGTCGCGTGCCAATGAGGTTTTCAATTTTTCTTTCAAAGTTTTGTTTTCTATTGTTATTACCGTTGAGCTTAGCAAATTAGATTCGTCAAAATAAGATAATTCGTTCGTTAAAGTTTGATCTTGATTACTAGATCCTGTCACAATGCTTAAATCTTGACAAAAACTTGAATGAAACCCGCTAGTTTTACTGGAATTTTCACTTAATATGCTTTGATCATTAATTAGCGTCTTGTCAAAACGTGAATCGTCTAGCTGAAGAGTGTCATCTAATTCTTGTTCAGCAGGAAAAGGGTTTGAAATATCTTTGTATTTATTATCGACTAAATTTCCCTTGATTTTACCTGATCTTTTTAGTTTCAAGGAATCTATTTGATTTTGATCCACAATTTTTGCGAGTTGGTTATCTTGTTTGGCTTTACTACGTGTGATAACCTTTTGGGCGGATTCTACAGGGGTATTTGAATTTGACATTGAGTCATTATAATTTTACAGTTTCCCTTTTATTGAGCGTTATCTTAGATTATTTATTGTTAATTATCAATTGTTTATAACAATTTTAAAAAACTACATGTAAAATTTTGTTTATTAATAAAGTGAAATTAGTAAAAGTATAATTTTAGTTTAAAACCAATCATAAAAATGATATTAATAATAAATATTTAATTATTTTTATTTGTTTATAACAAAATTAAAATTTGTACTCTTTTATTGGGAAATAAAATAACAAAATGAGAATATAATTCTATAAAACATTCAAATAAATAAATAATCGCTCAAATTTTTTTGTAAAATTATAATGTTAAATAAAACATTTGTTAAAATTATAACAATATATATATATATGTATATTTATTTTGTACCAACCACGTGTGTCTTTTGTAAACTATAATAATCTATGTTATTAAATTAATAAATTATAAATTGTTTTTTTTTTGTTTAAATAAATAAAATTGTTTATAACAAGGATCAGATAAGATTCGAGTTATGCACAATTTATTCTTCTCTAGACTGGACAAGTTAGGCTCAAGCTCAGATCCTTGGACAATCTTTGCAAATAAAAATATTCTGTTCCTTAACAGAGTTAAAATCAAAGTTATAAACAATACAATCACAAGCACTTCGAACTTTGCCCTACCCAATGATCGTAATCAATGGTGACCGTTCAACGTACCCAAAAGGGACTTATACTCTCGTGTGCTGTTTTTTTTTTTGTTTGTTTTAACTTAAATCAAAACCTAGTTAACAAATTAGAATAATTTTTTAATAAGATAAGTTACTTAATCACTTAGGTTAGCCTCAAGGTCAGATCCCTGCGTGATTTTTCAAACTTATTTTATTTTATACAATTTATATAAATTATAAAATTTCAAAGAAATGATTTGATTATTAAATCATTAAGGTTAGCCTCAAGGTCAAATCCCTTTGTGATCTAACAAATCTATTTTATTGAAATTTCAAGTTACAAGTTGAAATAATATTTCATAATCATTTATTTATTCACTAGAAATAATCAATGCGTTAATTTTCAATTGACTTGTGTTTCCCGGCCGATGCACCAGAAAAAAAGGAAGTATGTTACGTCACAAATACGTAAATACTTACTTTGATCGAAGATTCCTCCTTTTAAGTTAGGATCGAATGATCCTCGCTTAGGGATGAGGATAAGTCAATGAAAGACACAATGATTATGAAAATAATACAAATTGAATTTATTTTACTGGTTAAAATTTCCGGATATACATTCGTTAAGACAATTCTTATATAATGTAGGCACAGGCTGGTCGGTACGTAGGTGAGAAAGAGACAAAGAATAAAGATAGAGAGAGAGAGAGGTTCGGTACCTTTATGATTCGTAAGTTGTGTTGAGGTTTAATCCACACGGCGGTGAGTTGTAAGTACTGGATCCCCACAGGTGTATTCCAAGTGTGTGAGAGAGACGGAGTTATAGGCCGCACAGGTATATTCCGTAAAGGGCGGCGATTCAAATTTACGACACTGTTCGAAGATCTTTACAAGATCTATTCAAGTCTACGATGACTTTTACGACTCCCGAACTTGGATTTTAAATTGTCCCAATCGAATTTTATTAATCTCAAACTCAGAGATTTCCGAAGTTAAATTGAAATACCGCACTGGACTATTGTCGCGAGACCGGTTATAAATCCGAAGGAAAATTTAAGTGTCGAACTAGACGAAGAATTTACTGACTGCTTTCTCTTGGTGTGGGCCTCTTTTATATTTTTTCATACAAATTGACGGTCAGCGAAAATCGTGACGTAGTCATATCTTCTTAGAGGAGAAGGGGCCCTATACTGCTCCCTACTTCCCCTACTCCCTATTCCCCTTTATCGATTCTCTCATAGATTTCTAACTCAAACCAGCCTGTGTGTATTATATACATTCAAATACGTCGCGGGACGTGACAGATTGATGGATTTAACATTAACTGGATTAATCGGAACGGAACTTTTTGTATATCTTGATGACATAGTTATATATGCAAATACTCTAGAAGAGCACGAAATTAAATTCAACAATTTAGCAGAAAGACTTAGAAAAGCAAATCTTCACTTACAACCAGACAAATGCGAATTTTTACGACCTGAAGTAGGATATTTAGGTCATATAATTGATAAAAATGGAGTACGTCCAGATCCAAAAAAGATAATAGCTGTAAAAAACTTTCCAGTCCCAAAAACACAGAAAAATGTTAAACAATTTTTAGGCTTAGCAGGATATTATAGACGATTTATTGATGGATTTTCAAAAATTGCAAGTCCTTTAAATCAACTTCTAAAAAAAGATATACCTTTTAATTGGACAGAAAAACAACAAGCAGCTTTCGATATTTTAAAAGTAAAGTTATGTGAAGAACCACTTTTACAACGACCTGATTTTTCTCAACCCTTTATACTCACAACAGATGCCTCAGGATTTGCAATAGGAGGTATTTTATCACAAGGTAAAATAGGTAAAGATAAACCAATAGCATATGCTTCACGTAGTCTAAGTGATACTGAGAAAAAATATGATACATATGAAAAAGAAGCTCTTGCTATAATATTTTGTGTAACTCATTTTCGTCCTTATTTGTACGGAAGAAAATTTACTTTAGTGACTGATCACAAACCTCTAGTTTGGTTTCAAAATTCTAAAGACCCTTGTTCACGAGTTTCACGTTGGAGATTAAAACTCGCAGAATATGATTTTGATGTAATTTACAAAGCAGGAAAAATGAATGTAAATGCAGATGCTCTCTCAAGAAACCCTATTGATGATAGCCAGGAAAAATCAAAATATTTACAAGTTAATGACAATGATACTTTCATGACTTCTCAAGAAAAAACGTTTTCCAAGAAAACTTTTACAAGAAATAAACAAGAAAACTCTAAAAATAAGGTAAGACCTTTAAAACGAAAAAACTTGAATCCGGGAATGGTACCAGACGACGTAGATCATTTTAGCGAAATTCCAGAAGCCCAAATATTAAATATTGACACAAAAATTCCAGAATTTTTACAAGAATTCCTTAGTGAAGAATCATTTAGTGAGATTGGTAAGAATATTTTAAAATACACAAATTTATTCAAAAATATGGCTTCAAGACTTATTTTTATGACAATATGTTTATTAAGTCCAATGTTTTGCAAAAAATACGAAAATTTATCATGGAAAACTATTACCACAAGAGCTCAAAAGAGAATACAGCAAGATAAAGCAAAAAATATGAATCAAAATGAAACTCAAGAAAAATTAGACGAAAATTTTTCTTCTAAACCTCTTGTGAAAAAACCTCGAGGTAGGCCAAGGAAGAATCTACTTACAAATTTGAAAAATATTCCCTCTCAAACAAAAAGAAAGAGAGGTAGACCAAGAAAACAAATATATGAAGATGATTTACCAGAAATAAATATGCAAAAAGGAAACCGAACACAAGTAGAATCAGATTCCGACTCTGATCCTGATTATTTAGATTATTTGAAACAAGCTCAAGCAAAAAACAAAATGAAGAAGAATGCCAAGAAGCGAAAAAATATTAATGAATTTGAAAGCGAAGAAAGTGAGAATTATTTTTCAACCTCAGAAGATGAAATCAACGACATTGAAACCTCACACGAAGAAAATGATGGAGAAAATTATGAAGAAAATTTGGAAGATAATTTTGAAGATGATCTTGAAGACAATTTCGAAAAGAATTTCGAACAGAATTTTGAAGAAAATTTTGAAGACAATCTTGAGGAAAATTTTGAAGAGAAGTTTGAAGAAAACCAAGAAGAAAAATTGGAAGAAGAATTTGAAGAGCCTTATTTTGAAGAAAATTTGAGATTAAACCGAAGATCTCAAATAAATTGTGAAAAAATCGATAAAGATCACGATAATTATAATCGCCCACCCCCAGAACCTCCTCCTATAAACTCTCAAACAGAAAAAATTATAACAAGGAAAAATTTAGTTGAATGTCGCGATCAATTAACTATGCGAAAAGATAATTATGCATATTTTGTTACAACAAATGGAACTCCTCGCGACAACGGATCAAAAACTTTAGAAAAACGTGAAATTTTACCAAAATTTAAAAATTTACAAAAAGGGATAGCAAAAGAGATTAAAAAAGGAAACTACTACCATTTTGCACTTCCAATTGAAGAAGAAACTAAAGACAATTTATCCGAAACATTAAATAATATAAAATTATCAATATACTCATTACATGAATTATCTCAAAATCTGAAGTTACGATCAATTAGTATTTCTAAAACTTCCAGAATTAATCATATACCTTGGGAAGAAGTAAAATCAAATTTCAATTCAATTTTTTCAAATTCAACTACAAAAATTATAGTTTGCAATGGAATAACGCAATATCCAACAAAGGAACAACGAACTCATTTAATTGAAGAAGCTCATTCTTCGGCATTAGGAGGCCATAAAGGCGTTACAAAAACTTATAGTCGAATTCGCCAAAAATTTTTTTGGGAAAATATGAAAGTAGACATTCAGAAATATATTCAAGGCTGTTTACAATGTCAACTGAAAAAATTAATCAGAGTCAAAACAAAAAATCCTATGGTAATCACAGACACACCCACTACTGCTTTTGAAAAAATATCAATGGACATTGTTGGTCCACTACCTGAAACAAAATCTGGTAACTTATATATTCTAACGATAAAAGACAATTTTACCAAATATTCTTTAGCAATACCTCTTCCTAATCACCAAGCTAGTACAATAGCAGATGCTTTTGTGAAAAAATTTATTTGCATATTTGGATCACCAAAAGGAGTACTTACTGACCAAGGCAGAGATTTTTTAAGTAATTTATTAAAAAGATTGGCAAAACGTTTTAGAATTAAACAATTTCGTACCACAGCTTTTCATCCTCAATCAAACGGATCATTAGAACGTTCACATCATGTTTTAGGAGAATATCTCAAACAATTTGTTGCAAAAAATTCAGAATGGGATGATTGGCTTGAACTAGCAATGTTCTCGTATAATACTAGTGTACATGAAGGCACAAAATGCACACCCTATGAATTGGTTTTTGGTAAATTAGCTCGTGAACCTTCCAGCGAACCTTTATCACAACAAGAAAAATTACAAACTTATGATGATTATTTAATTAATTTCGTAACTCAACTACACGAAATGCGAACACAAGCAAGAGAGAATCTTATTTCAGCAAAAGAAAAATCGAAAATATATTATGATAAAAAAATAAATCCTTTAGAAGTAAAAATTGGAGACAACGTATTTTTATTAAAAGGAGGTAAAATAAAAAAACTAGAGAACCATTATACAGGGCCTTATGAAATATTGGAAGTGTTAGGAAAAGGGAATGTCAAAATAAGCTATAAAGGCAAACCTACTGTAGTTCACATTAATAGACTAAAACGCTCACACGTACAAGTACAAAAGTAGATAAATAAAAAAATAACAAACAAAATATCTTTACTTTAATTATAAAAAATATGTATACATATACAGTTTAAACAAAATATAGAAATTTTATTTTGTCGATAAATGGTAAAAATAAAAAAAATATACATATATAAAATTTATATAAAAATATATATATTTTATATAAAAAATATATACAACAAATTTAGACATAACACATTATTCCAGATATAATGGATCAAATTCATCGCAAACGCATAGATGATCTCATTGAAATAGTTCCCTGTTTTATCGACATGGTAGCTCTCTGGCCATACCTAATTCAAACTGGAATTTTTAACCAAGACGACTGTAATATTCCCACATGGAGCAAAAACCTAAACAATCCAGATACAATAAAAGACATTTTTTCAACAATCAAAACAAGAGGACCAGACGCATACAAAAACTTGATTATCAGTTTACGCCTATCAGATCATATTGTCATAGCTGACATGTTGGATATTATAGACTAAGTACATAAAATAAAAAACTTAATGAATATCATAAAAAAAATATATATGTATACAACAGTAATAACAAAATTGTTTATTAAGTAATTTTATTCATTCTTTTTTTTTTACAAAGCAAGCTGCTAATTGGAACCTCCTTTTTCCAGAGATGGGATTACGAGGCTTCCTTTTGGCACTGCTCATTTGCAAATTCAACTATATAACAACAGTCTACGCCATCATAGGATTCGATTGCGGTTCAAATCAATCAAATATTACGACATTATCTTTACTAGAGGTAGGAGAATGTGATCTACCTCGATCTCAAGTACATGTTGAAAGAGTTTATATACAACTTTTACAATTAACTGGATTTTCAAATACAAAAGTAATACAATGCAAAATAGAAATTCGACGCGCCATCTCTCATTGTGGTATGCATTCTCACAGTTCCATAGTTGCAAATGGCCACAGTGAATATATACATGATGTTACACGAGATCAATGTAATCAAATGCACACAATAGGAACATTTTTAGTAACCCCTTCTCTTCAGATATCAAAGTTAAAAGTAAATGAAACTTCATTTCATAGCGTTACTTTAGCAGGTTCTGTAACACCTAATGGAGACTGTACTGGTACACAATTTTCTGACCCATATGGAACATGGAATAATGTCGTAGTCCAAGCAATATTCAAAATAACTTTACAAGAACATTACGCGACTATTCATTTAAATTCAAATAAAATTCAATTAGGATCTGGAATAATATGCACACTTTCAGACACATTCTGTACAGACGTAGAATATGGACAAACATTCTGGGATACATTACCTAATGACGTATGTAATTTTAACAAATATGAAATTATTTATGAAGGACCAGCAAATAAAACATATGACAACACGACAGACATTTCTGAAACCTTGTATTCTTTAACGACTGAAGATATAACCTTTGTACTGGCTGAAAAAACAAGAAAACCAGTTTGCAGTTACGTTTTAATACAAACTGAACATCCAAAATTATTAATTTTTGAAACCAGACCTGGGAATTCATTTTTATAAAATAAACATTTAGAAGTTCAAAATATGGACATTTTCACATACGTCAACTCTAAATTTATATATGTAGAACGACACATACGCACTGAAGTAAATAGACTTTATCACGATGTTCTTACTCAACGATGCATACTTGAACAGCAAGTTTTTAGAAATACATTAACCTTAGCAACCCAATCACCAGACGAATTTGCATATCATTTAATGAAAGGCCCAGGATATATGTCAGTAATTGCAGGAGAAGTAGTACATATCGTAAAATGTATACCGGTTGAAGTAAATATCGCAAAACTGAAGAATGTTATCTACAACTACCAATATTTAGAGGAAATCAATCCTTTTTCCTTTCTCCACGAACTCATATATTAACAAAATCAGGTATCCAAACAAATTGCAATTCTTTCCTTCCACCAATGTACCTTTTTGGAGAAACCTGGTACAAATTACTTCCAAATCCTGTCGAATCCATAGCACCAACTATAGTTAAACCTCTCACAAAAGCAACCTGGAAATACACAAATCCTTCATCCTTAGCAACAAGTGGCATTTATTCTCAATCTGACCTTGATAAGCTACGAGATCATATAATGTTCCCAGCAGAAAAACCAATGATTTTAAATTCTTTAGCTAGAGAAATAACAGGACATCCGACTATTAATCAAGGAATATCATTGACAAATTTATTTAACCAAGAAGTAATTGATAAAATTGCTGAATCAGCTTGGGGTAGATTTTGGACAGTTTTTACAAATTTCGGTACTACTAGTGCAGGTCTAATTGGATTAATTATAATAATTAGAGGGATCAAATTAATAGCAGATACCATTATTCATGGTTATGCATTACATAGATTATTTGGATGGTCTCTCCATTTACTAGGCGCCTTCTGGGATTCGGTCACTAACCTTTTGTTACACTTAGGTACCAACCGACCTGCTGGACCTCCCGCTGAGAGCCATCAACCACTGCTTACAGCTTCAGTACCACAAAACCCCATAGAGGAAACTAAAAGTTCAACTCCTAACGAAAATACCAATTCAGGTAAAGATCATAATAGTACGAAGACTACTCTTTATCCTCACTCTGAACTAAAAGAAGAACTTAGTAGATCACATTATTCAATCCGAATCTAACATCTTAAATAATGTCGCATGTTCCTTTCACAACCTTACTAAACAAAATTATTCAACAAAGAGGAGATCCACCCCTCATTTATGAGATACTCATTGAACAAACTAATAATAATGAATGTCTATTTCACGTTAATTTACAATATAACAATTATATAATAATGAATAGTGGCAAAGATAAAGAAAACGTAAAGCAAAAGGTAGCACAAAATTTATATAATGCCTTAATTAATGAATCAAAGGAAACAAATCAAAACGTCCAACCGAATTCTATTGGTAAAAATTTCAAAAAATTAAACGAAATTTGCACTCAAAATAAAATCGAGTATCCAAAATATACAGTATTACGAGTAAAAACTTCATCAAAAAACTCAACATACATAGCAATTTGTTTTATTAATGATATCAAACGAATAGGAATTGGAAACACAATAAAAACAGCAATGGATTTCGCAGCTATAAAAACGATAAATTCTCTTTTGCAAAAAGATAAAAAATGTGAAGTAAATTTAATAAACTCACTAGAACATTTGCATGTTACAATCCAAGAATCACTTATAAATGATCCAAAACCTTCAACGAGTGGTCAGATAACAAAACCTAATATTAACAGTCGTTTTAAAAATATAAATCCTTATAAAATAAAAAGAAATAATATTTCTACTACATCGCCTTTTTCTGGAAAAAGCTTTAAGAAATGTTTTAAATGCGGATATAGACCCCCCAACCAGTACAATAAATTCTAATATAAATATTCCATACTGATTCAGGAAATCATCTATAATGGAGCATTACTATGATGAGCCTACCCACGTGCGAAGTTACAAAAAAGAGATATGTAGAACAGACTCTCTGGGACTTTTAAACCACGTGGAAATTTTGAGAAATTTTACGATAAAATATGGATTACCGTTACCACAATACATCGTTTATCCTGATCCAAATTCAAAAACCAAATCATTTTTTCTTGCTCAAGTTAATACAAACGATCATTTTGCTGTACAAGCGGGTCCTACAAGCGAGTTAGCCGAAAATAGAGCTGCTTTAAAATTACTACAAATATTAATAAGATCTTATGATCTTTGCGATGAGTATTTTTATAATAATAAATGTAAAGAAACAAAAAAAACGAAGAATCAAAGTGTTCAAACTGATCCAAGACCAAAATTAGTATCATGGAAAAATTCATGTAGATATTGTAACACTCAAATGCATGCTACAAAAGAGTGCCGTAGACGGAATGTTTTTAAAGCTGATAAATCAACACAAGTTCCCCCTCCACTTCCACCACGACACTCCTCAACATTTAGTAATCTATTTTCCCCTTTTTTCCAAAAAACTTCTAGACCTAAATCCAACCATATGTAAACATCCAATTTATCCAATACTAATCCTTTGTTTTCTTTTTCAGCCATTCGAGAAGCATAATGAAATTCCTATACCAACCACCTTATGGCGTATACTTGATGCTAATTCTGTTTTTCACTTCTAAAGCAGATAACTTGTATATCAATTCACAATTTTATCACTCATCTGGTATTTATTTTGAACCAATTTCAAAAATACGTCTATTTTCCGAAAATTATAATTTTATCTCTTATTTTGACATTTTGCAACCAGAAAACTTAAAATATAAAATAGCAGATATATCTCACAAACTTTATGAACATTGTATACTCACAAATATTGCAAACAACTGTAATATATATAATCACCACACTCAGCTTGAATTTATGAAAGAACGTATAAATTATTTTCTCGGAGAAATTTCATTTATATCCAGACAAGCTCATAACATCACTAAAATTCCAAAAAATAGTGATCCATTTTTACATCAAATTCAAAAAGTTCTTCTACAATCAAAAATAAGACAAAAAACTTCTCTTTATTGGCCTAAAGAAAATTTGTTCCTACTCCCAAATCCATTTTCTGAACAAATTAAAAATCTTTCATCCAATCTCAATAACGTTAAGATGTACAAAGACTGGCATAAATCACAAATTTACCCAAATTTGCACATTTATAGAATTCTTGCAGCAAATTGGCTGATGGACTTGCATGAAATATCCCGATCCTTTCTATCACTCCTAACACAGCTTACGGAAGCTATGACCCATGCCGCCACAAATTTATGGCACCCCATGCTGCTTCCAGATACCTTTCTAGACTTCAAATCCAACAAAGAAGATCCTCACCTTCCAACGTCTCTTTTTTCTATGGTCATTCCATTTTCTAAAATAAGATACTTTACTTTCAATAACTACTTAATTTTTACTATGACCATACCAATTCCATCTTCTGAAGAATTTCAAGTATTTAAAACACATTCAACCCCTATACATTTTGACTTCAACACTGATTATATTATACCTATATTCATAAAACCTCAATTTTCTTATATCGCGTTTTCTCCAAATAACGAATCTTACTTCACAACAAATGAAAATTTCCTCGCTTCATGCCACCAAAATGGACTTCAAAATTTTTGTCACCCTCCTCATTCCATATACAGTACTCAAAATAATCCTATTTGCGAAACATCAATGTTTATAAAATCCCAACCGTATAAATGTAAAACATTCATAAGTTTCAATGAATATCCTTTTTTAACACCACTGTTGTCACACCGTGGATGGCTTTATTCAACTATTCTTCCTAAGCAAATCTTTTTATCTTGCTCCAAAAATTCCAAAACCCTTATTACTCTTCAAGGAATAGGAATTTTACAAATAGAATCTGACTGTAATTTGGACTCATCAATTCCATACTATAATATTAAAAATTACCCAAAAATAATGGATAACTCAATTCCACTTAGTAAATCGACCACTTCTCTTGAAATAATTTCTCCCTTCTTATATAATATGTCGATCACAGAACCTCACTTGTTAAAAAACGTGTTACATCTTTTTCATAAAAAAGATGACATGCTTATATCGACTTTTGAAAGTCATGTTTTTCTACTCACAAAATATGCTAATATTCAGAAAATTATCCCATCTATTTTTAATTCTAGTGCACATAAAATATATATAGCACATACTATAGTTACTTTTCTTATAATAATTATTCTATTAATAATACTAATTAAAATTCAAAAAATTTCAAAAAAAACTAATAAAAATATAAATGAAATTAAACTAGATCAGAAAACTCCTCTTAGCCTATCAACAAAACCTCTTCTAAGTGACCTATCATTCAAATTTTAACTACTTCTTTTCAAACGTATCTATAAACTGGAAAGGACCCATATGTTCCATCCTTTCAACCTTCCTGGTACAAGTACAATCCATCCCTCTCTTTCTATACTGTAAAACCACAGCATGATCATTGGGAATGTACCTTTAGAAGAACAGTTTTTGTAAGGGTATTGTAATATAAGAATTGTTTTTCTAATGGAGAAGTAGAATACCTTTCAATAATGTATAACTTCTGTTAGAATCAAATTTCGGAACTTTTGCACGAATTAAATAGATAAAGTATAAAAATTATATAATCAAGGGTATAGTTAAGTAAATTTAGATCCCTTTCTTTTTAAATTTATAGAATGATTCCGACTGCGGCAGAACCGATCGTGTTCCACTCAGGACCTGTGGACGGTGTATGTCCACAGGATTATCCAATCACATATGGACATTTAATAAATAGTTTTTGTTTCGACTTAGAAGAGTCAACCTTATTCATTTATTACAGTCAGCAAACAACAAAGAAATTTTGCCAATTTTGCTTCGAAAAATTACCAATTCCAGAACAAAATGAATACGAATTCTGTACCTCATGGCACTCAGTTTGTAAAATACAATGCGTTAATATGAATTGTAACGGTTGTAGGGAAGCATTAATAACGCCACGCTGTAGGGAAATCGACTGTAAAGGTTGTACTGAGCAATTCTTAAAAAATAAAATGCAACTTCAATTAGGAAACGAAGTTATAGTTGAAAATGTTTTTCGATAAAATATTATAAATTGTAGTCATAAATAAAATTTCAAATATGTCTAGAAAATTCTCTTTAAGCAAAACACTGTTAGGATCTAGTTAGTATTTTAAAGCTCAATAACGAATTTGTTATAGAAAAATGCTGCCGCAAGATTTTGAATCCATTCAAGCCGAAAATCCAGAAAACGACGAACAGTACTACCAACCGTATATCGATCAAATAATTATGAAACATTTTTGTTGTTACTCTCCAGAAAACGAAATATATCAGAATACTTTAGATCAAAAATTCATATGTAAAAAATGTTACAGATTTAAAATGACCTTTTTTTGAATCAGAAATATCTGTACCTTTCCTTAACCGCCACATTGTAACCACGGATCTTAACGGATTAAAATGTTCTGTCTGCGAAGAGCAAATTTTTTTCATACGTTTCAGAGCAGACCAATGTTTTCTTTGCACTGAATATCTCTTTGAGTTAGCAAACGCGGAAAACGAATAATTTATAATCCATATACATAATTATTAACAATAATAATAACTAATTTCCATTTATATCAAATTAAATCACAAACAACTCAAATAGATAATTCTTTTGCAGATAAGGACAATGGCAATACAACAAAGAGATTTGACAAAGGGTAGCGCAGTACAAATACTTAATGAAATAAGTATTGAATATGATTTTTCAATACCAGAATACACAGTAAAATCTCTTGGAATACATCAAGAACTACCGCCATTCGAGGCAACTTGTGAAATTTAAAAAAATAATGTAACCTATGCTTGTGTTGGAGAACCTGCGTCCCAAAAGAAAGTAGCAAAACAAAATGCAGCAGCTAGAGTCTTGGAAACACTTTCCACGAAATATATATTTTTAGAAGAAAAGTTAGAAAAATGCTTAATAACAGAATCTAAATTTTATAATATAAGCGATAAAAACAATAAAGAAGCTTTACAAAAATGGACTAATTCATGTGAAAGGTGTTTTCAAAGAGGACATTTAGCTCGTAACTGCCGCAACCCTCTACGTAATAAAAAATATAAAAATAACCCTTAAAGAATATTTTCACTAATCTACTACATTATAAAAATTATATTTTATATATTACAGCATGTTATTTATAATTTACAAATATAAAATACCCCATTCACGTATAAAAAATATTAATGTATTCAGTTATATAACAAAATAAATCATTGTAACCTTATATTAATACTAAGTTCAAACTATTTTGAAAAAAAAAAAAAAAAAAAAACTATGTAATAATTTATAACAAAAACTTTTAATATTAAGACAATATAAATTTGTATCCAAAAAATATGTTAATATTTGAATTTATCAAATTGTGAAAATGCAAAAAAAATACAAATTGTAGAATAAACGTCGAAATGAATGTTATATTTATCATTCAGATATTGTTATCAGAAAAAGAGTTGAATGTATTTCTTCAAAACAAAAAAATGTATTCTTCTACCGAAGTTTCGATCGCGGATCGTTAACTCCCCGCGCTCGAACTGAGGGGGGAGGTGTCACGTCCCGCAACGTATTTGAATGTATATAATACACACAGGCTGGTTTGAGTTAGAAATCTATGAGAGAATCGATAAAGGGGAATAGGGAGTAGGGGAAGTAGGGAGCAGTATAGGGCCCCTTCTCCTCTAAGAAGATATGACTACGTCACGATTTTCGCTGACCGTCAATTTGTATAGTAAAATATAAAAGAGGCCCACACCAAGAGAAAGCAGTCAGTAAATTCTTCGTCTAGTTCGACACTTAAATTTTCCTTCGGATTTATAACCGGTCTCGCGACAATAGTCCAGTGCGGTATTTCAATTTAACTTCGGAAATCTCTGAGTTTGAGATTAATAAAATTCGATTGGGACAATTTAAAATCCAAGTTCGGGAGTCGTAAAAGTCATCGTAGACTTGAATAGATCTTGTAAAGATCTTCGAACAGTGTCGTAAATTTTAATCGCCGCCCTTTACGGAATATACCTGTGCGGCCTATAACTCCGTCTCTCTCACACACTTGGAATACACCTGTGGGGATCCAGTACTTACAACTCACCGCCCTGTGGATTAAACCTCAACACAACTTACGAATCATAAAGGTACCGAACCTCTCTCTCTCTCTATCTTTATTCTTTGTCTCTTTCTCACCTACGTACCAACCAGCCTGTGCCTACATTATATAAGAATTGTCTTAACGAATGTATATCCGGAAATTTTAACCAGTAAAATAAATTCAATTTGTATTATATTCATAATCATTGTGTCTTTCATTGACTTATCCTCATCCCTAAGCGAGGATCATTCGATCCTAACTTAAAACGAGGAATCTTCGATCAAAGTAAGTATTTACGTATTTGTGACGTAACAGTATCTATATGTCCGACAAAAGAGTTACGCGTAATCAAACTCGTAACAATCCTCAATTACAAGCAGAAATCGATACTTATGATCCTTTTTTAACCCGTCGAGAAATTCCAAGAGGTGACGAAGAAGAATCATTTATTGTATCAGGAACTAGTAGTGAAGTATCAAGTCCTACCTCAGAAAATTCATTCTCGGAAAAGTCAAGTAGTACTTTAATTAATTCAAGCTCCTCTGCTCCAGTGACTTCATTTTTCGACGAATCGAGAAATACATCAATTTTATTAAATTCAAAAATGGCTACCGCTGTAAATCCGACTCCTGTTCAACCACAGGTAGTTTCACTAAGAGATGCAATTTCAGTCATCCCTGAATTTAATGGTACAAATATTCCATTATGTCAATTTTTAGAGGGTTGTGACGAAGCGAAAGAAATGATCGGACCTGAATCAGAAGCAAATTTAGCCAGATTAGTAAGAAGTAAAATTACGGGTGAAGCTAGGCAGGCTATTTCTAGTCAAACTTTTAATACCATTAACGGCATGAAAGATTTTCTAAAAAAAATATATGCTCCAGCACAAACAATTCCACAACTTCTAGGCGAAATGGGCAACGAATTTCAACGAGATGAGGAAAGCGTAATTTCATTCGCTAACCGAATAAGAGATATTGGTAGTAAAATTTTAGAGGTTAAACGTTTAGAAAATAATGGTCAAGTAGATGCTAACTTTAGGAACTCAATTCAAAACACAATAATTGATTCATTTAAACGGGGTTTAAAATTCGAAATTGAACAGAGATTAATTAATGAGGATGATGCAAATGTAAATAATTTAGTAGAAAGTGCTATCACCATTGAAAGGAAGCTTGCAGCACAAAAAAATCTAAGGAAAGTTGGATCAATTCGGGCCGAAGATAGTCAGCCAAGAGTAAGGAGAACTTTCTCTTGTCAAGTCTGTAATAAGGACGGACACGAGACAAGTCAATGCAAAAATAATCTTTGGTGCCAACATTGCAATATGAAGGGCCATTCTCTAGATCAATGCTTTAGAGTTTCTAAACCTGCACCTTCAAACAAAATAATATGCCAATTATGTAATAAGGAAGGCCATGCCGCGAATTCGTGCCGAAATTTCCAGACTTGCCAATTGTGTAAAAAAACAGGACATATTGCCAAGGAATGTTATCTAAATAAAGGCTCAAGTCCAGCGCAATTAATCTGCCAATACTGTAATAGAGTAGGACACAGTGCAGATAAATGTTTTTTATTAAATAATAAAAATACGCAAAAAACAAAAGACCCTTTAAATATATTTACATGTCAAATATGTAATAAAAATGGCCATGAATCTGATTCTTGTAGAACCCAAGGTTTTAAATTAAAAGAATGTCGATATTGTAAAAAGACAGGACACACAATTGAAGAATGCTGGAAAAGGAAATACAATGAAGAACAACGTTCGGGAAACGGTCAACACCTTCAAGTATCGAGTGCGACTATGGAGGCCCCAAGAAAAACTCAGCACTCTCCACTCACGAATGCGACCTACAGTCTCCAGGCAGAATTACTACCCTTGGATTAGACAGTAATTTTCAACCACTTTCACTTTTCCGTTTTGAAAACCGAATAAGTGGCGTATTGAAATGGGATAAAAATCCTAGAATTAAAGCACAACCCTTTATCAAAATTTTTAACCCACCCTCAGGAAGTATAGGCCAATTTATGGTAGATACAGGATCTGAAGTCAACATCATTAAAGCTCATTTATTACCAAACGAAATCGACATTGATAAACATAATCATTTCTATGAATATGAAAATTCAAATCTCCAACAAATACCTGAATTCAAATCGCCATTCAAAATTTACTTTAAAAAAATGTTACAAAATATTTCAGCAGAACTTGACCTTAAAAATTATTCAACGGAAGAAATTAATGCAACTTTTGAAATATTCCAAGAAGTTGGGTCAGGTGTAGAAACAATTAACACCCTTTCGATCCAAACCCAGGACATCAGTATTGAAGACAGTAATTTATTGAATCAATTACGGCTGGATCATCTAACAGAAGAAGAGAGAGAACATGTAATTAATTTATCACTTTCTAATAGAGATAGATTTCATTTAGAAGGTCAGAAATTAGGAGCAGCCAGTACTGTCATGCACAGAATACCAACAATTGATGATATACCTGTAAATATTAGGCAATATAAAGTCCCTATATCATTAAAAGAAGAGGTAGAAAGACAAATAAACGAACTTCTAAAAGATGGTATTATTAAACCTTCCACTTCACCATATAATTCACCTCTGTGGATTGTACCAAAAAAATGGATGCTTCGGGCAAACAAAAATGGCGATTGGTTTCAGACTTTCGCCTACTAAACGAAAAAACGATAACCGATGGTTATCCACTCCCGGATATAACACAAATTATTGATCAAGTTGGAGGTCATAAATATTATACCACAGTTGACCTTGCAAAAGGATTCCAACAAATTTTAATGGATCCACGAGACTCTCACAAAACAGCGTTTAGTACCCCTCACGGACATTACGAGTACGTCCGGATGACATTTGGATTAAAAAACGCACCCCCTACATTTCAACGTTTCATTGATGAAACATTTAAAAATCTTTAAGGAAAAATATTATTTACCTTTATTGACGATATAGTAGTATTCTCTGATACACTGGCAGAACATGAAAATAAAATGAATTTGATTATGGAAAGACTTCGAGAATCCAATCTCCAATTAAATTTAGATAAATGTGAATTCTTACGTAAGGAAGTCTGTTATTTAGGACATATACTAAGTAAGAAAGGAATAAGTTCCGATCCCAGAAAACTAGAAGCAGTTAAAAACTTCCCCAGACCTAAAAATATTAAAAATATTAGACAATTTTTAGGCTTGTCTGGTTATTACCGACGATTTATTAAAAATTTCTCCCAAATAGCCAAACCGTTAAGTAAGCTACTGCAAAAAGAAGTATAATTTTGTTGGACAGAAAAAGAAGAAAAAGCCCTTTCTACACTAAAAGAGTTTCTGTGCAATCCACCGGTTCTTCAGTATCCTGATTTCTCAAAACCATTTAACATCACCACAGATGCATCAGGCTATGCAATTGGAGGGATTCTATCCCAAGGACAATCTGGCAAGGATCATCCAATAGCTTATACATCCCGAGTCCTACGAGGACCAGAATTATCATATGAAGTCTATGAAAAGGAAGCACTTGCAATGGTTCATGCAGTGCAAACTTTCAGATCATACATATATGGTAAAAGGGTGAAAATATTCACTGATCATAAACCCTTAGTTTGGTTCAAAACTGCAGAACTCAATACAAGAGTTCAGAAATGGAGATTCAAATGATCAGAATTCGACTATGAGGTTATCTACAAAGAAGGAAAACAAAATAACAATGCAGATGCACTTTCTAGAAACCACACGGAACCCACACAATTTTGCAATGTAGTCACAAGAAGACAACAAAAATTGATGGATAAGGATATATCTAAACCGCAAATAATTAACCAATCAATAAATTCAAATGAGAATAAAATGAATGTGAATTCTTCACTCCAAGAAACACCTATTAAAAGCCAACAAAAACCTCAAAGACTTTCCAAAAGAATAGCTGAAAAAGAAAAACAAGAGTATGCGGAAAGCGAAAGTAGTTTCTCGACAGAACCCAAAGCGAAAACGGCGTTACCGCCAGACAAAAATTCTCTAGAATCAATATCATCAAAAACAGAAGATGATATGGAAGACACAGTCAAAATGACTGAATCAAACTTCAAGGAAGAAATCCTCAACCAACAAAAAACTAATTCAAGTTTCAATGGTTCATCAAGTTGTAATTCTACTAGTTCAAATCAAAGAACTTGGGACCATGATCCTAACCTAAAATGCCAATTTATCGAGACAAAAGAAATGATTCAAGTCCGAAATGATAACATTATATACTTTACATCCAATACAGGGAAACCTTGTGATAAAGGAGGTCGAAAATTAATCGAGTTTAATAAAATTGAGCCAAACCAAAATTTTATAGTTCCAAGTGTAAATCACATTAAAACGGGAACGAAAACTAACTATTTTTCTCTTTGTATAAAAGGAGATGAAATAGAACCAATATCTTCCATCCAAAAGAATATTTACACAGTTTTAAAAGAATTGAGAGAGTTAGTAAATAAGCTTAATTTAAAAACATTAAATATATCGAAAAACGAGACAATCGAAGGAATAGCTTGGTCAGATGTAGTAAACCTACTTAAAATTGTTTTCAAAGATACAGAAATAAAAATTATTATTTGTAAAGGAGGTTTAAAATACGTTCCTGCTGAAAAAAGGAATGAAATTTTTGATGAATTACATTCTTCACCAATAGGAGGCCATCGAGGAGTTTCCAAAACCTACAATAGAATAAAAACAACATATTACTGGGAGAATCTGAAAGATGACATTCAAAGAAGAATACAACAGTGTCTGAATTGCCAACTAAAGAAATTGGTTAGGTTGAAAACCAAACAACCAATGGTAATTACTGATACGCCAGGTACAGTATTCGACAAAGTAGCCCTCGACGTAGTGGGACCCTTACCTAAAACGAAGAATGGATGTGAATATATCCTGACTATGCAAGATCAACTATCTAAATTCTGCGTAGCAGTTCCTTTAAAGGACACATTAGCAACTACAATAGCTGATGTATTCGTGAAAAGATTTATTTGTGTATTCGGTGCCCCTAGAGTTGTAATCACCGATCAAGGACAGAACTTCCTAAGCAAGCTAATGCAACGGGTTTCAAAACGGTTTAAAATTAAAAAAATTAGAACAACTGCGTTCCATCCTCAGTCGAATGGATCTTTAGAGAGATCTCATCATGCATTGGGCGAATTTTTAAAACAGTATACTACTGTTGATGAGGAGTGGGATCAGTGGTTAGAAATTGCTATAATCAATTATAACACATGCGTTTCAGAAAGCACTAAGCACACTCCGTATGAAGTAGTGTTCGGTAGAATAGAGAGGTTACCTTCTAGTGACCCTTTAAGAGAAGCAGATTTACTCCCCACTTACAAAGATTATGTGACAAATCTCGTGGCTAGATTAAATGGAATAAGATCCATGGTTTATGAGAATCTTGTTAGTTCGAAATTTAAGTCAAAAAAATATTACGATAGAAGAATAAATTCACAAAACTTTAAAGTTGGTGACTATGTTTTCCTTCTAAAAGGTCCAAAGCCCAATAAGTTCGGAAATCACTATTCTGGACCACATAAAATACTTGAGGTAATAAATTCAATAAATGTTCGAATTTGTATGCAAAAAACCAGTAAAGTAATTCATAGTAACAGACTTAGAATATCTTATATTAATCGGGAAATAAGAGAAAAGAAAAGAAAAAGGAAGAATGATGATGACGAATGAATGTTTTTATATATATATTTTATTAACTAAATGTATTCTTATATTCAGATCAAAAGGGACAACCCTTGTAAGAATATGTTTGAAGTTAACACTCTTTATGATTACAGATGTTCTGGTTTTTACTTATTTTAACCCTAAAAAGTACCTATGGATTTATTGGATATGACTGTGGGTCTCGACACCTAAATATTACTACACTATCGCTACTAGAAGTCGGTGAATGCGAATTATCAGAGAGCAAAGTTAATATCACCAGAGAATACCTCCAACTTCTACAAATAAATGAGTATACAGAAACTAAGGTAATACAATGTAAGTTGGAAATCCATATAACCATGTATCACTGTGGCATGTTTTCTCATATTTCGATAGTTTCAAACGGTGAAAATGAATATATCCTTGAGGTTAGTAAAAGTTTGTGCGAAGACCTACACAAGACTGGTAATCTCATGATACATGCATCCCACATGATAAGTGGTATTAAAATCAATCAAACAAAAACGCACAGTATAGTTTTCGCAGGTTATGTTAACGGAGATGGAAAGTGTGACGGATCTGGGTATTCGGATCCTTTTGGAACTTGGGAAAATGTTGTGGTACAAGGTACAATTAAAATCACGTTAATGGAACAAATAGCTCAAATTAAATTAAATTCTAATACTATCCGCCTAAGATCCGGCACGACGTGTTCCCTCTCCGAAGAAAATTGTATCGACCAAGAAGGAGGTTATACCTTTTGGAAATCTATCCCTAAAGACAATTGTAACTTTCAAGAATATAGCATTTTATATGAAGGTCTAGCCAATAAAATGGTAGATTATGACTTCAACCAAAAACAAATAATTTATTCCCTGGTTACACAAGATATAACCTTCGCTCTTGCGGCTAAAGGTCAACAGTCTGTTTGCGGATACACTTTAATTAAGACGGAACACCCAAAATTATTAATTTTTGAAACCGAAAAAGAAAATAGGTTCACCGATACTAAACATATATCCGTCTCAAACCTAGATATTTTTGCTTATGTCAATTCTAAATTTGTATATGTAGAGAAGCACATTAGATCACAAATGAAACAATTGTATAGAGATGTATTAACACAAAAATGTAACCTGGAGAGACAAACTTTGAAAAATACTCTTACAATAGCGACCCAGGCACCTGACGAGTTTGCGTATGACTTGATGAAAGGACCAGGCTATATGGCGGTTATCGCTGGTGAAGTAGTACACATCGTCAAATGCGTACCCGTAGAGGTAAAAATAGAACATGGGGAATCCTGCTACGCCGAATTACAAGTCACAAGAAACAACAAAACCTTTTATCTCACACCAAGAACACATATACTGAAATCAAAAGGAACTGAAATACCATGTAACAAGGTTATGGAGTTCAGTTTCCCATTTACTACTACACCTTGCTACACCCAAACAAACTAATAGCCAAGACGTTGAGATGGGAGAACTTTTACCAGAAACTTCAAAGGAAAAGGATCAACTTAAAGAACAACAGGATGGAATGACCAGCAACCAATCATCCTACAGACTAATCTGATTCAACAGGATCTCTTGATAAGTGGAAAAATTCACCAGCGTTAACTAAAATGTGTAAACTCGTTTGGAATTTTGATCAACTATTTAAGAGTACAACTACTGCAACAAATTATAATAAAAATTTAACAAGAATAACATGTTCACTCAGGGTAATGATCGCTACTCAAGTTACACCCTCCTAGCAATCATTTTACGGTGGGGGTGTGACGTCCTGTTAAATCATCCGTCTTAATGAATAAGTTTATATATATGTTTCGCTTTTAGCATTATTTTTTTTATTACTTTGTTATTATATGATTTACATTCAAATCGTGGCCCTATGAGAGGATTTTAACTTTTTAAACTTGTTACTATTTAAGATAAACAAAACATTTTTAGATTAACTGCATCTCACAGTCATATTTGTATCTACAATCTTAACAAAACTTATGATCATCCAGTATGCGCTTTCTGTTCTCATTTCAACTTGCGTCTATGTATACATTCATTATCTAAAGGCAAACTTCGTTAGACGCCTACAAAAATCTACAAGACATATGAAGAAAACCATCCGCGTGCCAAAACAAATGTATGTTTAAGCTTAACTCACCATAAACGATCGCACTTGCTCTAAAAAATATCACGCTCATTTATTTTCAAATGTATAAACTATGATACGAATGCGAGAAGTTAGTTTAATCTCGTTGGACTTCCTAGAAACTAGAAAGCGACTTGTATCATCGTCTCAAAAGGGACAGACACCATCCACACAAAAACTTAAGTAAATACAAATAGACTGCATTTCCTGTCAGAAATAAGAGTCACATACTAATAAATTATAATAAATATAAGAATTTCGAGTTTACCAACAAAAAAATTGTTACTCTTTTATAAACAAGTTATATGCACAGAAAATTTTTATTACATATATTATTTTTTTTAAGCAAATTATGTTTCAAGTTTATTTTTACCGAATATAAAAATTCAAATTATGCTTTCTCAGCCAAAGGAAATAATAACCTTTAATAAAAGAGTGATTCGAATTAATCATTTAATGACCTAAGAATCATATGATACAAATACTTTAAGTTAGAATAAATCTGTATAAAAAGGTAAAAATCTAGCTCATGACTTCTATTCCAATATACCAATTTACTTGAACTTATTTTAACAAAACTTCGTTCATGTATACTAATTTATTTAAATACACGTAATAATCGCCAAATTCTATACAACATGTTAATATCCGGCATTTTTACCAATTCAAAATGTAGATAATCTATACATGGATGTGTGTTAATTTATTTTTACATTACTTTTACTATGCAAAGGACAATGATTAAAATACAGAGCATAATTAGTTGAATTTAATCTTTCTATTACTTTTCTGTCTTTCTTTAAAATACTTTATTTTTATAATTAAATTCTGAATATCAAACCTAAAAATAACTTCTATGCTGATATCCTAAAGTAAAAGTAAATTAAGCGAATATATGCATGTTTCATCCTTAAAGAATAAATTATTACATTTACAATCTGAATAGGTAAATTTAAATAATAATCAATAATCATTTAAGAAATAGAAATCATAAGAATAAGCATCGATTATTTTAAAAAAATATGAAATTAAATTTATTTTGTAATAACTAATAGTTGAAGGTTTATATTTATGGTAAATCATTTTTTTTTCTTAACAAAAGAACTAGGAATTATTGTATGCATCCGAAATTTAACAAATGTTAATTTAATTGTTAATAACTATGGAATTTACATAAAAATCATAATTTACATTAAAAATTGTACAAAAGTCTCCATCTCTGAGAAAATAGATGAACTTGAGAAAAGTTTGGCACCACCCATTAGACCCAGATATCAGGCCCGCTACAAAATCTACCTATGAGAATTAAGAGAGTAACTGCACTCGCTTATCTACACCTATTAGAAAATCCAAAGATAAAAACCAAGAAGCGCTAGAATATTTTTTATGGAAAGGGGAAGTAGAGCATTTAATAAAAACAGGTTGCACATAAAAAAAGTCAGTTTTTTTTCTATTGATTTTAACATTAAAAAAAAAGTTTCAAACAGTTCGGTTAAAAGCCAGTCTTTCTATTCACTTCAAAACTTTCAAAATCCAAAAAAAATTTCAATTCAAAGTCAGAGTTTTTTTTTATTATTCACTACAAATTTTTAAAAAAATATATATTTTAAACTCATCATTCAATTTCGTCAAGTTCTGGATGCTAAATCTCTCAAGTTTATCTACATTTCCATCTTGATAAAAAAGGGAATTAAATAAAAGTAAGTAATATTTAATTGGCTATTTTTTACTTTCTTCCATCTTTAAAATTTATAAAAATATTATCACGTTTCCTCCCCGAACTTACTTGGTGCTGGTAATCATTCCAGTACTGTAGTTCGTTTTTCCCAGTTTAAACCCTTCCTTAAAAAGTTTTAAATGTTTTGCGTGCTCCTTATTATAGGAAGTGCGAACATTTAAGCTTTACCTCATTTTTTTTCCAAATTCAATTATCCCGTTTAGGAATCTAAAAAAAGTAATAAGACATCCCACAACGTTTGTTTCCCGAACTATTGGAATGAAAGTTTCAGGTTCATATAAAATTCATGTGAAGTTCTTCTGACGTCACATTAATAATATGTTTAATGGTTCTATTATTTCGGCAAAGTGTGGTATGAATTTTCTATACCAACTTTCCACTCCTATTAATCTTTGTAACTGTTTGATATTTTTGGGTATGGGGAATTCCAAGATTGGTTGAATTTTATCGTCGTCGATTTGGAGTCCTTTTTCGTTAACTTTGAAACCAAGGTATTTGATTTCTGAACAACTGAATTCACATTTATTTAGTCCTATTGTTAAGTCTGCTTTTTTAATTTTATCCAATACGACTCAAATATTTCAGGTGATCGAAAAAATTTTGCGTAATAATGATTATATCATCTAAGTAACAAAAACCATTTGGCTTTAAATCTGGGGTTATAACCTTGTCCATCAGTCTCTGAAAAGTAGCCAGAGCATTGGTGAGACCAAATGGCATCCGTTTGAATTGGTACATACCCTTTCCAGGAACTGTCAATGTTGTAATTGGTTTAGAATTTTCCTCAAAATGTATTTGCAAATATGCTGATTTTAAATCTATTTTTGAAATAAATTTTGGTGATCGTAAAGTATCTAGAATATCGTTCATTAATGGGATTAGGTACAAATCTTTTCTGGTAATTTTATTTACTTTTCTAAAATCGAGACAAAACTAGTATTCTCCATTTGGTTTTTCAATCATAACGATTGGATTCGACCAATCGGAACAAAAAGGTTCTATTATTCCCTGTTCTAAAATCTTGTCTATTTCCTCATTTATTTTTTCTCTTACTTTTGAGCTTACATGATAGTATCTTTGTTTGATAGGGTCACGGCCCTTAACATCTATTTTATGTTTCGTTAGGTGTGTCTGTTTTAATTGTGTTCCTATTTCCGGTGTTTTGTATTTTACAATTTCTTCCAATTTTGATTGTTGACTTTCATCCAGTTCAACAATGCCTTCGCATACTTCCGCTGCATTATCCTTTGGTTCAACCTTCTTAGTGAGTTTACCCCCTACATTATTTAATAAAATTGCCCTGTTTCTAAAATTAATCCACGAGTTTTTATTCCTAATCACGGTTGTACCATTTGAAGTTTAAATTTTTCTAGATTCTTTATAGGAATGCTGAACAAGCTCAGTATTTCTTTATTGAAGTTTTCTTTGGGATTTTGGGCGTTTCTTGTTTTTTGTGATGGGCCTGGGTTCTCCTTAGCTTGATTGAAATCATTTAGGTTTCTTCCTATCGTGGTTTTACCATTTTCTCTTTCGCTTTTAAATTTTATTTTACCCCCGAATCTCGGTTTTAGTTCTTTGTTATTATTTTCTATGTTCTTCGTTTCTGACTTAATCCGAATGTTCACGATGGTTTAAGATTTACTATTCAGCTTATTTTCACTTATTCCGCTACTGTCTTCCTTACTAGTTTTAGTTGCCTTTCTCTTGTCAGATGCAATTCTTTCAATGATTGGTTTTGGTAGGGAATGAGGCCTTGCCTCCATTTGATAGCGGGTCGGTGGGCTACCTGGTAGCCACCAAGTTCCGGTATCGTAATCTAAGATCATTTCAAGGTTTTTAATCATGCATATCCCTAAAAATCTTAATTTATATATTATTTATATATTAAATATAATAGGAATAATTACTTGTCCGATTATTTCTACGGTTCCTCCGTTCGCTTCTATTAGGCTTTCGGAGGTCGGTTTAGAGATCGGGTAATTTAAACTTAAAATTCTCTCTAGGAGCTCTTTGCCAACGTATGAATGTGTGGCTCCTGTATCGACTAATATTCTATATACATTATTTTCAAATTTTGTCATTAAATGGAACCTTGTTTCATTTAATTCCTCGATATCCGAATTTAGATATTCTGGCGTTCTGGTAATGGGTTTTGTTATCGTTGTTTCCATTACCCGCCCTTTCAGTTTTCCTGGTTCTGACTCAAATATGGACATTCCCTTTTAAAGTGTCCTGGTTATTTGCAGTTGTAACAGTTTAATTGTATTGAATTTTCACTCGCGCTCGCGTTCTGCAACTGCGTACTCTGTCTCAACCAAATTGGATTTTCTTGTATTTTGTCGTTCCAATTCCTGCTTTCCTGCTCTCCTGGGTTCGGTTCACGTTGTTCGCAAATTGTTTTTGGAAATTTTGTTGCGTATTTTCTACTGGGCTTTCTTGGTTTTCCGTCGAAAATTCTATTGTGGGTTGTGTTTGACCTGCTACTCTATTTAACGATAAGTGGTTCATCTTGGGTATTAGCTGATCATACGGGTTGTACTGGAATCTATTTTGATTATTTCCGAATATGGGTTAGAATTCTTGCAAAAATCTAGGTTGAAGGGTGTTTAGGACTGCAGGGTATGGGTTGGGTCTCTGTACACAAGGCGTTTGATATTGTGATCTATTATATCTTTCTTGTTTCCATGGAACTGAAGGTATATTTTGTTGTTTTCTATTTTGGGAATTCTGGTTTTCATTATTTTTCCTCATTGGTTCTGTTATTTGTAATACTTGTCCTTTTATTTCGGATTTTTTCAATTCGATCTCCCATTCCTTGCTCAAGTCTTCGAGTTCTCTAAATGTATCGAAGTCATTACGCTTGATGTACATCTTATATTCGATTCTTAAATTTTCATAAGCGCGACGCAATTCCCATTCTAGACTTTTCCTGGGGTGGAGTTTTGTAAAAAGTTTCCAGATTTCGATTAAATAAGGATGAATGTCCTGGTTCCGTTTTTAGTTGCAGGATTTAATTTTTTGTTCTATCTCTTCCAAAAAATGTTCGTCCATATATGTTCTCTTAAATTCTCTGAAAAAATCTGATAAGGTCCTCCATGAACTTCTATTCATCAAACACCAATCTTTAGCGTCCTCAGTTAGCAGCGCGTCCAGGTTTTCCAAAATATCCCTAGTACTTATTTGGTACCCCCTTCTGAATCTTTTTAGGCCATCCAAAAACTGAGCCGGACTATCTTCTTTATTGCTCCTAAATTTGAGTGGACAGTTGCTCATCACTTGGAATGGGGTTTGGGTCATTCCAAAGAAAAAGTGTGTTGTTGACCTAGGGTGATTGCTTATCGATTATTATCCTCTAAAAAGGAGTCTATCGGAAATGTCTCATTGCTGTCTGGTTGGGGATTGGTTGACTTTGAGACGCCTGGAAGAGGTAAATCTATACCGTCCCAGAGAAAGGATTGGTTGGAGGTATTTGGGACTGTTCTCTTCTTTTTTAAGGTTTCTGCATCTGTTTGTATGAATCCTCTGCCACGTCCTGCAGAGTGGTTTATTATTTTAGGAATTGTTCCTGCATTACTTTAGGTTGCCGTTTGTCTTCCTCTTGCGTTACTAACAGTTGTTTCGTGGTTTAGAAGCCCTCTTGCTTCCCCTAAATTAAAATGTTCCTGATCGGGTTCCATTTCTTGATCAGGTTCTACTTGTCTATTATTAGCCATCTTGTTTTTAATATGGCCTGATCTAAGTAACATTAGTATAAACAAAATTTTATTTATAATTTAATAACTGATTCCCAATATATGGTTGTTTTTTCCCTTTTGTATTTGTATAATTGTTTCGCGGTTCATAACTACTTACGTTACCTCATTACCTTGTAGGTGTGACTATTTCACCTTACTGTACTCGAGGTTTCTTACTGAGTCTGTCTACATAACCAAACCGTACTCAGGACTTTTCTGAGTCGACTGTACTTAAAACTTTTCCGAGTCGACTGTGTTTGCAATAAAGTTCCTTCTATGAAATAATATTTCAAATAATATTTCAATTTATATTATCTATAAATTCCCTGAATGTTTATATCTTTGCTGAAAGTGTTATTTTTGCCGAGGGGCGCTTTGTTTATTAAACACCGCTCAAACTTATGGTTGTTGAGGGTCGAACGCGTATCGCCTATCCGCGCGATTCTGACTTCTACTACCTATGCTTCGCAAATTCCTCTACTTCTACTAATATTCTATTTCTATTCTATCTTAATTATTTCATTTTTATCAATTTCTTATTACTATTTTTCCATTAACGCTAACCATTTCGGTACTAATTTTCTCACTCTTTAGATTACACTTAGCAAACATTTATTTTCGTTAAATTTCAATTTAATTTTTTAGAGGTATTTGTTCTGATCTAATTTTTCAATTACTTAAAAGAGGGTTAAACACACAGGTTGACTATAGTGTAACGTCTTGGTTACTCACCTTTTATTATATTATTTATTTTTCCTCGTTTTTTGTTCGGAAAAGAAACCTGGAAAGATATCTTAACCGAAACAAGGGTTGAGGATAGCCAACAATAAAACTCAAGAATATTACAATTATTAACCCTTTTATTTAAATATTTTGAATACAAATGTGATAGAAATTCCCCTTGAAAATTCCTCCTGGGAAGCAGCTTGAAAATGAAAGGGGAGAATTTATAGATATATTCAAGTTAAATTAGAGACTTAATAAAAATTTGGTACTTACAGTAAATGCTTTATGTTAGTGATTCGAGTCCACTAAATCCTTATGTCCCCTGGGTACTATGATGAGGATAATTTATGTAGATCCAATATTTAAATTCCTAAACAGCACTGATAATCCAATTGATATTCACAATGACGAATGAACTGATAAACCGATGGAAATGAGTGACGATTGAATTTGCTTTCTAAGAAAAGTATGGAGTACCGAACTTGAAGTCACTTTTTCGAGAGTCACTTTTCTGAGAGAATTCCGGGGTTGTTACTTTTCTGAGAGAGATCTGAAGTTCAAGATGGTCTGACGGTAACTTGTTACTTTTCTGAGAAGAGATGCGATTCTGAAGATGGTCCGACGGTCACTTTTAAGATGAGTTCCGAGGTTCAAGATGGTCTGACGGTAACTTGTTACTTTTCTGAGAAGAGATGCGATTCTGAAGATGGTCCGACGGTCACTGGAGATTTGCGGATTTGCAGGTGCTTTTATAGACTGTTTTTTCGGTTGATATCCGCCATTTTTCGATCGAAACTGACATGACATTTGCAAGATGTTCCCTAAAAGCTTTTCTTCCAGCCAGATGAGACCATAATTGTTTCTACGAAGATTCCAACATTTTCTTCAATTTGTATCCATAGCGACAAGATTCTAATTTTAGTCCCACTCAGTAACAGGTCTTCTAAATTTTCCTGCGTGTTCCTCTAGCCTCCCTATTTTTCTTAGGTGAATGGACTATGCAGGAAGTGGAGGGTTAATGGTTTGTGTACATAACTCATTATAACGCATTCCGATGGGGTTCCCCAATGAATACAATTTCGTTATGTCTAGACATTTAGGGTTTTTCGACAATCGATATATAGAGATACCTGTTGCTTTTACATGTTTAATATTTTCAAATTATTAACTTTACACATATTGTTTTGTAAATAAATATTGATAGTCACGGGACGTGACAATAGTAGTACTTGATCTGGCAACGTCACATTTTGTTTGTTCGTGTGCTATGGTTATCGATGCATAAAAAGAACATGGTTTTGATGGATTATCTCGTTTGTTTGGTGCTGATAAAAACGGGAAAATTCGTGTGACAAATAATAGGAAAGTTAAAAATAAAATCTGTGATTATCTGAGAACAAAATACTAATTTACTTCAGTTTAGTTGGTATATATTTATTGTATATGTATCAAATATTCTGAATAATAATTAATGAAGGATTGTGATGATAATAGATATGTATTAAAAAATTGTTAGATCGGTTCAAAACTGTGAAAATAAGACAACTTTAGTATGTCATTGAGAGAAATTTTACGTACTGCGTATTATGATATGTATGTAAATAAATTTGTTTGTATGTAATTAATTTGTTTATTTATTATATGGATAATAATTATGTTATATTTCATTTTTTAAAAACATGATTTTCATAACAAATTTTAATCACCAGTTAGTACAAGCTGCTGAACAGATATAACGCATACATGCCAAATTTCGCGCATATAACCTACAAATGCGACGTTGCCACATACCTAACCAAAGACCAAAATCACAGCAATTTCCCATTTTCATCGTATTTGTTATTACTTTTAGAACCCACCTTTGACAGTTATTAAAATTGATAACAATTCCTGAACATCTTATCTTTCTACTGTTCAAATTCCGTTATGATCTGTTCGTCAGTTAAAAAGATATCAATGATAATGCACGATAAACACCGCGATTTCTCATAAGAGCCCATGCTGAATCAACTAGAGGCGCAAAATAGAAATACGAATATGTCACTAAAATCCCCACCTCCGACCTTGAAATTTCGTACGGATAATTTTTGTATTATGTTCTAACGATCTGCAGTTTAAGATTTTTCTGTTCGTTAATTCTTCATCCTGAGTAATTCCCTTAAGGCGGCTTCGGCGTTTGGTGTCGTATGAAGTGTGGGGCACCGTGGGGGCACGTGTTACATGAATGCTCATTGCTACTTATTTTTTTAATAATCATATGTATTATAGTTACATCTGAGTAGAAGGGTAAGAAATCGCAGTAATGTCCCCTGAAAAAAGGCGATAGTAAAAATTTATTAGTTTCACCTCAAGGCGATTTTTACATTCTGTACTTTTCTCGCAATTTTCTCTTGGTTGATGTCGTCGACCCTTTGTTTTCATAATACTGATAGATTCCTCAAAATAGAAAGTACTATTATATATTTGATTTATGGGGACTTGTGATTTTGTTCCGGAGTTTCGCCGATTTTGATGAGGAGTCCCATAAGACTACGTGTTAAACTGACATTTTTTCGGTAGCGATTCTTTCGTCAATGACATCTTCAACCACGCTATTTTCTTTTCCCAAATGAATCTACCATATTTTATTAAGATTATCTCTAAGTTTCAGAGCAGTCTGTAATTTTTTTTCAAAAACGCCAAAGTCACCTTAAAAGCACCTAAAAAGCTTTATTCACTTACAGTCCAAACACGTAATCCACAATATTGAAACCAAACGGATCAGGCACTCGCAAACAAAAAATTCGCAATTCTATATTCTCAGCTCACTCGATGGGAGAAAAACGACTCCACTTAATCACGACGAGCGACAGACAGTGACAATCTCGTCCCTTCCAGGCTACTCGGAAAATCTCGCACTTCCTCGCAGTGTCTCCAGAACGTGGGATTTTTCGGCCCCCACCACGTTCCCATCTGGGAGAAACACATGCAAACGTGGCGCGTCAGTTACAATGCTTGAGTTTTCAAGTTATTTTTAGATTTCACGCTTTCGTTTATCGAGTCGAAGTTAAGAATTGTATTTTTCTCGAGAACGTGCAAAAGAGGCGCGAAGCAGACGACGAATTTGAATTTACGAAGTATATAGTTCAAGAAATAACACTTTTCTTCAATTTCTTGAAGAGAGTCTGCATGAAATAAACATCAGTATGATCTTGGAAAATTTCATGAGGATTTCAACACTTCAAAAATAAACTTTCAGTGAAATTTAGTGACAATAAATGTATAAAGTTTGAATCAATATATAATTTTCCATTCAAATTTATATACATCTTACTAATTTTGTACATTTAACAATTTTTCAATTAGAACAATATTTTCTATCAAGATAAAATGAACATAAAATTCAAGTTCATAATTTATATTTTCAGTTATATGTTAGAAATATTTTCATCTCACATTTTTGTAGCCTAAGCACAAACTTTTCATTCCAAAACTTAAAATCTCTACGGAAATGGAAAATTGTCTAATAGCAGTAGATAAATTAAAAAGCTAAAATATGTGTTTATTGGTATTTCCATATTAACATATAAATATCAATCAACTTTAAATTTTACATAAAAATGTTCGTTCGAAGTGTTCAAATCTTGTTACAATTTGACAAGATTTTATGGAGGAGTGCAATTTTTTGGATGAAATATTTTGTAGTTCTTAATTTGTCTGTCCGTCTGAAATCGTAGTAAGATTTGAACAGTAAACAACAAATTTTCCAATAGAATTCAGGATCAATAATAATTGATTCAGGAAATACTTCAACTCTGTAGAGCATTTTTGTATTTCGAATTCAAAATGTGTGCTTAAGCCACAAAAAAGTAAGCTGAAAATGTAGATATAAAACTAATTATGTCATGTTTATGTCTTCTTAATGGAAAATACTTTGCATATAATTCTCTAATTCGATATTTTTTTATTGGTTGAACATTCAAGAAATTGATAAATATTCAATATTTTTATAGGAACTAATAATTTCCGGTTTATTCTTTGATTGATAAAGCTAAAAATTTGTCAAATATTGATATAAATTGCAATTTTACAATTGCATTATTTTTCAAATATTTTAAGATCTCTTCAATCTTGATAATTCTTACAGAAGTTTATTTCATGTGAGTGACTTTTTCTTTTTCTAATGAAAGATTTCGTAATTCTAAATTCGGCCCAATTCGTAACATTGTAAAAAGATTTTAAAACTTCATAAAAATTTTTTTTCTGTTTTATTCAAAGTCAATAAATATTCAATGTTTGGAATCGAAATAGTAAGTAAATGATTTTCAATTTCTGGGAATAAACTGCTTTAATAAGACAATCTTTCTTCTTTGTGAGAAATCTCAATTTTAAAATTAAAATTCTACGCATAGGATACAAAAACATAATATGAAAATACTTTTATTACAGAATTTTGAAATATATAAGTTATCCAATTTTTAATCGAGTAAATCGGCTACTTTAAGCAAAAAATTATGTTAAAAATATTTTATCAAAAAAAAATAAGACACATTAAATTACGGTTTAAAATCCACATTCATAGATTGATGGTAAAAGCAGTTTAAAGTTTTTTAAACTTACGTTTTAGTGACGTATGCACAGACTTTTAATCAGATAAATGAAATGCTTTATAGAAAGTCAAAATTTTCTTATTACTGCACTTAATCAAATTTATAAAGTAAAAATATTTTTTAATTGATGCTTTCACTCAATTCTTTAAACATTCATTAATTGAAAATTATACTCAAAATTTAATCTTGCAGCGTTCCAATATTCCCACAATGTTACAAAATCTTATTAATCATTATTTTAGTTGAATTATGTTCAAAATATTTAAAAAATAAGTGTAAATATTTTGATTAAATACTCTGTCAAATTTTGCATTTGACTGATCTTGCAAAATTGTTGAAAGTTTTGAATACCGATAGACGAAACTTTAAATGAAATTTTATGTCCATAAATGGTTAAAGTTCTATATAGAAATATCAACTACAACATTCTCAAATTTTATAAATAAATTACTAAATTCAAAAAGTTTCGGATTTTTTTAAAAACTGTACAAATTTCAAATATGAATCAGTCAAAATCTACTGATTATCAGTGAAATTTGACTGATTTAAATAACTAAAAACAGGTTACTGTGAATCAGTCAAATTTCACTGATTACTTCAGTGAAAAGTAACTGATTTAACAGTGAAAAATATTGTTTCCACTGATGATTCAGTGAAAAGGCAAATCACTGATTCAATCAGTGAAAATTTGACTGATTCAGATTTAGAGTGTATACAAATTTCAAATATAAAGTGTACTCTGTACATTAATCAAACAAATTTAGAAGATGAATATTTTAATAAATATTCCTAAATATTATTGGAATATGATACATATCGATTTAGAAAAACTTCTTCAAAGTACTCAGACATTTTTCTTATTTTACGACATTTTTGCACCATGTTTGACCTTTGGGTAGGATTCAAGAAAACAATTGTAGACATACTTTCATGACTTAGTAAAATACTATGAAGACTTGCTTTTTAAATTAAAGCGAAAACTTTTAAAACCTTTAACAATCGGTTGCATAGATTCGGCTCTAATCTTGGACGCAATTAGAGAAATAGGTTTTTTTGCTTTTTTTAGATCTAGTTTTTGCCTTAAACATAAAAGAAAGAAAACACATTTGAAATATTAAAATAAAAAAGCTGGTTCATTCTTAGAGAATCCCAAATATTCTGAAATAAAACTCCTTTCCACACCACCACGGAGGTAGAGTTTAAGGCTCGTTTTTTTACGTGGTATCCCCTGTAGGCCTAGTCCACGTCCAACGAAACGAAAAGGGTTTTTGCTTTCAAGCAAAAAGAAAAAGGAAAAAAATGAAGGAAAGTGGTAAAAAAAAAGTGTCTACATTTTCTGAAACTATCTACAGGAGAAAAATTTTAATACTTTAGTAAAGAAAGTTTTCTGAAAAGTTGTAGCTCAATCAGATTATTAGCCAAAAAGTTACCAATGTTTTAAATCGCAAACGAACGGTATAGAGGTCAAATTGGAGACGAAAACAAATAATAATAGCAACCTTCTTTTGTTTTCTTCTAAGATATACTTGATTCTCGCTTTATGCGTTATTTGAGAAGGCAAGAGTGTGGATTCTTCATATTTTTATCGTAATTCCTTATTGAAAACGGCAAAAGTAAGAATATTATATTATTATTTAGTGATACGTGAGTGCTCTTACGTACGTTATTGTTTGATGCTTGTGAGTAAGTTTATTTTGTGAAACTTAATTTGTGTGCAGATTACAAATTATTCACATTCGCTCAATTTTATCGACTTTTCATCTTATTAATTCTTTTCAAATAATTCTGTTTTCCTTCGTCGTATAATTTATTGTTCACAATGAGTAATCCGGTTGACCCAAATTCGAGTGTTTTCAAGGACAGCCAGGTTCAAACGAAGGTTGACCACCGTTTGAACTCTGGTTCAAACGAATGTCAACCCGCTAGAAAAGTCATGAAAAATGAAAAAAACTTTCAGTTGGGATGGTTTGAGGAATTTCCGTCGTCGAGAGAGTGGGTGGTTACATTAGCAGATGAAACAAGATTTCATTGCAAAATTTGCAATAAAACGTTGCTATGTGGCAAATCGGAAATTGAAGAGCATGAAGCATCTTTATCACACAGAAAGAAGCAAGAGTTTTCAAATAAATTAGAATGTTATGGAGTAGTAAGTGAAAATTATTCTAATGTAACTGCCAATTCTTACAGTGTTGAACCTTGTGTAGCAAGTTCTTCTGCTTCAGAATTCACAAATTCCACGATTCCGGAAAGTGTTACTTTCAAACAGAAAGTACAAAAAGCAGAGATTAGGATTAGTACATTTTTCGTAGAGCATAATTTACCATTCGCGATTTCATCAGAATTGATAGGACTTTTCCAAGATATGGAACCTTCGGTTTCAAAAGACGTTAGATTGAGCCACACTAAAATGGTCCTAGTTGTAAATAACGTCGTATGTGCTGCTGAAACTGATCGCATGGCAAATATTTTGCGTAAGCAATCATTTTCAGTGTACGAAGACGAAACGACCGACAGGACTCTAGAAAAGTGGCTGTCATTAATGGTTCGATATTTGGAGCCAACGACATTTTCTGTCAGGGTGGAATTGCTCCAGCTTATTAATGTAAATGCTTCGGATTGTTCTGCCTCTAAAATTTTTGATGCTTTCGAAAAAGCATTGTCCGGGCAGAAAATCCCTTTATCTAATATCTGTGCTTTAGCTTGTGATAATGCACAGGTGATGGTCGGCAATAGGTCCTCATTTAAAACAAAATTAAAGGAAAAAAGTCCCCGTTTAATTGTTTTCCCGTCTGTCTCGCATTCGTCAGCAATTGTAGCAAAATATGCTTGTGCCACAATCCCAGATGTAGAGGATTTAATCAAAGATTTGCCAGCTTTTCTTAATGCTAGCTCCAAGCGAACGGCTATTTTTCGATCGATTGTTTTGGAATTAGGAAATGACTATCAAAAAATTCCTAGTCATTCTGAAACTCGCTGGCTTGTCCGCTATCGATGCATAGATATTATAATAAAGAATTGGGAAGTTATTCTTCAGTATCTTATGGTCCTCGTATCTGAGAAGGTAGAGAAGGCCAAAGACTTGTTAGGAAAAATGCAGAATCCTTTAACACTCGCATATTTCCTATTCTTGAAATTTACTTTGAATAGGTTCAACGTATACAATGCGTAATTTCAAAGTCGCGAAACAATGGTTCAGGAACTCCAGTCAAACTCGGCTAAATTCTTCGTATGGATCTATTTCTTCGTAATTGCTTGAAATTTTATGTCACAGCAAGCGAAGAAATTCGCAATCGACTTCCTTTTGATGACATCTTTTTGTCTTGCGTTGCTGTTTTCCGGCCTCAAGTAGCTTTCTATGCTGATCGAAGCGAAACTTTTCCTAGGGTCTGGAAAGTTTGTCAAGATTTAGGGTCGTTTGATAGAATAGGTGTACAAAAAGAGTGGGATTCTTTACTCAAAATCAGACAGGAACTCAAAGAAAAGTGGTCGAATTTATCTTTTGACGAAATGTGGTCTAGTATCGGTGTATCTTCGACGAGTACAGGAGAAAAACTTTTTCCAAATTTGACCTCAGTATTGAATCATGTTCGGAGTCTTCCTCATTCAAATGCTGAGGCGGAGCGAGGTTTCTCCATGCTCACGGACGCGAAAACTCCCAAAAGAAATCGCTTAGGAAACAGGACGGTCAACTCAATTTGTGTTACTCGATCAGCCCTAAAGGCGAGAGCTGAAGCAGCCAGAACAACGAGCATCACTTCGAAGCATTTGCAATTAATGACCGAAAATCTATATGAGATGGCAGAAAGTGATAGGGAAAGTGGTTTGTCGCTCTTCGCTCACGAAGGAGAGGATTAATTCTAATGGCCAAGGCATGGCGTTAATCAATTTCAAACCCCTTTCTTACTCACAAAATAATGACATTTTATTTCTTATATCAGAGATACGTTCTTTATTCCTTTCTTCGCGTGCCTCGGGTATGGAAATTGTTTATTTTTAATTATTATTTTGTGAGTAAGAAAACATACTGAAATTGAGTAATATCACGCTTTGGGCATAAGTGAGAGGCAAGGGGACTCACAATAATCAAGCACCCCAAATCATCCCGAATTAATCAAACTTCTTCATTATTTGATTTAAAACAAAACATTTTTGTTCGACGTATACTGGCATTTGATAGAGGCAAGCCTGAAGTACGGGCTACATTTGTAGCGTTTTTTACCACTTTGCTTCATTTTTTTCCTTTTTCTTTTTGCTTGAAAGCAAAAACCCTTTTCGTTTCGTTGGACGTGGACTAGGCCTACAGTGGATACCACGTAAAAAAACGAGCCTTAAACTCTACCTCCGTGGTGGTGTGGAAAGGAGTTTTATTTCAGAATATTTGGGATTCTCTAAGAATGAACCAGCTTTTTTATTTTAATATTTCAAATGTGTTTTCTTTCTTTTATGTTTAAGGCAAAAACTAGATATAAGAAAAGCAAAAAAACCTATTTCTCTAATTGCGTCCAAGATTAGAGCAGAATCTATGCAACCGATTGTTAAAGGCTTTAAAATTTTTCGCTTTAATTTAAAAAGCAAGTCTTCATAGTATTTCACTAAGTAATGAAAGTATGTCTACAATTATTTTCTTGAATTCTACCCAAAGGTCAAACATGGTGCAAAAATGTCGTAAAATAAGAAAAATGTCTGAGTACTTTGAAGAAGTTTTTCTAAATCGATATGTATCTTATTCCAATAATATTTAGGAATATTTATTAAAATATTCATCTTCTAAATTTGTTTGATTAATGTACAGAGTACACTATATATTTGAAATTTGTATACACTCTAAATCTGAATCAGTCAAATTTTCACTGATTGAATCAGTGATTTGCCTTTTCACTGAATCATCAGTGGAAACAATATTTTTCACTGTTAAATCAGTTACTTTTCACTGAAGTAATCAGTGAAATTTGACTGATTCACAGTAACCTGTTTTTAGTTATTTAAATCAGTCAAATTTCACTGATAATCAGTAGATTTTGACTGATTCATATTTGAAATTTGTACAGTTTTTAAAAAAATCCGAAACTTTTTGAATTTAGTAATTTATTTATAAAATTTGAGAATGTTGTAGTTGATATTTCTATATAGAACTTTAACCATTTATGGACATAAAATTTCATTTAAAGTTTCGTCTATCGGTATTCAAAACTTTCAACAATTTTGCAAGATCAGTCAAATGCAAAATTTGACAGAGTATTTAATCAAAATATTTACACTTATTTTTTAAATATTTTGAACATAATTCAACTAAAATAATGATTAATAAGATTTTGTAACATTGTGGGAATATTGGAACGCTGCAAGATTAAATTTTGAGTATAATTTTCAATTAATGAATGTTTAAAGAATTGAGTGAAAGCATCAATTAAAAAATATTTTTACTTTATAAATTTGATTAAGTGCAGTAATAAGAAAATTTTGACTTTCTATAAAGCATTTCATTTATCTGATTAAAAGTCTGTGCATACGTCACTAAAACGTAAGTTTAAAAAACTTTAAACTGCTTTTACCATCAATCTATGAATGTGGATTTTAAACCGTAATTTAATGTGTCTTATTTTTTTTTTGATAAAATATTTTTAACATAATTTTTTGCTTAAAGTAGCCGATTTACTCGATTAAAAATTGGATAACTTATATATTTCAAAATTCTGTAATAAAAGTATTTTCATATTATGTTTTTGTATCCTATGCGTAGAATTTTAATTTTAAAATTGAGATTTCTCACAAAGAAGAAAGATTGTCTTATTAATGCAGTTTATTCCCAGAAATTAAAAATCATTTACTTAATATTTCGATTCCAAACATTGAATATTTATTGACTTTGAATAAAACAGAAAAAAAATTTTTATGAAGTTTTAAAATCTTTTTACAATGTTACGAATTGGGCCGAATTTAGAATTACGAAATCTTTCATTAGAAAAAGAAAAAGTCACTCACATGATTTAAACTTATGTAAGAATTATCAAGATTGAAGAGATGTCAAAATATTTGAAATATAATGCAATTGTAAAATTGCAATTTATATCAATATTTGACAAATTTTTATCTTTCTCAATCAAAGCATTATCCGGAAATTAGAGAATTATAAGCAAAGTATTTTCCATTAAGAAGACATAAACATGACATAATTAGTTTTATATCTACATTTTCAGCTTACTTTTTTGTGGCTTAAGCACACATTTTGAATTCGAAATACAAAAATGCTCTACAGAGTTGAAGTATTTCCTGAATCAATTATTATTGATCCTGAATTCTATTGGAAAATTTGTTGTTTACTGTTTAAATCTTACTACGATTTCAGACGGACAGACAAATTAAGAACTACAAAATATTTCATCCAAAAGATTGCACTCCTCCATAAAATCTTGTCAAATTGTAACAAATTTGAACACTTCGAACGAACATTTTTATGTAAAATTTAAAGTTGATTGATATTTATATGTTAATATGGAAATACCAATAAACACATATTTTAGCTTTTTAATTTATCTACTGCTATTAGACAATTTTCCATTTCCGTAGAGATTTTAAGTTTTGGAATGAAAAGTTTGTGCTTAGGCTACAAAAATGCGAGATGAAAATATTTCTAACATATTACTGAAAATATAAATTATGAACTTGAATTTTATGTTCATTTTATCTTGATAGAAAATATTGTTCTAATTGAAAAGTTGTTAAATGTACAAAATTAGTAAGAAGTATATAAATTTGAATGGAAAATTATATATTGATTCAAATTTTATACATTTATTGTCACTAAATTTCACTGAAAGTTTATTTTTGAAATGCTGAAATCCTCATGAAATTTTCCAAGATCATACTGATGTTTATTTCATGTAGACTTTCTTCAAGAAATTGAAGAAAAGTGTTATTTCTTGAACTATATACTTCGTAAATTCAAATTCGTCGTCTGCTTCGCGCCTCTTTTGCACGTACTCGAGAAAAATACAATTCTTAATTTCGACTCGATAAACGAAAGCGTGAAATCTAAAAATAACTTGAAAACTCAAGCATTGTAACGAAGTCCGTCTTCGTGCACCTTCGGCTTTACAAGAAGCTGGTGACCGCAGCGTGTAGCAGAGCCGACACACTGACACGACACGTTTGCATGTGTTTCTCCCAGATGGGAACGTGGTGGGGGCCGAAAAATCCCACGTTCTGGAGACACTGCTTCCTCGGGCCCAGGACTGTCCCTCGCAGCCCCACGCCCCTTGTCACTACGCAATGGTAACATCTATGTTACAACTCATTTGATCGATATATGGTTGGTAATATTATTGGTTGTTTTCTGAGTTTTCGGCTTCAATGGGTTTTAAATCTTGCGGCAGCATTTTTCTGGGAACAAATTCATAATTCAGCTTTACAATTCTAATTAGATTTTAATAGTGTTTCTGTTTAAAGGGTTATATACGTTGTGGTCCAAGAAAATTAGAACATTTTTGTGGTTTCTTTAGGCAATTTTCAACGCTTTATACATAAAGAACAAATCAGGTCTGTATAGCATATATTCTAATGAAAAAATGTAGTGGTCGGTTATGAAAGTATATAAAAAATTGCAGAAGTTATAGCTCCTTCCCCCAAACGCTTTTTTTCGCAGAGTCTGGCGGTGAACACAATATAATGCCAAAAATTCAGCTGCAACAAAAAAGGCTACGAATTTACTGTTTTATATTATAGCACCGTGTGTTTGAACGAAAGTTTTTGGAAAACATCACTTTTTCGTAACGAAAATCAACACGCAACAAAAAATCGATTTTTTTGGTCTTCAAAATTTATTTTAAAAAGAATTATTGTTGAAGCAATAACCAGCATATGAAAAAATGATCGTTCAACAACACCCGGTTGTGATAAGGAAGAATTTTGAAAAAATTGATATAGATATATAGATATATATACTTGTATAAATATACAGGGTGTCTAAAAAGTCCCAGGACGGTTGGATATTTCCTCAGGTAAAATATTTTTCAAAACAGTGAAGGTCATTCCTGAAGTATTTTTCAACGGGGATTTCAATGGTGGCCTTAATTTTGACCTTAAAGTTGACCGTCATGGCTTTTTGAAGGTCAACTTTGTTTTTTTTAAATGGAAACCCCCTTTTTCACATCTGCAATCGATAGAGCGAAAAATACTACGTTCAAGTACGTACCCAAGTCATAGGTCAATTGTAACGTCCCAGGTCAGTTAAAGGTTATTTGAAATTAACAAAGTTTTCCAAGAGGTCAGTTTAATTCCTGAAGTAAATTTCAACGAGAAATTCATTGGTGAGCTCTGTATTGATCTTGGTGATGATCTTCAAGGTTTTTTCAAGGTTTTTTCCAAGCAGTCTCACGTCTCTGGGTGCTTTATTAGCGTGAGTACCCTTGCCTCTCGCGCTTCAGTGAAGATATTCGAACTGTAAACCTTGAGCTTCTTGACAAAAAGCTATGCGATTGTAAAAATGAATTACAGCATTACGAATCATCTCCCTATCAATCAAAGTAGCCTGTTGCAGAATCCGATTCTGCAATTTGTCTAAGCTTTGGGGTTGCGTTGAGTATACTTTACTCGTTAAATAACCCCAAAGAAAATAGTCGAGAGGCGTCAGATCAGGAGATCTAGCAGGCCACCCGATTTCACCCCTTCTTCCAATCCACCTATGAGGGAACAGTTCTTTCAATTGTTGATTTTGAGACAGGATTTAACCCTTCTCCATTACGAAAAGTGCGATTAAAAATCAAACGAACTTGGTCATAAGATCGAACTCGATCTCCCCAACCACGCATCATTAACACACATACCCTCTCTCGTTCCGAAAGTTTAGCTTGCGCTATAATAATCTTTTAGCGAAAGATAGTAAGTATGTACTCGTCATACGTAAATTTAGCTTCGAATCGTAATATTCGTATGGAGATAGAAAAACGGTATAGGACTTTTCGATATAACTCTTTGAGGAGGAACAGAACTCTCACCAGAACTCCTGGAACTTTTAATGAAAAATTTCCTATACATATGATTTTACAATATTCAAAACGCTGTAACCAAGATCAATACAGAGCTCACCAATTAATTTCTCGTTGAAATTTACTTCAGGAATTGCACTGACCTCTTGGAAAACTTTGTTTATTTCAAATAACCTCTAATTGACCTCGAACGTTACAATTGACCTATGATTTGGGTACGTATCTGAACGTAGAATTTTCTGCTCTATAGATTGCAGATGTAAAAAATGGGGTTTTCATTTAATAATACAAAGTTGACCTTGAATAAGCCATGAAGGTCAATTTCAAGGTCAAAATGAAGGTCACCATTGAATTGATCGTTGAAATTTACTTCAGGAATGATCTTCACTTTTTTTGAAAAATATTTTACCTGAGGAAATATCCAACCGTCCCGGGACTTTTTAGACATCCTGTATATATGTAGAACTAGTATTATCGGGTCAGAGATACACATGAGTTTTATGAATGCCATTCGTATTATAGGAGTATATTCAAGTAAATACAAAAATTTCTATTGCCACCCTATATGCATAAATATATCTATCACGTAAGGTAAAAGCACGAATACCCTGACAGTACCCAATAGCCGGACAGAGCCATGAATTTTTCTCAAAATTAGAGATTTATGAATCACTTATCGCTATTTTGGTGTACCGTATACAGAGCCCGAAACCCACACTTTAAAGAAGTGAAAAATTTGTTGAATTAGAAATTAAAATTTCGCCCAGAAAAAAAATGTCTACTGAAGCACAAGGCTGCTCGAAATGTGGCGAAATCTACTCTATAAACTAACTTTGTTAAGCAAATAACATTTACATTTACCCTCATTTGTCATTTTAATACGTTTTACACTAAAGTCAAATGCTTTATACAAACCATTATATTTTTTTAAATTAAGAAACATTTTCCTGTAATTAAATATTTTAAATCCGGTTGTTAGGTCAATGAATATTCATTTTGCTAGTAACCGAACACGTGTCCGGCGTTACATTGCACTGCTTTATGAGGAAGAAACAGGAAGAAACAGAGAAGAAAGAAGCTACACTAAAAAAAAAACAAGAACAGAAAGAGAAAAAAGAAGCTGCATTAAAGAAAAAACACGAACAGCAAGAAGAAAGAGAAGCCACGTTGAAGGAAAATCAAAAGCACGATAAATAGAAAAAATCTTTGAAAAGAAAGAAAGAAGAATAAAACGAAAAACCAGCAAAAAAACGAAGAAGCAGAAGTGTTAAATAAATATTTTATTGTGTAAATGTAAAGCAAAGTTCATAGAAAAAAATTGGCAAAATAAATTAAACTTGTTCAATAGACCTCAAAAGAATGAAGTTCATTAACAATTCTATTTGTAAAATCTTTTCAATATTTTTTTTTATAAGCGTATACCTAAAAAATGTTTTCGTAAATATTTCCCAGTGTTTATTATGCTTAAAAAATATCAAATCCATATCAACCAAATTGTAATATTCTCTTATTTGAGTATTAGTGCAACGTTGTCAGGCTATTGGATCAATTCACTTTTCCCGTCCGGCAATTGGCTCCAGAGCATTATTTAATGAAGAGAATTATTAAAATGAATTATTCAGATTTAACACAACTCTGAACTTTTTGGTATAGTAGTGAGGACACATACATCAAAATAATCGCGACAATTCTTGATTCACGTCACATTTAGAACGATTAATACAAAAAATTGAATGACATTTTCTTAGACGTCCGGCTATTGGTGCTTTTACCTTATTATCAGGTCACCACATTAGGAAGATCATGCGTTATTAGGTCGTGATATATTTCAATCATAGAAAAACAATGCAAATACCATTATCAGGTCTTAATAATACGTATGATTCCTCGTTCTTTGGTAAACGTTATAGAGTTATATATAGGAAAAATTGTCTAATAAACTCCTTTAAGGTTTAGTTTTTCAACTATGCAATTTTCCATCATTCTGTTGAAGTAAACAATGTATTTCTAGTATCGAGCCGATAGTACACAAACCACCGCAAACCATGCGCCTATGAAAACATTTGAAACCCGGTATTAAAATCCAGCATCTAACATAACACGACGTAGACCTGTGAAAACATATAATTTTGAAAAGATGTATTCCAAAAGATACTAAAAAAGTGTCACAAAAATTTTGAAACTTCTGAAATGATCAACATAGGGTTTGCGTGTATCAAGGGGTTCAACATGTCTTCAAATAGAAATTTATCATCCTATGATTCTACAGCCAAATACAAATACTTTAAACACAGAAATGATAAACACGGCATAGTTAAGTTATATTTTAGTTCAATGCTTTTAGTGGATTCATATTCTTACTATTGCAACCAGCATACTACGTGCACCTCTTGAGAGAAATAATTCAAAAAGATTAATTCGACAGAAAACAGGGTATTTGTATGCACGGAAAAAGAAATATATTTAATTATATAGACCTAGTTTTGTACCAGAAGATCCGACAGGTAGTTCAATAAAAGTTAAAATCGTCTTTGCTGTACATTGCGTACATTCAACGTCCTACGATTCTGCAAAAAATACCAATATTCTATTAAGATCAGAAGTTGAGTGAGTTGCGAAAGAACTGTTTAATGTGCATAAACTTTCATGTAATATTGAACTGGAAATTCATGCACATCCAATGCAATTGTTGAATGAACGTGAACGTTGTTAAGTTGCGTGATAAAAAACATTTATACTTATATACGTTCGTAAATATCATTGCCGGTACGGAATTTGCAACGTATCGGGTACTTTCGGGTCCAGCTCTAAAAATTTCTTTCCACCTTATCATTATTTTAACAAATATTGTAAAAATAGAAATAATTAAATCGGCATGGTCAGACAAAAGTATAGGCAATGACTTTTAATAGATTCTTGTTATCATCATATGTTACAGATAACACATAGTGTTAGCGTACATTCACCTATATTTTATCCGAAATTAAGATACTCGATAACAACTCGCAAGCTTGTAGAAGAGCGAGTAGGATCGGATAGCAAGACTGGCGAGCGGGCCCTGCACTCTACAATACAAGGGCCATCTTGTCTCCAAGTTAGGAATGGGAGGTGAGACCGCGTAACACCCCCGTTTCTAGCTTGCATTTAGTACCATAAATGTTTATTTATGATTGAATACGTCGACTCTTTATCTATAGAGGTTGTTATTTACATAAATTAGGTTTCTTTTAAATATTTATAGGTTCTTCCTTCAGGAATCTTAGGTTGGTAAGTTATAAATGTAAGGGTCGTTTGTACCTGACAAATGCGAAAGATACAAAGTTTCTCGGATACACACTTTAAGATACACTCTATTATAAATATTCGGTGCATCGTTTTGTCACGGCTAAGATATATTTCAAGATTATTAAACACGAGCATACAACTATAATCTTGAATCAGTCTTAATATTTTGGGGTGTTTTGTTATGTTTACTTCGATCAAACTGGAGTCTCGTTCTCCTTTCATTGTTCTCCGCTGAGGTGTCAGCTGGTTTAATTTTGGACGTCCTTTTTTCTTTCAATGCTTTGCCGTTGTTCTCCGCTGACGTGCAGCTGGTTGAATCCTAGACGTCTTTTTCTGAAGCTTATCGTACTGATCTGTTGTTCCGGCTTTTACCGCTTGTTGAGCGGTGATCACTTCTTATGAATCGTGAAGGAGTCTGCTTCTTAGTTTTCACGCTATCTATTCTCCAGATCCAGTGATTCGTAATCGAAAATAGGGCTTTTTGATCCTTTCGAATTGGTTCCCTAGAAACTCATTGATCGTGGGCCTCTATCCTGGCAGGATCGCCAATTTGTTACAGATAATAATATCATTGTCGGTACGAAATTTGCAACGTATTGGGTACTATTGGGTCCAGCTCTAAAAATTTCTTTTCTACTTAATTATTATTGTAACAAAAGTTTAAAACATAGGAATAATTAAAACTGCATGGTCAGACAGAAGTGTAGTCAACGACTTTTAGCAGATTCTTGTTATTATAGTCGCAATTTGGATTTAATTTGCACCTTTCCCAACAGTTATTTAGACAGCCTAATTAGACAACGTGCTAGAAGGATGTTACAAAAATTTTTAGGCTCATATATTCTAGAGCTTATTTACGTGTGACCCGGAGATTTTCTCGCGGTTGGATGTACTTCGCACAACTTGACATTTTGCAGCAAAATATCGATTATTCAAGAGGAAAAGCAATTTAAGTGACTTGGGGAAAAACTGTTACATGTACTACTGTGATCAAATTGAAAGGTGAATTTTAGATTTAAACTTCCCGGGATTTTCGAAACTGAAACATCTGTGCCAAATTTCACATCAAAATATTCATTAGTGTGAAGCTGTTCGCAGAAAAAGGCCGGATTTATGGGACAACAACTCTTGGCATGATAATGCACCATCACACACGGCACTGGTTTTACGAGATCATTTCGTCAAAACTTCAACAAATATCGTTCCGCAACCACCGTATTCACCTGATTTAGCTCCGTGTGACTTCTGGTTGTTCAGAAAACTCAAGAGACCGCTCCGGGGACACCGTTTTGACTCGATTGAGGAGATAAAAACCGAATCGCTGAAGGCTCTGAAGGCTATTCCGAAGGAGGACTTTGCCAAGTGTTTTGATGATTGGAAAATTCGTTGGCATAAGTGTATTGCGGTGGAAGGGGATTACTTCGAAGGAGACGAAATAGATTTGGAACAATAAGTAAGGATTTTAAAAGTAATAATAAAATTCACCTTTCAATTTGATCACAGTAGTATATGAACGTTCTTTTTACATTCAGCGTACTTGTACATTTAACATGCATGTACATCCAGTGTACTTATTGAATATACTTTAAGGTTCTTAGTGGCAGAATAAAAATATTTATAAATGGACGCACATGTCTTTGTTGGGGCATAATTTGCGTCCTATCGGGTACTATTGGGTCCCGTTTCAAACATTCGAAAACATACTGAGAGTAATTTAGAGGAGTTTCGAACCTTCTTATCACTTCTTGAAAATTTTTATTTAAATATTCCTTTAATTGAAATATTTATTGAACCATAATAGAATGAAAAACAAATCTTATTGTACCATGACTCAATAGTTCACAATACGTTCAAAATTCCGTACTGACAAGGATATTTACGTATGCATATATGTATAAAAAATTTTTATTCTGCCACTTAGGAACGTTCAAGTACATTCAGCAAGTATATTGAATGTACAGGAGTGTTAAATGTACATGAATGCACGTTGACACACTCTAGATTATTTTAAATGCTTCAAAATTTTTGTACCATCCTTTCGGTATGTAGTCGAAAATATATTTTAAGACGTGTTTTATCGACATTTTGATGATAAATATAATGATCCACTTATAGCCACGACTTTCACTTTAATCCAACCGTACTGATCCAATTATGTCTCAGTTTAAAATATTTGGTAGACTCGCAAATGAGTAAAAAATAAATGTTTAAAGCTTGACCAAATAGAACCTTATAACGGTTGAGTGGCTTGGAAAAGAAGTTTCTGTTACATTTCACGTACTCGTATATTAAACATTCATGTATATTACATTGCATTCACGTTCCTAAGAGGAAGAATAAAAAATATCCATATTTATATAACTACTTAACTATCATTGTCGGTACGGAATTTGGAAAGTATCTTGTACTATTGGGTCATCCTACAAGAAGATTTGTTTTTCATTCCATTATGGTTCAATAAATAATGGACAAGTAGATAATACCTTCAACAGGAACATTCATAGAGACGTTATTCAATGCTTTATTCGCGGTCTGCGTCCCAAATTAGAAATTCGAGTAAAAACAAAAGAAACATTTAAAGAAGTTTTCAGTGACACAATCAACGTAGAAAAAGATTTGGCAGCATCTTCCGCACTACGGAGAAATAAAAATTCAGATTATTTAAAAATGAATGATTCTATAAATAATAGAAATAATGAAACAACTCGATTCAATGTTGCACGAGATAACAATATAAATTGTATAATATGCAAAAAACCGGGTCATGTTGCTGAAAATTGTTATCATTTAACTAAAGCACAAGAAGCCATTTCTAAAAAACAAAACCTCAATTTTCTTATGCAAAATCAATAGCTTACTAATAATCACCAACAACGAGAAAATATTTACAATAATTCTGCAAGAAATAATTACCGGAATAACGATTTTTTAGGAAAAAGAAATAACAATTATGATAATAATAACTTTGCACAAAACAAGTATCCGAATAACAATTTTTTAAGGAACAGGAAAAACAATTATAATAACTTTTCAAGTAACAGAAATAATTATCCTAACAGCAATATATTCCATAATTACAATAATAATAATTTTTCAAGAAACAGAAATGATGATAATAGAGAAGAAAATCTAGATCATACAAGGAATGCTAATCACAGACAATTTTTAAATCAAAACAGACAGCGTGAGATGCGAAATCAGCAATTAAGTAGACCAAATCAACATTATCCACAAAAATCAGAAGTTATATGCAACTATTGTAAAAAACCAGGACATTGTTACGTACGAATAATTCAATTTATTATAATAAAAATATTAAATTCGATTATACGCCCGCTTGAGGCTCCAAACTGCCAAATTTCAATTTAGGAAATTATAAATTAAATAAACCAAAATTTGTTTTTAATCTGGGATCGTATTTGCCCTCTCCTCTGACTGAGGAGGCTGTACCCTGCTTTTAAGAAAACACTCTGATTTTTTGGAAAAGAAGTTTTGAATACAGGAAGATTTCCAGTTGTAGTGTTTAATGTCCGTATAAAAAGGATATACAAATAGATACATATATTGGAACGATACCTTACTACTAGTTTTCCTTACATCTACCAGTCCCAGGAGAGTGTGAGAGAGAGGGAGAGATTTTCCCTTAGTTCCTGATTCGTCCTAGACTGGGCAATGGTTTTCTGTTGAGTATTGTTCAAAATCTCACTTTGTCCTATTTGCGAGTCATGCATAGCACACGCGCACACAAATATTGTTTTTCCACTTTCTGTTAGGTTTAATAAGAGAAAATAACGGTTGACTTTTAACCAGAAAAGGGTTGAGTGCTTTTAAACTCGCCCTTTTCGCCGCTAGAATTTTCCTATTAAATCTAATTACAATATTTTATGAAAAATTATCACTACCGTTTTGAGATTCGGTAGTATTAATTTTTCCGCGATTTCGCGCACCTTTTTGCCGTTTTTTATTAAACAAATTGGACTTTGAAATAGTCCGCCGAAGAAAGATATATTAAAAATATATTTTGTATACTTCAATATATCTTATATGTATTGCTTCCGTCCAGATGAAGTTTTTTGTCTTTTACGTCCGCCCGACACGATTCCAAAGATATAATTTCGTTAGAAAGAGTTTTACGGGTTCAATCAACTAACGAGGACCTAGGAACTGTCGATCTAGACCGCAGACGGGCACGATAAAAGAAAAATGTTTTCTTTATTATTCTAAAGTCTGAATCCGGTCAAGACACTCAGAAGACTGCAAATTTGATTTTGCCTTGATCCGTTTTACTAGTTCATCGCGAGTCTGCTGTTGCTCATTCTTTTTCCTATTCTATTCTTTCTCCGCTCATCCTAGTTTTTATATCATCGCTCTCACTTTACACTCATTCTTCGCTTTTCTCTTATTTCATGCTTTTTTAGATCATAGCGATTGAATGCCTATGCACTCTCGCTATCAATTAATCTAGTTTGTAAAACATTAATGCATCTGAAGAACAAAAGGGGGAAATAGTCTTATTTTTAAAAGTTTTATTCAAACTTTTAAAAGTTTAATTTAAATGTATTTAAATAGCTAGAATATGAATTACTCTACGTCTCAAGACCAGCTCGCATGACCAAAAATGCTGAATTGCATTAGCCACTGGAATGCAATCAGGTTACGAATGTTCAAAAGTGTGCAGTTCATTCACTTTTAAAGCAATTGATATTTCATAAATTAGATTTTGTATACTAATAAAAACTTTTTCCAACAAAATATTGCACACTTTGGACCGCCCGTAACAAACCACACCGGAATTTTTAGTGTTTTCGTCCCCGACAAACAAGGGTGGTCTAGAGACGAGTACGGATAAGAATAAGGAATGATAGCCTTATGTTGTTCAGATGCAGTCGCTTCTTTTCATCAAGCTGTGAGAGAATTTACAATGTCTAGGTTTGTAGTATAGTAGATAAGAAAAAAAGTCCTACTCTAACAGTTCCATTTCCTAAAGAAAAACAATATAGATAGTACAGTAAAAATAATAATACCATATAAAAACAATATAAAACACAAAAAAAAAAATGTTTTGTCGGTGAATGTATCTTAGATTCGAGAATTTTAATAGCCATGTTCCATGACTGGTTTTATCTGATTCTTATGCTGGTTGGAGAGTCTGAGATGGTAACTGAATTACGGGGGTATTCGCTGGTCGTTCCCTTGGTGGTGCAGCAGGTATGACTGCACGAGTGGAGGTACTTGTTTCCGTAGTCGTTTGTGGCAGAGAGTTCCGTGCGGGGATTGGTTCTTGCTCTTCCTTGATGTTAATGGTGCTGAAGTCGACACATCGATCAGCTCTCGTCCCTGGTGAGCGTCGTTGATTGCAGTTGATCATTAGTTTTGAAATCCTGGGTAAGAGGATGTATATAAGTAGTCCAACAGATATGAGGCCTAGTCCGAGGTAGGATCCGTGGATTATCCTGATTTGGCTGTTTCCTACTTGTCGGGCCAGGCTGAAGTCATACAGTTGTTCTTCTAGATGCTCCAAGGATTTGTCGTTAGTTTTGAAGACTTTGTCCCCAGGCGTTGTCTCCTTCGTCTGAGCAGACATAGAGTTTGTTGTAGGTATGTATCCTTGAAACTCTTGTAGAGCTGGTGACAGCGCAGAGATGTTCAAATGAAGCAGTGGGGCGTAGATCATTTCGGTTTTTCCCTTCCGGTTGGTGGTACCTGGGAGTGTCCTTTCCTTTATTCTAAGGTCGCATCCTGGAGCCAGTTGGATTATGCCGGTTCCTTTTAATGTGATTTGGTTGTTGGCCTGATTAGGACAGGTTGTTATAGCGATGGTCGGCTTTTGGAGAGAGTACAACCATCCACCTAGACTTTCTATTAAACTCCAATCAAACTGGTTTTCATATGTCACTTGAATGTTACAAATTTGGAAGGTGGATAGCGATGGATTTAGCAGAAGCTCTGCTTCGCAAGTTCAGAATTTTCCATTCTCGTTGACAGGTAAATTTCCCTTACAAATCTTATAAGCTGGTAGTTCGGTACATGCCGCGACATCCCGGTGGTTCATTAGAACGTAAGTCCTTTGTGATTCTTCTACGGCGATGTGGGGGAATTGAGGTAGGACATATGCCTTCCCGGAGTTATTTCCTAAGATGTCCTGGGGCCCTGGAAGTGAATGTAGTTGATACATCAGATGGTTAGCTCTTCCCAATAATGGTATATCCAGCAACATTTTAAGAACTCCTCCCTTGTATAATGAGGTGACGGTGGATACGCTGGTCAGTTCCTCGATGTCCACAATAGGTCCGGATATTGGGAAGGACACCTCTGGGCGATGGTCCTGGATGTCTCGGTAGATTAGTTCCAGTTGGCTGGGAGTCAATAGTCCTGGATGCATTTGATTCCGTCTTGCATCGTGAAGGACACTCAAGATTTTGTCAGTTGCTCTTATGTATTCTCCTACAGCTGCTTCGTTCGTTCGCAGGACTCGAGTTAAGGCTTCGGTGTATTTAAGCTCAGTGATCTTCCTGGTGGCCTGACCTAGTTCTTGATTAAGATTGGTGAGTTCGTTCTTGAGCGATTTGAGTTTTTCCTGATGCTGTTGTGCTTGGTTCTGCATCTCCTCTAGTTGGGACCTGACCATGTGGGTCTATTGCTCTACTAGGTGTGATATGTTGGTCTGAGCTTCATTTAAATCTTGGATTTTTGCCTCAATGAGCTGACCGTCGTCATAGGTTAGGAGTCCAGCTACGGGTCCAATGATTCCGCCTAGGAAATAACCCTTTTTCTTCTTTTTTTTTAAGGTTGCGCTGGAGTTCTAGTAATGCATATTCTTTCTCAGATTTTCTTTCTTTAGTCGTAATGTTCCTAACAGTGAGCAAGCAAGAGTTTATCCTTGTGCTTCATGATCCGTTCGCCGTCCTCTGTTTCCAGAATAACATTATTGTTTTGTGTGAAACCGGCGACGGCGTATGGCCCTGTGGCTCGACTGTCGAATATTCCGTCCCTAATTTCCTTAAGGGCGTAAACCGTATCTCCGATTTTCGCGATCAGTGGTCTAATTTTCTTGTCGTATTGCTCTTTCGAGCGAGATTTTGCCCTGATGAGATTTTCGTGGGCGATTTTCTGGATCTCGGTTATTCTTACTATCAGGTTGCGTAAGTAAGATCCATAAGTCCCGAGTTCCGTACCCTGAGGAAACGAGCTGGGTGTCCTAGCGACTCGCCCGAAAACTAACTCGTAAGTTGTGAAATTAGTGGCCTCATGTACTGACGTGTTATATGCGAACATGGCGAAAGGGAGCAATCGATCCCAATCGTCATAATCATCAGCATAATGCTTTATGTAATCCGTCAATACAATATGGCTTCTCCCGAGTGATCCGTTGGTTCGTGGTCGGTATCCGGAAGTAGTTAGTTGCTTCAAATTAAATAGTCTTTCTAGGTGTTTCATTAATTTGCTTATAAAACTCCCTCCCTGTCTGTTAGGATGTATCTCGGCGCGCCATATTGGGAGAAGAGAGTTGTCACAACCGCGTGAGCAATAGTAGTCGTTTTTAGGTCCGGTATGGCAACTGCAATGCAGTATTTACTAAAATTATCCTGCATTGTCAGGATGTGTCTATTCCCGTTTGGCGTTGTGGGCAATTTTCCGACAGTATCAAGTGATACCTTCTCGAATGTCTCACCGGCAGTGTCAGTAATGAGCATTGGTTCACGAGTACGAGCTCGTACGAGTTTTTGGTCAAGGCAGCTTCTGCATCCTCGGATGAACTCACTGATTTCGTATTGAGCTGAAGTTTGTGACGTCTCGTGTGACGAATTTTTTTTTTTTTCTTTCTTGGTCGAATGACCAACAAGACAATCAAAACTTTGCAGAATAGTGAATTCTGACCAAAAAACATGTTTTAATGCGAAAAATAAATTTTTGAAGTTGGACAAAAGCAAGCCATTTCTCGACAAACTCGTCAAATTATCTCGAGAACTAAGAACGTGGCCAAAAAAAGACTTTGCTTTTTGATTGCAGATACATTATGCAACATTAAAAAAAATATAAATTAAAATTTGAGTTTGCGGAGCGAAACCAAAATTAGGAAAGTTTGACCCGGGGAAGCCATTTCTCGACAAACTCGTAGAATTATCTCGAGAACTAAGAACGTGGCCAAAAAACAGACTTTGCTTTTTGATTGCAGATACATTATGCAATATTAAAAAAAATATAAATTAAAACTTGAGTTTGCGGAGCGAAACCAAAATTAGGAAAGTTTGACCTGGGGAAGCCATTTCTCGACAAACTCGTAAATTATCTCGAGAACTAAGAACGTGGCCAAAAAACAGACTTTGCTTTTTGATTGCAGATACATTATGCAACATTAAAAAAGATATAAATTAAAATTTGAGTTTGCGGAGCGAAACCAAAATTAGGAAAGTTTGACCTGGGGAAGCCATTTCTCGACAAACTCGTAAATTATCTTGAGAACTAAGAACGTAGCCAAAAAAAAGACTTTGCTTTTTGATTGCAGATACATTATGCAACATTAACAAAAATATAAATTAAAATTTGAGTTTACGGAGCGAAACCAAAATTAGGAAAGTTTGACCTGGGGAAGCCATTTCTCGACAAACTCGTCAAATTATCTCGAGAACTAAGAACGTGGCCAAAAAACAGACTTTGATTTTTGATTGCAAATACATTATGCAACATTAAAAAAAATATAAATTAAAATTTGAGTTTGCGGAGCGAAACCAAAATTAGGAAAGTATGACCCGGGGAAGCCAATTCTCGACAAACTCTTCGAATTATCTCGAGAACTAAGAACATGGCCAAAAAACAGACTTTGCTTTTTGATTGCAGATACATTATGCAACATTAACAAAAATATAAATTAAAATTTGAGTTTGCGGAGCGAAACCAAAATTAGGAAAGTTTGACCCGAGGAAGCAAAATATCACAAAACTCCTCAAATAATCTCGAGAAATAAGAACGTGGCCAAAAAAAAGACTTTGCTTTTTGATTGCAGATCCATTATGCAGCAGTAAAAAAAATATAAATTAAAACTTGAGTTTGCGGAGCGAAACCAAAATTAGGAAAGTTTGACCGGGGGAAGCCATTTCTCGACAAACTCGTAAATTATCTAGAGAACTAAGAACGTTGCCAAAAAACAGACTTTGCTTTTTGATTGCAGATACATTATGCAACATTAAAAAATATAAAAATTAAAATTTGAGTTTGCGGAGCGAAACCAAAATTAGGAAAGTTTGACCTGGGGAAGCCATTTCTCGACAAACTCGTAAATTATCTTGAGAACTAAGAACGTAGCCAAAAAAAAGACTTTGCTTTTTGATTGCAGATACATTATGCAACAATACAAAAAACATAAATTAAAATTTGAGTTTGCGGAGCGAAACCAAAATTAGGAAAGTTTGACCCGGGGAAGCCATTTCTCGACAAACTCGTCAAATTATCTCGAGAAGTAAGAACGTGGCCAAAAAAAAGACTTTGCTTTTTGATTGCAGATACATTATGCAACATTAAAAAAAATATAAATTAAAATTTGAGTTTGCGGAGCGAAACCAAAATTAGGAAAGTTTGACCCGGGGAAGCCATTTCTCGACAAACTCGTAAATTATCTCGAGAACTAAGAACGTGGCCAAAAAAAAGACTTTGCTTTTTGATTGCAGATACATTATGCAACATTAAAAAAGATATAAATTAAAATTTGAGTTTGCGGAGCGAAACCAAAATTAGGAAAGTTTGACCCGGGAAGCCATTTCTCGACAAACTCGTCAAATTATCTCGAGAACTAAGAACGTGGCCAAAAAAATAACTTTGGTTTTTGATTGCAGATACATTATGCAAAATTAAAAAAAATATAAATTAAAATTTGAGTTTGCGGAGCGAAACCAAAATTAGGAAAGTTTGACCCGGGGAAGCCATTTCTCGACAAACTCGTCAAATTATCTCGAGAACTAAGAACATGGCCAAAAAACAGACTTTGGTTTTTGATTGCAGATACATTATGCAACATGAAAAAAAATAAAAATTAAAACTTGAGTTTGCGGAGCGAAACCAAAATTAGGAAAGTTTGACCTGGGGAAGCCATTTCTCGACAAACTCGTAAATTATCTCGAGAACTAAGAACGTGGCCAAAAAACAGACTTTGCTTTTTGATTGCAGATACATTATGCAACATTAAAAAAGATATAAATTAAAATTTGAGTTTGCGGAGCGAAACCAAAATTAGGAAAGTTTGACCCGGGGAAGCCATTTCTCGACAAACTCGTCAAATTATCTCGAGAACTAAGAACGTGGCCAAAAACAGGACTTTGCTTTTTGATTGTAGATACATTATGCAACATTAACAAAAATATAAATTAAAATTCTGAGTTAGCGGAGCGAAACCAAAATTAGGAAAGTTTGACCCGGGGAAGCCATTTCTCGACAAACTCGTAAATTATCTCGAGAACTAAGAACGTGGCCAAAAAACAGAATTTGCTTTTTGATTGCAGATACATTATGCAACATTAAAAAAAATAAAAATTAAAAATTGAGTTTGCGGAGCGAAACCAAAATTAGAAAAGTTTGACCTGGGGAAGCCATTTCTCGACAAACTCGTAAATTATCTTGAGAACTAAGAACGTAGCCAAAAAAAAGACTTTGCTTTTTGATTGCGGATACATTATGCAACATTAAAAAAAATATAAATTAAAATTTGAGTTTGCGGAGCGAAACCAAAATTAGGAAAGTTTGACCCGGGGAAGCCATTTCTCGACAAACTCGTCAAATTATCTCGAGAACTAAGAACGTGGCCAAAAAAAGACTTTGCTTTTTGATTGCAGATACATTATGCGACATTAACAAAAATATAAATTAAAATTTGAGTTAGCGGAGCGAAACCAAAATTAGGAAAGTTTGACCCGGGGAAGCCATTTCTCGACAAACTCGTAAATTATCTCGAGAACTAAGAACGTGGCCAAAAAGCAGACTTTGCTTTTTGATTGCAGATCCATTATGCAACATGAAACAAAATAAAAATTAAACCGTGCGTTTGCGGAGCGAAACCAAAATTAGGAAAGTTTGACCTGGGGAAGCCATTTCTCGACAAACTCGTAAATTATCTTGAGAACTAACAACGTAGCCAAAAAAAAGACTATGCTTTTTGATTGCAGATACATTATGCAACATTAACAAAAATATAAATTAAAATTTGAGTTTACGGAGCGAAACCAAAATTAGGAAAGTTTGACCTGGGGAAGCCATTTCTCGACAAACTCGTCAAATTATCTCGAGAACTACGAACGTGGCCAAAAAACAGACTTTGATTTTTGATTGCAAATACATTATGCAACATTAAAAAAAATATAAATTAAAATTTGAGTTTGCGGAGCGAAAACAAAATTAGGAAAGTTTGACCTGGGGAAGCCATTTCTCGACAAACTCGTAAATTATCTTGAGAACTAAGAAAGTAGCCAAAAAAAAGACTTTGCTTTTTGATTGCAGATACATTATGCAACATTTAAAAAAATATAAATTAAAATTTGAGTTTGCGTAGCGAAACCAAAATTAGGAAAGTTTGACCCGGGAAGCCAATTCTCGACAAACTCGTCAAATTATCTCGAGAACTAAGAACGTGGCCAAAAAAAGGACTTTGCTTTTTGATTGCAGATACATTATGCAACATTAACAAAAATATAAATTAAAATTTAAGTTTGCGGAGCGAAACCAAAATTAGGAAAGTTTGACCCGGGGAAGCCATTTCTCGACAAACTCGTCAAATTATATCGAGAACTAAGAACGTGGCCAAAAAAAAGACTGGGCTCGTTGATTGCAGAGCCATTATGCAACATTAGAAAAAATATAAATTAAAACTTGTGTTTGCGGAGCGAAACCAAAATTAGGAAAGTTTGACCTGGGGAAGCCATTTCTCGACAAACTCGTCAAATTATCTCGAGAACTAAGAACGTGGCATAAAAAAAGATTTTGGTTTTTGATTGCAGATACATTATGCAACATTAACAAAAATATAAATTAAAATTTGAGTTTGCGGAGCGAAACCAAAATTAGGAAAGTTTGACCCGAGGAAGCCATTTCTCGACAAACTCGTCAAATTATCTCGAGAACTAAGAACGTGGCCAAAAAAAAGACTTTGCTTTTTGATTGCAGATACATTATGCAACAATAAAAAATATAAAAATTAAAATTTGAGTTTGCGGAGCGAAACCAAAATTAGGGAAGTTTGACCTGGGGACGCCATTTCTCGACAAACTCGTACATTATCTTGAGAACTAAGAACGTCGCCAAAAAAAAGACTGCTTTTTGATAGCAGATACATTATGCAACAATACAAAAAACATAAATTAAAATTTGAGTTTGCGGAGCGAAACCAAAATTAGGAAAGTTTGACCCGGGGAAGTCATTTCTCGACAAACTCGTCAAATTATCTCGAGAACTAAGAACGTGGCCAAAAAAAGACTTTGCTTTTTGATTGCAGATACATTATGCAACATTAACAAAAATATAAATTAAAATTTGAGTTTGCGGAGCGAAACCAAAATTAGGAAAGTTTGTCCCGGGGAAGCCATTTCTCGACAAACTCGTAAATTATCTCGAGAACTAAGAACGTGGCCAAAAAAAAGACTTTGCTTTTTGATTGCAGATACATTATGCAACATTAAAAAAGATATAAATTAAAATTTGAGTTTGCGGAGCGAAACCAAAATTAGGAAAGTTTGACCCGGGGAAGCCATTTCTCGACAAACTCGTCAAATTATCTCGAGAACTAAGAACGTGGCCAAAAAAAGGACTTTGCTTTTTGATTGCAGATACATTATGCAACATTAAAAAAAATATAAATTAAAATTTGAGTTTGCGGAGCGAAACCAAAATTAGGAAAGTTTGACCCGGGGAAGCCATTTCTCGACAAACTCGTCAAATTATCTCGAGAACTAAGAACGTGGCCAAAAAACAGACTTTGGTTTTTGATTGCAGATACATTATGCAACATTAAAAAAAATATAAATTAAAAATTGAGATTGCGGATCGAAAACAAATTTAGGAAAGTTTGACCCGGGGAAGCCATTTCTCGACAAACTCGTAAATTATCTCGAGAACTAAGAACGTGGCCAAAAAACAGACTTTGCTTTTTGATTGCAGATACATTATGCAACATTAAAAAAGATATAAATTAACATTTGAGTTTGCGGAGCGAAACCAAAATTAGGAAAGTTTGACCAGGGGAAGCCATTTCTCGACAAACTCGTCAAATTATCTCGAGAAATAAGAACGTGGCCAAAAACAGGACTTTGCTTTTTGATTGCAGATACATTATGCAACATTAACAAAAATATAAATTAAAATTTGAGTTTGCGGAGCGAAACCAAAATTAGGAAAGTTTGACCCGGGGAAGCCATTTCACGACAAACTCGTAAATTATCTCGAGAACTAAGAACGTGGCCAAAAAACAGACTTTGCTTTTTGATTGCAGATACATTATGCAACATTAAAAAATATAAAAATTAAAATTTGAGTTTGCGGAGCGAAACCAAAATTAGAAAAGTTTGACCTGGGGAAGCCATTTCTCGACAAACTCGTAAATTATCTTGAGAACTAAGAACGTGGCCAAAAAAAAGACTTTGCTTTTTGATTGCAGATACATTATGCAACATTAAAAAAAATATAAATTAAAATTTGAGTTTGCGGAGCGAAACCAAAATTAGGAAAGTTTGACCCGGGGAAGCCATTTCTCGACAAACTCGTCAAATTATCTCGAGAACTAAGAACGTGGTCACAAAAAAGATTTTGCTTTTTGATTGCAGATACATTATGCAACATTAAAAAAAATATAAATTAAAATTTGAGTTTGCGGATCGAAACCAAAATTAGGAAAGTTTGATCCGGGGAAGCCATTTCTCGACAAACTCGTAAATTATCTTGAGAACTAAGAACGTAGCCAAAAAAAAGACTGCTTTTTGATTGCAGATACATTATGCAACATTAACAAAAATATAAATTAAAATTTGAGTTTACGGAGCGAAACCAAAATTAGGAAAGTTTGACCTGGGGAAGCCATTTCTCGACAAACTCGTCAAATTATCTCGAGAACTAAGACCGTGGCCAAAAAACGGACTTTGATTTTTGATTGCAAAAACATAATGAACCATTAAAAAAAAAATAAATAAAAATTTGAGTTTGCGGAGCGAAACCAAAATTAGGAAAGTTTGACCTGGGGAAGCCATTTCTCGACAAACTCGTAAATTATCTTGAGAACTAAGAAAGTAGCCAAAAAAAAGACTTTGCTTTTTGATTGCAAATACCTTATTCAAAATTTAAAAAAATATAAATTAAAATTTGAGTTTGCGGAGCGAAACCAAAATTAGGAAAGTTTGACCCGGGGAAGCCAATTCTCGACAAACTCGTAAATTATCTCGAGAACTAAGAACGTGGCCAAAAAAAGGACTTTGCTTTTTGATTGCAGATACATTATGCAACATTAACAAAAATATAAATTAAAATTTGAGTTTGCGGAGCGAAACCAAAATTAGGAAAGTTTGACCCGGGGAAGCCATTTCTCGACAAACTCGTCAAATTATCTCGAGAACTAAGAACGTGGCCAAAAAAAAGACTTTGCTTTTTGATTGCAGATACATTATGCAACATTAAAAAAAATATAAATTAAAACTTGAGTTTGCGGAGCGAAACCAAAATTAGGAAAGTTTGACCTGGGGAAGCCATTTCTCGACAAACTCGTCAAATTATCTCGAGAACTAAGAACGTGGCCAAAAAAAAGACTTTGCTTTTTGATTGCAGATACATTATGCAACATTAAAAAAAATAAAAATTAAAACTTGAGTTTGCGGAGCGAAACCAAAATTAGGAAAGTTTGACCTGGGAAGCCATTTCTCGACAAACTCGTAAATTATCTCGAGAACTAAGAACGTAGCCAAAAAACAGACTTTGCTTTTTGATTGCAGATACATTATGCAACATTAAAAAATATAAAAATAAAAATTTGAGTTTGCGGAGCGAAACCAAAATTAGGAAAGTTTGACCCGGGGAAGCCATTTTTCGACAAACTCGTCAAATTATCTCGAGAAATAAGAACGTGGCCAAAAAAAAGACTTTGCTTTTTGATTGCAGATACATTATGCAACATTAAAAAAAAATATAAATTAAAATTTGAGTTTGCGGAGCGAAACCAAAATTAGGAAAGTTTGACCCGGGGAAGCCATTTCTCGACAAACTCGTCAAATTATCTCGAGAACTAAGAACGTGGCCAAAAAAAAGACTTTGCTTTTTGATTGCAGATACATTATGCAACATTAAAAAAAATATAAATTAAAACTTGAGTTTGCGGAGCGAAACCAAAATTAGGAAAGTTTGACCTGGGGAAGCCATTTCTCGACAAACTCGTCAAATTATCTCGAGAACTAAGAACGTGGCCAAAAAAAAGACTTTGCTTTTTGATTGCAGATACATTATGCAACATTAAAAAAAATATAAATTAAAATTTGAGTTTGCGGAGCGAAACCAAAATTAGGAAAGTTTGACCCGGGGAAGCCATTTCTCGACAAACTCGTCAAATTATCTCGAGAACTAAGAACGTGGCCAAAAAAAAGACTTTGCTTTTTGATTGCAGATACATTATGCAACATTAAAAAATATAAAAATTAAACTTTGAGTTTGCGGAGCGAAACCAAAATTAGGAAAGTTTGACCTGGGTATGCCATTTCTCGACAAACTCGTAAATTATCTTGAGAACTAAGAACGTAGCCAAAAAAAGACTTTGCTTTTTGATTGTAGATACATTATGCAACAATAAAAAAAAAATAAATTAAAATTTGAGTTTGCGGAGCGAAACCAAAATTAGGAAAGTTTGACCCGGGGAAGCCATTTCTCGACAAACTCGTCAAATTATATCGAGAACTAAGAACGTGGCCAAAAAAAAGACTTTGCTTTTTGATTGCAGATACATTATGCAACATTAAAAAAAATATAAATTAAAACTTGAGTTTGCGGAGCGAAACCAAAATTAGGAAAGTTTGACCTGGGGAAGCCATTTCTCGACAAACTCGTAAATTATCTCGAGAACTAAGAACGTGGCCAAAAAACAGACTTTGCTTTTTGATTGCAGATACATTATGCAACATTAAAAAATATAAAAATTAAAATTTGAGTTTGCGGAGCGAAACCAAAATTAGGAAAGTTTGACCTGGGGAAGCCATTTCTCGACAAACTCGTAAATTATCTTGAGAACTAAGAACGTAGCCAAAAAAAAGACTTTGCTTTTTGATTGCAGATACAATATTCAACAATAAAAAAAAAATAAATTAAAATTTGAGTTTGCGGAGCGAAACCAAAATTAGGAAAGTTTGACCCGGGGAAGCCATTTCTCGACAAACTCGTCAAATTATCTCGAGAAGTAAGAACGTGGCCAAAAAAATAGACTAGGGTTTTTGATTGCAGATACATTATGCAACATTAACAAAAATATAAATTAAAATTTGAGTTTGCGGAGCGAAACCAAAATTAGGAAAGTTTGACCCGGGGAAGCCATTTCTCGACAAACTCGTAAATTATCTCGAGAACTAAGAACGTGGCCAAAAAAAGACATTGCTTTTTGATTGCAGATACATTATGCAACATTAAAAAAAATATAAATTAAAATTTGAGTTTGCGGAGCGAAACCAAAATTAGGAAAGTTTGACCCGGGGAAGCCATTTCTCGACAAACTTGTCAAATTATCTCGAGAACTAAGAACGTGGCCAAAAAAAAGACTTTACTTTTTGATTGCAGATACATTATGCAACATTAAAAAAAAATATAAATTAAAATTTGAGTTTGCGGAGCGAAACCAAAATTAGGAAAGTTTGACCCGGGGAAGCCATTTCTCGACAAACTCGTCAAATTATCTCGAGAACTAAGAACGTGGCCAAAAAACAGACTTTGCTTTTTGATTGCAGATACATTATGCAACATTAAAAAAAATATAAATTAAAACTTTAGTTTGCGGAGCGAAACCAAAATTGGGAAAGTTTGACCTGGGGAAGCCATTTCTCGACAAACTCGTAAATTATCTCTAGAACTAAGAACCAGGCAAAAAAACTTACTTAGCTTTTCGATTGCAGAGACATTATGCCAAATTAAAAAAAATATAAATTAAAATTTGAGTTTGCGGAGCGAAACCAAAATTAGGAAAGTTTGACCCGGGGAAGCCATTTCTCGACAAACTCGTCAAATTATCTCGAGAACTAAGAACGTAGCCAAAAAAAGACTTTGCTTTTTGATTGTAGATACATTATGCAACATTAACAAAAATATAAATTAAAATTTGAGTTTGCGGAGCGAAACCAAAATTAGGAAAGTTTGACCCGGGGAAGCCATTTCTCGACAAACTCGTAAATTATCTCGAGAACTAAGAACGTGGCCAAAAAACAGACTTTGCTTTTTGATTGCAGATACATTATGCAACATTAAAAAATATAAAAATTAAAATTTGAGTTTGCGGAGCGAAACCAAAATTAGAAAAGTTTGACCTGGGGAAGCCATTTCTCGACAAACTCGTAAATTATCTTGAGAACTAAGAACGTAGCCAAAAAAAAGACTTTGCTTTTTGATTGCGGATACATTATGCAACATTAAAAAAAATATAAATTAAAATTTGAGTTTGCGGAGCGAAACCAAAATTAGGAAAGTTGACCCGGGGAAGCCATTTCTCGACAAACTCGTCAAATTATCTCGAGAACTAAGAACGTGGCCAAAAAAAAGACTTTGCTTTTTGATTGCAGATACATTATGCGACATTAACAAAAATATAAATTAAAATTTGAGTTTGCGGAGCGAAACCAAAATTAGGAAAGTTTGACCCGGGGAAGCCATTTCTCGACAAACTCGTAAATTATCTCGAGAACTAAGAACGTGGCCAAAAAGCAGACTTTGCTTTTTGATTGCAGATACATTATGCAACATTAAAAAAAATATAAATTAAAACTTGAGTTTGCGGAGCGAAACCAAAATTAGGAAAGTTTGACCTGGGGAAGCCATTTCTCGACAAACTCGTAAATTATCTTGAGAACTAACAACGTAGCCAAAAAAAAGACTATGCTTTTTGATTGCAGATACATTATGCAACATTAACAAAAATATAAATTAAAATTTGAGTTTACGGAGCGAAACCAAAATTAGGAAAGTTTGACCTGGGGAAGCCATTTCTCGACAAACTCGTCAAATTATCTCGAGAACTACGAACGTGGCCAAAAAACAGACTTTGATTTTTGATTGCAAATACATTATGCAACATTAAAAAAAATATAAATTAAAATTTGAGTTTGCGGAGCGAAACCAAAATTAGGAAAGTTTGACCTGGGGAAGCCATTTCTCGACAAACTCGTAAATTATCTTGAGAACTAAGAAAGTAGCCAAAAAAAAAGACTTTGCTTTTTGATTGCAGATACATTATGCAACATTTAAAAAAATATGAATTTAAATTTGAGTTTGCGTAGCGAAACCAAAATTAGGAAAGTTTGACCCGGGGAAGCCAATTCTCGACAAACTCGTCAAATTATCTCGAGAACTAAGAACGTGGCCAAAAAAAGGACTTTGCTTTTTGATTGCAGATACATTATTCAACATTAAAAAAAATATAAATTAAAATTTGAGTTTGCGGAGCGAAACCAAAATTAGGAAAGTTTGACCCGGGGAAGCCATTTCTCGACAAACTCGTCAAATTATCTCGAGAACTAATAACGTGGCCAAAAAAAGACTTTGCTTTTTGATTGCATATACATTATGAAATATTAAAAAAAATATAAATTAAAATTTGTGTTTGCGGAGCGAAACAAAAATTAGGAAAGTTTGACCTGGGGAAGCCATTTCTCGACAAACTCGTCAAATTATCTCGAGAACTAAGAAAGTGGCCAAAAAAAAGACTTTGCTTTTTGATTGCAGATACATTATGCAACATTAACAAAAATATAAATTAAAATTTGAGTTTGCGGAGCGAAACCAAAATTAGGAAAGTTTGACCCGGGGAAGCCATTTCTCGACAAACTCGTCAAATTATCTCGAGAACTAAGAACGTGGCCAAAAAAAAGACTTTGCTTTTTGATTGCAGATACATTATGCAACATTAAAAAATATATAAATTAAAATTTGAGTTTGCGGAGCGAAACCAAAATTAGGAAAGTTTGACCTGGGGAAGCCATTTCTCGACAAACTCGTAAATTATCTTGAGAACTAAGAACGTAGCCAAAAAAAAGACTTTGCTTTTTGATTGCAGATACATTATGCAACAATAAAAAAATATAAATTAAAATTTGAGTTTGCGGAGCGAAACCAAAATTAGGAAAGTTTGACCCGGGGAAGCCATTTCTCGACAAACACGTCAAATTATCTCGAGAACTAAGAACGTGGCCAAAAAAAAGACTTTGCTTTTTGATTGCAGATACATTATGCAACATTAACAAAAATATAAATTAAAATTTGAGTTTGCGGAGCGAAACCAAAATTAGGAAAGTTTGACCCGGGGAAGCCATTTCTCGACAAACTCGAAAATTAACTCGAGTACTAAGAACGTGGCCAAAATGTAGACTTTGCTTTTTGATTGCAGATACATTAGGCAACATTAAGAAAGATATAAATTAAAATTTGAGTTTGCGGAGCGAAACCAAAATTAGGAAAGTTTGACCCGGGGAAGCCATTTCTCGACAAACTCGTCAAATTATCTCGAGAACTAAGAACGTGGCCAAAAAAAGGACTTTGCTTTTTGATTGCAGATACATTATGCAACATTAAAAAAAATATAAATTAAAATTTGAGTTTGCGGAGCGAAACCAAAATTAGGAAAGTTTGACCTGGGGAAGCCATTTCTCGACAAACTCGTCAAATTATCTCGAGAACTAAGAACGTGGCCAAAAAACAGACTTTGCTTTTTGATTGCAGATACATTATGCAACATTAAAAAAAATATAAATTAAAACTTGAGTTTGCGGAGCGAAACCAAAATTAGGAAAGTTTGACCTGGGGAAGCCATTTCTCGACAAACTCGTAAATTATCTCGAGAACTAAGAACGTGGCCAAAAAACAGACTTTGCTTTTTGATTGCAGATACATTATGCAACATTAAAAAAGATATAAATTAACATTTGAGTTTGCGGAGCGAAACCAAAATTAGGAAAGTTTGACCCGGGGAAGCCATTTCTCGACAAACTCGTCAAATTATCTCGAGAACTAAGAACGTGGCCAAAAACAGGACTTTGCTTTTTGATTGCAGATACATTATGCAACATTAACAAAAATATAAATTAAAATTTGAGTTTGCGGAGCGAAACCAAAATTAGGAAAGTTTGACCCGGGGAAGCCATTTCACGACAAACTCGTAAATTATCTCGAGAACTAAGAACGTGGCCAAAAAACAGACTTTGCTTTTTGATTGCAGATACATTATGCAACATTAAAAAATATAAAAATTAAAATTTGAGTTTGCGGAGCGAAACCAAAATTAGAAAAGTTTGACCTGGGGAAGCCATTTCTCGACAAACTCGTAAATTATCTTGAGAACTAAGAACGTAGCCAAAAAAAAGACTTTGCTTTTTGATTGCAGATACATTATGCAACATTAAAAAAATATAAATTAAAATTTGAGTTTGCGGAGCGAAACCAAAATTAGGAAAGTTTGACCCGGGGAAGCCATTTCTCGACAAACTCGTCAAATTATCTCGAGAACTAAGAACGTGGGCCAAAAAAATACTTTGCTTTTTGATTGCAGATACATTATGCAACATTAACAAAAATATAAATTAAAATTTGAGTTTGCGGAGCGAAACCAAAATTAGGAAAGTTTGACCCGGGGAAGCCATTTCTCGACAAACTCGTAAATTATCTTGAGAACTAAGAACGTAGCCAAAAAAAGACTATGCTTTTTGATTGCAGATACATTATGCAACATTAACAAAAATATAAATTAAAATTTGAGTTTACGGAGCGAAACCAAAATTAGGAAAGTTTGACCTGGGGAAGCCATTTCTCGACAAACTCGTCAAATTATCTCGAGAACTAAGAACGTGGCCAAAAAACAGACTTTGATTTTTGATTGCAAATACATTATGCAACATTAAAAAAAAATATAAATTAAAATTTGAGTTTGCGGAGCGAAACCAAAATTAGGAAAGTTTGACCTGGGGAAGCCATTTCTCGACAAACTCGTAAATTATCTTGAGAACTAAGAAAGTAGCCAAAAAAAAGACTTTGCTTTTTGATTTCAGATACATTATGCAACATTTAAAAAAATATAAATTAAAATTTGAGTTTGCGGAGCGAAACCAAAATTAGGAAAGTTTGACCCGGGGAAGCCATTTCTCGACAAACTCGTCAAATTATCTCGAGAACTAAGAACGTAGCCAAAAAAAGACTTTGCTTTTTGATTGTAGATACATTATGCAACATTAACAAAAATATAAATTAAAATTTGAGTTTGCGGAGCGAAACCAAAATTAGGAAAGTTTGACCCGGGGAAGCCATTTCTCGACAAACTCGTCAAATTATCTCGAGAACTAAGAACGTGGCCAAAAAAAAGACTTTGCTTTTTGATTGCAGATACATTATGCAACATTAAAAAAAATATAAATTAAAACTTGAGTTTGCGGAGCGAAACCAAAATTAGGAAACTTTGACCTGGGGAAGCCATTTCTCGACAAACTCGTCAAATTATCTCGAGAACTAAGAACGTGGCCAAAAAAAGACTTTGCTTTTTGATTGCAGATACATTATGCAACATTAAAAAAAATATAAATTAAAACTTGAGTTTGCGGAGCGAAACCAAAATTAGGAAAGTTTGACCTGGGGAAGCCATTTCTCGACAAACTCGTAAATTATCTCGAGAACTAAGAACGTGGCCAAAAAACAGACTTTGCTTTTTGATTGCAGATACATTGTGCAACATTAAAAAATATAAAAATTAAAATTTGAGTTTGCGGAGCGGAACCAAAATTAGGAAAGTTTGACCCGGGGAAGCCATTTCTCGACAAACTCGTCAAATTATCTCGAGAACTAAGAACGTGGCCAAAAAACAGACTTTGCTTTTTGATTGCAGATACATTATGCAACATTAAAAAAAATATAAATTAAAACTTGAGTTTGCGGAGCGAAACCAAAATTAGGAAAGTTTGACCTGGGGAAGCCATTTCTCGACAAACTCGTAAATTATCTCGAGAACTAAGAACGTGGCCAAAAAACAGACTTTGCTTTTTGATTGCAGATACATTATGCAACATTAAAAAAGATATAAATTAAAATTTGAGTTTGCGGAGCGAAACCAAAATTAGGAAAGTTTGATCCGGGGAAGCCATTTCTCGACAAACTCGTCAAATTATCTCGAGAACTAAGAACGTGGCCAAAAACAGGACTTTGCTTTTTGATTGCAGATACATTATGCAACATTAACAAAAATATAAATTAAAATTTGAGTTTGCGGAGCGAAACCAAAATTAGGAAAGTTTGACCCGGGGAAGCCATTTCACTACAAACTCGTAAATTATCTCGAGAACTAAGAACGTGGCCAAAAAACAGACTTTGCTTTTTGATTGCAGATACATTATGCAACATTAAAAAATATAAAAATTAAAATTTGAGTTTGCGGAGCGAAACCAAAATAAGAAAAGTTTGACCTGGGGAAGCCATTTCTCGACAAACTCGTAAATTATCTTGAGAACTAAGAACGTAGCCAAAAAAAAGACTTTGCTTTTTGATTGCAGATACATTATGCAACATTAAAAAAAATATAAATTGAAATTTGAGTTTGCGGAGCGAAACCAAAATTAGGAAAGTTTGACCCGGGGAAGCCATTTCTCGACAAACTCGTCAAATTATCTCGTGAACTAAGAACTTGGCAAAAAAAAAACTTTGGTTTTTGATTGCAGATACATTATGCAACATTAAAAAAAATATAAATTAAAATTTGAGTTTGCGGAGCGAAACCAAAATTAGGAAAGTTTGACCCGGGGAAGCCATTTCTCGACAAACTCGTAAATTATCTTGAGAACTAAGAACGTGGCCAAAAACAGGACTTTGCTTTTTGATTGCAGATACATTATGCAACATTAACAAAAATATAAATTAAAATTTGAGTTTGCGGAGCGAAACCAAAATTAGGAAAGTTTGACCCGCGGAAGCCATTTCACGACAAACTCGTAAATTATCTCGAGAACTAAGAACGTGGCCAAAAAACAGACTTTGCTTTTTGATTGCAGATACATTATGCAACATTAAAAAATATAAAAATTAAAATTTGAGTTTGCGGAGCGAAACCAAAATTAGAAAAGTTTGACCCGGGGAAGCCATTTCTCGACAAACTCGTAAATTATCTCGAGAACTAAGAACGTAGCCAAAAAAAATAATTTCATTTTTGATTGAAGATACATAATCAAAAATTAAAAAAAATATAAATTAAAATTTGATTTTTCGGAGCGAAACCAAAATTAGGAAAGTTTGACCCGGGGAAGCCATTTCTCGACAAACTCGTCAAATTATCTCGAGAACTAAGAACGTGGTCACAAAAAAGATTTTGCTTTATGATAGCAGATACATTATGCAACATTAACAAAAATATAAATTAAAATTTGAGTTTGCGGAGCGAAACCAAAATTAGGAAAGTTTGACCCGGGGAAGCCATTTCTCGACAAACTCGTAAATTATCTTGAGAACTAAGAACGTAGCCAAAAAAAGACTTTGCTTTTTGATTGCAGATACATTATGCAACATTAACAAAAATATAAATTAAAATTTGAGTTTACGGAGCGAAACCAAAATTAGGAAAGTTTGACCTGGGGAAGCCATTTCTCGACAAACTCGTCAAATTATCTCGAGAACTAAGAACGTGGCCAAAAAACATAGTAAGATATTAGATTACAGAAACATTATCAAACATTAAAAAAATATAAATTAAAATTTGAGTTTGCGGAGCGAAACCAAAATTAGGAAAGTTTGACCTGGGGAAGCCATTTCTCGACAAACTCGTAAATTATCTTGAGAACTAAGAAAGTAGCCAAAAAAAAGACTTTGCTTTTTGATTGCAGATACATTATGCAACATTAAAAAATATAAAAATTAAACTTTGAGTTTGCGGAGCGAAACCAAAATTAGGAAAGTTTGACCCGGGGAAGCCTATTCTGGACAAACTCGTCAAATTATCTCGAGATCTAAGAACGTGGCCAAAAAAAGGACTTTGCTTTTTGATTGCAGATACATTATGCAACATTAACAAAAATATAAATTAAAATTTGAGTTTGCGGAGCGAAACCAAAATTAGGAAAGTTTGACCCGGGGAAGCCATTTCTCGACAAACTCGTCAAATTATATAGAGAACTAAGAACGTGGCCAAAAAAAAGACTTTGCTTTTTGATTGCAGATACCTTATGCAACATAAAAAAAAAAATAAATTAAAAATTGAGTTTGAGGAGCGAAACCAAAATTATGAAAGTTTGACCTGGGGAAGCCATTTCTCGACAAACTCGTCAAATTATCTCGAGAACTAAGAACGTGGCCAAAAAAAAGACTTTGCTTTTTGATTGCAGATACATTATGCAACATTAAAAAAAATATAAATTAAAAATTGAGTTTGCGGAGCGAAACCAAAATTAGGAAAGTTTGACCTGGGGAAGCCATTTCTCGACAAACTCGTAAATTATCTCGAGAACTAAGATCGTGGCCAAAAAACAGACTTTTATTTTTGATTGCAGATTCATTATGCAACATTAAAAAATATAAAAATTAAAATTTGAGTTTGCGGAGCGAAACCAAAATTAGGAAAGTTTGACCTGGGGAAGCCATTTCTCGACAAACTCGTAAATTATCTTGAGAACTAAGAACGTAGCCAAAAAAAAGACTTTGCTTTTTGATTGCAGATACATTATGCAACATTAAAAAAAATATAAATTAAAATTTGAGTTTGCGGAGCGAAACCAAAATTAGGAAAGTTTGACCCGGGGAAGCCATTTCTCGACAAACTCGTCAAATTATCTCGAGAACTAAGAACGTGGCCAAAAAAAGACTTTGCTTTTTGATTGCAGATACATTATGCAACATTAATAAATATAATAATTAAACTTTGAGTTTGCGGAGCGAAACCAAAATTAGGAAAGTTTGACCCGGGGAAGCCATTTCTCGACAAACTCGTAAATTATCTCGAGAACTAAGAACGTGGCCAAAAAAAAGACTTTGCTTTTTGATTGCAGATACATTATGCAAAAGTAAAGATCATATAAATTAAAATTTGAGTTTGCGGAGCGAAACCAAAATTAGGAAAGTTTGACCCGGGGAAGCCATTTCTCGACAAACTCGTCAAATTATCTCGAGAACTAAGAACGTAGCCAAAAACAGGACTTTGCTTGTTGATTGCAGATACATTATGCAAAATTAAAAAAATATAAATTAAAATTTGAGTTTGCGGAGCGAAACCAAAATTAGGAAAGTTTGACCTGGGGAAGCCATTTAACGACAAACTCGTAAATTATCTTGAGAACTAAGAACGTGGCCAAAAAAAGGACTTTGATTTTTGATTGCGTATACATTATGCAACATTAAAAAAAATATAAATTAAAATTTGAGTTTGCGGAGCGAAACCAAAATTAGGAAAGTTTGACCCGGGGAAGCCATTTCTCGACAAACTCGTCAAATTATCTCGAGAACTAAGAACGTGGCCAAAAACAGGACTTTGCTTTTTGATTGCAGATACATTATGCAACATTAACAAAAATATAAATTAAAATTTGAGTTAGCGGAGCGAAACCAAAATTAGGAAAGTTTGACCCGGGGAAGCCATTTCACGACAAACTCTTAAATTATCTCGAGAACTAAGATCGTAGCCAAAAAACAGACTTTGCTTTTTGATTGCAGATACATTATGCAACATTAAAAAATATAAAAATTAAAATTTGAGTTTGCGGAGCGAAACCAAAATTAGAAAAGTTTGACCTGGGGAAGCCATTTCTCGACAAACTCTTAAATTATCTTGAGAACTAAGAACGTAGCCAAAAAAAAGACTTTGCTTTTTGATTGCAGATACATTATGCAACATTAAAAAAAATATAAATTAAAATTTGAGTTTGCGGAGCGAAACCAAAATTAGGAAAGTTTGACCCGGGGAAGCCATTTCTCGACAAACTCGTCAAATTATCTCGAGAACTAAGAACGTGGCCAAAAAAAAGACTTTGCTTTTTGATTGCAGATACATTATGCAACATTAACAAAAATATAAATTAAAATTTGAGTTTGCGGAGCGAAACCAAAATTAGGAAAGTTTGACCCGGGGAAGCCATTTCTCGACAAACTCGTAAATTATCTTGAGAACTAAGAACGTAGCCAAAAAAAAGACTTTGCTTTTTGATTGCAGATACATTATGCAACATTAACAAAAATATAAATTAAAATTTGAGTTTACGGAGCGAAACCAAAATTAGGAAAGTTTGACCTGGGGAAGCCATTTCTCGACAAACTCGTCAAATTATCTCGAGAACTAAGAACGTGGCCAAAAAACAGACTTTCATTTTTGATTGCAAATACATAATCCAACATTAAAAAAATATAAATTAAAATTTGAGTTTGCGGAGCGAAACCAAAATTAGGAAAGTTTGACCTGGGGAAGCCATTTCTCGACAAACTCGTAAATTATCTTGAGAACTAAGAAAGTAGCCAAAAAAAAGACTTTGCTTTTTGATTGCAGATACATTATGCAACATTAAAAAATATAAAAATTAAACTTTGAGTTTGCGGAGCGAAACCAAAATTAGGAAAGTTTGACCTGGGGAAGCCATTTCTCGACAAACTCGTAAATTATCTTGAGAACTAAGAACGTAGCCAAAAAAAAGACTTTGCTTTTTGATTGCAGATACATTATGCAACAATAAAAAAAATATAAATTAAAATTTGAATTTGCGGAGCGAAACCAAAAATTAGGAAAGTTTGACCCGGGGAAGCCATTTCTCGACAAACTGGTCAAATTATCTCGAGAACTAAGAACGTGGCCAAAAAAAAGACTTTGCTTTTTGATTGCAGATACATTATGCAACATTAACAAAAATATAAATTAAAATTTGAGTTTGCGGAGCGAAACCAAAATTAGGAAAGTTTGACCCGGGGAAGCCATTTCTCGACAAACTCGTAAATTATCTCGAGAACTAAGAACGTGGCCAAAAAAAGACTTTGCTTTTTGATTGCAGATACATTATGCAACATTAAAAAAAATATAAATTAAAATTTGAGTTTGCGGAGCGAAACCAAAATTAGGAAAGTTTGACCCGGGGAAGCCATTTCTCGACAAACTCGTCAAATTATCTCGAGAACTAAGAACGTGGCCAAAAAAAGGACTTTGCTTTTTGATTGCAGATACATTATGCAAAATTAAAAAAAAATATAAATTAAAATTTGAGTTTGCGGAGCGAAACCAAAATTAGGAAAGTTTGACCTGGGGAAGCCATTTAACGACAAACTAGAAAAATTAACTAGAGATAAAAGAAAGTGGCCAAAAAAAAGACTTTGCTTTTTGATTGCAGATACATTATGCAACATTAAAAAAAAATATAAATTAAAATTTGAGTTTGCGGAGCGAAACCAAAATTAGGAAAGTTTGACCCGGGGAAGCCATTTCTCGACAAACTCGTCAAATTATCTCGAGAACTAAGAACGTGGCCAAAAAACAGACTTTGCTTTTTGATTGCAGATACATTATGCAACATTAAAAAATATAAAAATTAAAATTTGAGTTTGCGGAGCGAAACCAAAATTAGGAAAGTTTGACCCGGGGAAGCCATTTCTCGACAAACTTGTCAAATTATCTCGAGAACTAAGAACGTGGCCAAAAAAAAGACTTTGCTTTTTGATTGCAGATACATTATGCAACATTAAAAAAAAATATAAATTAAAATTTGAGTTTGCGGAGCGAAACCAAAATTAGGAAAGTTTGACCCGGGGAAGCCATTTCTCGACAAAATCGTAAATTATCTCGAGAACTAAGAACGTGGCCAAAAAACAGACTTTGCTTTTTGTTTTGAGATACATTATGCAAAATTAAAAAAAAATATAAATTAAAATTTGAGTTTGCGGAGCGAAACCAAAATTAGGAAAGTTTGACCTGGGGATGCCATTTCTCGACAAACTCGTAAATTATCTTGAGAACTAAGAACGTAGCCAAAAAAAAGACTTTGCTTTTTGATTGCAGATACATTATGCAACATTAAAAAAAATATAAATTAAAATTTGAGTTTGCGGAGCGAAACCAAAATTAGGAAAGTTTGACCCGGGGAAGCCATTTCTCGACAAACTCGTCAAATTATCTCGAGAACTAAGAACGTGGCCAAAAAAAAAGACTTTGGTTTTTGATTGCAGATACATTATGCAACATTAAAAAAAATATAAATTAAAATTTGAGTTTGCGGAGCGAAACCAAAATTAGGAAAGTTTGACCCGGGGAAGCCATTTCTCGACAAACTCGTAAATTATCTCGAGAACTAAGAACGTGGCCAAAAAAAAGACTTTGCTTTTTGATTGCAGATACATTATGCAACATTAAAAAAAATATAAATTAAAACTTGAGTCTGCGGAGCGAAACCAAAATTAGGAAAGTTTGACCTGGGGAAGCCATTTCTCGACAAACTCGTAAATTATCTTGAGAACTAAGAACGTAGCCAAAAAAAAGAATGCTTTTTGATTGCAGATACATTATGCAACATTAACAAAAATATAAATTAAAATTTGAGTTTACGGATCGAAACCAAAAATAGTAAAGTTTGACCTGGGGAAGCCATTTATAGACAAACTCGTAAAATTATCTCGTGAAATAAGAAAGTGGCCAAAAAAAATAATTTTATTTTTGATTTCAGATACATTATTCAACATTAAAAAAAAATATAAATTAAAATTTGAGTTTGCGGAGCGAAACCAAAATTAGGAAAGTTTGACCTGGGGAAGCCAATTATCGACAAACTCGTAAATTATCTTGAGAACTAAGAAAGTAGCCAAAAAAAAGACTTTGCTTTTTGATTGCAGATACATTATGCAACATTTAAAAAAATATAAATTAAAATTTGAGTTTGCGGAGCGGAACCAAAATTAGGAAAGTTTGACCCGGGGAAGCCAATTCTCGACAAACTCGTCAAATTATCTCGAGAACTAAGAACGTGGCCAAAAAAAGGACTTTGCTTTTTGATTGCAGATACATTATGCAACATTAACAAAAATATAAATTAAAATTTGAGCTTGCGGAGCGAAACCAAAATTAGGAAAGTTTGACCCGAGGAAGCCATTTTTCAACAAACTCGTCAAATTATCTCGAGAAATAAGAACGTGGCCAAAAAAAAGACTTTGCTTTTTGATTGCAGATACATTATGCAGCATTAAAAAAAAATATAAGTTAAAACTTGAGTTTGCGGAGCGAAACCAAAATTAGGAAAGTTTGACCTGGGGAAGCCATTTCTCGACAAACTCGTCAAATTATCTCGAGAACTAAGAACGTGGCCAAAAAAGACTTTGCTTTTTGATTGCAGATACATTATGCAACATTAACAAAAATATAAATTAAAATTTGAGTTTGCGGAGCGAAACCAAAATTAGGAAAGTTTGACCCGGGGAAGCCATTTCTCGACAAACTCGTAAATTATCTCGAGAACTAAGAACGTGGCCAAAAAACAGACTTTGCTTTTTGATTGCAGATACATTATGCAACATTAAAAAATATAAAAATTAAAACTTGAGTCTGCGGAGCGAAACCAAAATTAGGAAAGTTTGACCTGGGGAAGCCATTTCTCGACAAACTCGTAAATTATCTTGAGAACTAACAACGTAGCCAAAAAAAAGACTATGCTTTTTGATTGCAGATACATTATGCAACATTAACAAAAATATAAATTAAAATTTGAGTTTACGGAGCGAAACCAAAATTAGGAAAGTTTGACCTGGGGAAGCCATTTCTCGACAAACTCGTCAAATTATCTCGAGAACTAAGAACGTGGCCAAAAAACAGACTTTGATTTTTGATTGCAAATACATTATGCAACATTAAAAAAAATATAAATTAAAATTTGAGTTTGAGGAGAGAAACCAAAATTAGGAAAGTTTGACCTGGGGAAGCCATTTCTCGACAAACTCGTAAATTATCTTGAGAACTAAGAAAGTAGCCAAAAAAAAGACTTTGCTTTTTGATTGCAGATACATTATGCAACAATTAAAAAAATAGAAATTAAAATTTGAGTTTGCGGAGCGAAACCAAAATTAGGAAAGTTTGACCCGGGGAAGCCAATTCTCGACAAACTCGTCAAATTATCTCGAGAACTAAGAACGTGGCCAAGAAAAGGACTTTGCTTTTTGATTGCAGATACATTATGCAACATTAACAAAAATATAAATTAAAATTTGAGTTTGCGGAGCGAAACCAAAATTAGGATAGTTTGTCCCGGGGATGCAATTTCTCTAAAAACTCGTAAATTATCTCGAGAACTAAGAACGTGGCCAAAAAAAGGACTTTGCTTTTTGATTGCAGATACATTATGCAACATTAAAAAAGATATAAATTAAAATTTGAGTTTGCGGAGCGAAACCAAAATTAGGAAAGTTTGACCCGGGGAAGCCATTTCTCGACAAACTCGTCAAATTATCTCGAGAACTAAGAACGTGGCCAAAAAAAGTACTTTGCTTTTTGATTGCAGATACATTATGCAACATTAAAAAAAATATAAATTAAAATTTGAGTTTGCGGAGCGAAACCAAAATTAGGAAAGTTTGACCTGGGGAAGCCATTTAACGACAAACTCGTAAATTATCTTGAGAACTAAGAACGTGGCCAAAAAAAGGACTTTGCTTTTTGATTGCAGATACATTATGCAACATTAAAAAAAATATAAATTAAAATTTGAGTTTGCGGAGCGAAACCAAAATTAGGAAAGTTTGACCCGGGGAAGCCATTTCTCGACAAACTCGTCAAATTATCTCGAGAACTAAGAACGTGGCCAAAAAACAGACTTTGGTTTTTGATTGCAGATACATTATGCAACATTAAAAAATATAAAAATTAAAATTTGAGTTTGCGGAGCGAAACCAAAATTAGAAAAGTTTGACCTGGGGAAGCCATTTTACGACAAACTCGTCAAATTATCTCGAGAACTAAGAACGTGGCCAAAAAAAAGACTTTGCTTTTTGATTGCAGATACATTATGCAACATTAAAAAAAATATAAATTAAAATTTGAGTTTGCGGAGCGAAAACAAAATTAGGAAAGTTTGAACCTGGGAAGCCATTTCTCGACAAACTCGTAAATTATCTCGAGAACTATGAACGTGGCCAAAAAACAGACTTTGCTTTTTGATTGCAGATACATTATGCAACATTAAAAAAAATATAAATTAAAATTTGAGTTTGCGGAGCGAAACCAAAATTAGTAAAGTTTGACCTGGGCAAGCCATATCTAGACAAACTCGTAAATTAACTTGAGAACTAAGAACGTAGCCAAAAAAAAGACTTTGCTTTTTGATTGCAGATACATTATGCAACATTAAAAAAAATATAAATTAAAATTTGAGTTTGCGGAGCGAAACCAAAATTAGGACAGTTTGACACGGGGAAGCCATTTCTTGACAAACTCGTCAAATTATATCGAGAACTAAGAACGTGGCCAAAAAAAAGACTTTGCTTTTTGATTGCAGATACATTATGAAAAATTAAAAAAAATATAAATTAAAATTTGAGTTTGCGGAGCGAAACCAAAATTAGGAAAGTTTGACCCGGGGAAGCCATTTCTCGACAAACTCGTAAATTATCTCGAGAACTAAGAACGTGGCCAAAAAACAGACTTTGCTTTTTGATTGCAGATACATTATGCAACATTAAAAAAAATATAAATTAAAACTTGAGTCTGCGGAGCGAAACCAAAATTAGGAAAGTTTGACCTGGGGAAGCCATTTCTCGACAAACTCGTAAATTATCTTGAGAACTAACAACGTAGCCAAAAAAAGACTATGCTTTTTGATTGCAGATACATTATGCAACATTAACAAAAATATAAATTAAAATTTGAGTTTACGGAGCGAAACCAAAATTAGGAAAGTTTGACCTGGGGAAGCCATTTCTCGACAAACTCGTCAAATTATCTCGAGAACTAAGAACGTGGCCAAAAAACAGACTTTGATTTTTGATTGCAAATACATTATGCAACATTAAAAAAAATATAAATTAAAATTTGAGTTTGCGGAGCGAAACCAAAATTAGGAAAGTTTGACCTGGGGAAGCCATTTCTCGACAAACTCGTAAATTATCTTGAGAACTAAGAAAGTAGCCAAAAAAAAGACTTTGCTTTTTGATTGCAGATACATTATGCAACATTAAAAAATATAAAAATTAAACTTTGAGTTTGCGGAGCGAAACCAAAATTAGGAAAGTTTGACCCGGGGAAGCCATTTCTCGACAAACTCGTAAATTATCTCGAGAACTAAGAACGTGGCCAAAAAAAGGACTTTGCTTTTTGATTGCAGATACATTATGCAACATTAACAAAAATATAAATTAAAATTTGAGTTTGCGGAGCGAAACCAAAATTAGGAAAGTTTGACCCGGGGAAGCCATTTCTCGACAAACTCGTCAAATTATCTCGAGAACTAAGAACGTGGCCAAAAAAAAGACTTTGCTTTTTGATTGCAGATACATTATGCAACATTAAAAAAAATATAAATTAAAACTTGAGTTTGCGGAGCGAAACCAAAATTAGGAAAGTTTGACCTGGGGAAGCCATTTCTCGACAAACTCGTCAAATTAACTCGAGAACTAAGAACGTGGCCAAAAAAAAGACTTTGCTTTTTGATTGCAGATACATAATGCAACATTAAAAAAAATATATATTAATAATTGAGTTTGCGGAGCGAAACCAAAATTAGGAAAGTTTGACCCGGGGAAGCCATTTCTCGACAAACTCGTAAATTATCTCGAGAACTAAGAACGTGGCCAAAAAACAGACTTTGCTTTTTGATTGCAGCTACATTTTCCATCATTACAAAAAATATAAATTAAAAGTTAGGTCTGCGGAGCGAAACCAAAATTAGGAAAGTTTGACCTAGGGAAGCCATTTCTCGACAAACTCGTAAATTATCTTGAGAACTAACAACGTAGCCAAAAAAAAAGACTATGCTTTTTGATTGCAGATACATTATGCAACATTAACAAAAATATAAATTAAAATTTGAGTTTACGGAGCGAAACCAAAATTAGGAAAGTTTGACCTGGGGAAGCCATTTCTCGACAAACTCGTCAAATTATCTCGAGAACTAAGAACGTGGCCAAAAAACAGACTTTGATTTTTGATTGCAAATACATTATGCAACATTAAAAAAAATATAAATTAAAATTTGAGTTTGCGGAGCGAAACCAAAATTAGGAAAGTTTGACCTGGGGAAGCCATTTCTCGACAAACTCGTAAATTATCTTGAGAACTAAGAAAGTAGCCAAAAAAAAAGACTTTGCTTTTTGATTGCAGATACATTATGCAACAATTAAAAAAATAGAAATTAAAATTTGAGTTTGCGGAGCGAAACCAAAATTAGGAAAGTTTGACCCGGGGAAGCCAATTCTCGACAAACTCGTCAAATTATCTCGAGAACTAAGAACGTGGCCAAGAAAAGGACTTTGCTTTTTGATTGCAGATACATTATGCAACATTAACAAAAATATAAATTAAAATTTGAGCTTGCGGAGCGAAACCAAAATTAGGAAAGTTTGACCCGAGGAAGCCATTTTTCAACAAACTCGTCAAATTATCTCGAGAAATAAGAACGTGGCCAAAAAAAAGACTTTGCTTTTTGATTGCAGATACATTATGCAGCATTAAAAAAAATATAAATTAAAACTTGAGTTTGCGGAGCGAAACCAAAATTAGGAAAGTTTGACCTGGGGAAGCCATTTCTCGACAAACTCGTCAAATTATCTCGAGAACTAAGAACGTGGCCAAAAAACAGACTTTGCTTTTTGATTGCAGATACATTATGCAGCATTAAAAAAAATATAAATTAAAATTTGAGTTTGCGGAGCGAAACCAAAATTAGAAAAGTGTGACCTGGGGAAGCCATTTCTCGACAAACTCGTAATTTATCTTGAGAACTAAGAACGTGGCCAAAAAAAGGACTTTGCTTTTTGATTGCAGATACATTATGCAACATTTAAAAAATAGAAATTAAAATTTGAGTTTGCGGAGCGAAACCAAAATTAGGAAAGTTTGACCCGGGGAAGCCAATTCTCGACAAACTCGTCAAATTATCTCGAGAACTAAGAACGTGGCCAAAAAAAGGACTTTGGATTTTGATTACAGATACATTATGCTACATTACGAAAAATATGAATTAAAATTTAGGTTTGCGGAGCGAAACCAAAATTAGGAAAGTTTGACCCGGGGAAGCCATTTCTCGACAAACTCGTCAAATTATCTCGAGAACTAAGAACGTGGCCAAAAAAAAGACTTTGCTTTTTGATTGCAGATACATTATGCAACATTAAAAAAAATATAAATTAAAACTTGAGTTTGCGGAGCGAAACGAAAATTAGGAAAGTTTGACCTGGGGAAGCCATTTCTCGACAAACTCGTAAATTATCTCGAGAACTAAGAACGTGGCCAAAAAACAGACTTTGCTTTTTGATTGCAGATACATTATGCAACATTAAAAAATATAAAAATTAAAATTTGAGTTTGCGGAGCGAAACCAAAATTAGAAATGTTTGACCTGGGGAAGCCATTTCTCGACAAACTCGTCAAATTATATCGAGAACTAAGAACGTGGCCAAAAAAAAGACTTTGCTCTTTGATTGCAGATACATTATGCAACATTAAAAAAAATATAAATTAAAATTTGAGTTTGCGGAGCGAAACCAAAATTAGGAAAGTTTGACCCGGGGAAGCCATTTCTCGACAAACTCGTAAATTATCTCGAGAACTATGAACGTGGCCAAAAAACATACTTTGCTTTTTGATTGCAGATACATTATGCAACATTAAAAAAAATATAAATTAAAATTTGAGTTTGCGGAGCGAAACCAAAATTAGTAATGTTTGACCTGGGGAAGCCATTTCTCGACAAACTCGTAAATTATCTTGAGAACTAAGAACGTAGCCAAAAAAAAGACTTTGCTTTTTGATTGCAGATACATTATGCAACATTAAAAAAAATATAAATTAAAATTTGAGTTTGCGGAGCGAAACCAAAATTAGGAAAGTTTGACCCGGGGAAGCCATTTCTCGACAAACTCGTCAAATTATCTCGAGAACTAAGAACGTGGCCAAAAAAAAGACTTTGCTTTTTGATTGCAGATACATTATGCAACATTAAAAAAAATATAAATTAAAATTTGAGTTTGCGGAGCGAAACCAAAATTAGGAAAGTTTGACCCGGGGAAGCCATTTCTCGACAAACTCGTAAATTATCTCGAGAACTAAGAACGTGGCCAAAAAACAGACTTTGCTTTTTGATTGCAGATACATTATGCAACATTAAAAAAAATATAAATTAAAACTTGAGTCTGCGGAGCGAAACCAAAATTAGGAAAGTTTGACCTGGGGAAGCCATTTCTCGACAAACTCGTAAATTATCTTGAGAACTAACAACGTAGCCAAAAAAAAGACTATGCTTTTTGATTGCAGATACATTATGCAACATTAACAAAAATATAAATTAAAATTTGAGTTTACGGAGCGAAACCAAAATTAGGAAAGTTTGACCTGGGGAAGCCATTTCTCGACAAACTCGTCAAATTATCTCGAGAACTAAGAACGTGGCCAAAAAACAGACTTTGATTTTTGATTGCAAATACATTATGCAACATTAAAAAAAATATAAATTAAAATTTGAGTTTGCGGAGCGAAACCAAAATTAGGAAAGTTTGACCTGGGGAAGCCATTTCTCGACAAACTCGTAAATTATCTTGAGAACTAAGAAAGTAGCCAAAAAAAGACTTTGCTTTTTGATTGCAGATACATTATGCAACATTTAAAAAAATATAAATTAAAATTTGAGTTTGCGGAGCGAAACCAAAATTAGGAAAGTTTGACCCGGGGAAGCCAATTCTCGACAAACTCGTAAATTATCTCGAGAACTAAGAACGTGGCCAAAAAAAGGACTTTGCTTTTTGATTGCAGATACATTATGCAACATTAACAAAAATATAAATTAAAATTTGAGTTTGCGGAGCGAAACCAAAATTAGGAAAGTTTGACCCGGGGAAGCCATTTCTCGACAAACTCGTCAAATTATCTCGAGAACTAAGAACGTGGCCAAAAAAAAGACTTTGCTTTTTGATTGCAGATACATTATGCAACATTAAAAAAAATATAAATTAAAACTTGAGTTTGCGGAGCGAAACCAAAATTAGGAAAGTTTGACCTGGGGAAGCCATTTCTCGACAAACTCGTCAAATTATCTCGAGAACTAAGAAAGTGGCCAAAAAAAATACTTTGCTTTTTGATTGCAGATACATTATGCAACATTAACAAAAATATAAATTAAAATTTGAGTTTGCGGAGCGACACCAAAATTAGGACAGATTGCCCCGGGGAATCCAGTGATCGACCAACTCTTAACTTATCTCGAGAACTAAGAACGTGGCCAAAAAACAGACTTTGCTTTTTGATTGCAGATACATTATGCAACATTAAAAAAAATATAAATTAAAACTTGAGTCTGCGGAGCGAAACCAAAATTAGGAAAGTTTGACCTGGGGAAGCCATTTCTCGACAAACTCGTAAATTATCTTGAGAACTAACAACGTAGCCAAAAAAAAGACTGCTTTTTGATTGCAGATACATTATGCAACATTAACAAAAATATAAATTAAAATTTGAGTTTACGGAGCGAAACCAAAATTAGGAAAGTTTGACCTGGGGAAGCCATTTCTCGACAAACTCGTCAAATTATCTCGAGAACTAAGAACGTGGCCAAAAAAAAGACTTTGATTTTTGATTGCAGATACATTAGGCAACATTAAAAAAAATATAAATTAAAATTTGAGTTTGCGGAGCGAAACCAAAATTAGGAAAGTTTGACCTGGGGAAGCCATTTCTCGACAAACTCGTAAATTATCTTGAGAACTAAGAAAGTAGCCAAAAAAAGACTTTGCTTTTTGATTGCAGATACATTATGCAACATTTAAAAAAATAGAAATTAAAATTTGAGTTTGCGGAGCGAAACCAAAATTAGGAAAGTTTGACCTGGGGAAGCCATTTCTCGACAAACTCGTCAAATTATCTCGAGAACTAAGAACGTGGCCAAAAAAAGACTTTGCTTTTTGATTGCAGATACATTATGCAACATTAAAAAAAATATAAATTAAAATTGGAGTTTGCGGAGCGAAACCAAAATTAGGAAAGTTTGCCCGGGGAAGCCATTTCTCGACAAACTCGTCAAATTATCTCGAGAACTAAGTCTGTTGCCAAAAAAAAGACTTTGTTTTTTGTTTGCAGATACATTATGCAACATTAAAAAAATATAAATTAAAATTTGAGTTTGCGGAGCGAAACCAAAATTAGGAAAGTTTGACCCGGGGAAGCCATTTCTCGACAAACTCGTAAAATAAGTCGAGAACTAATAACGTGGCCAAAAAAAATACTTTGCTTTTTGATTTCAGATTCATTATTCAACATTAAAAAAAAATATAAATTAAAATTTGAGTTTGCGGAGCGAAACCAAAATTAGGAAAGTTTGACCCGGGGAAGCCATTTCTCGACAAACTCGTAAATTATGTCGAGAACTAATAACGTGGCCAAAAAAAAGACTTTGCTTTTTGATTGCAGATACATTATGCAACATTAAAAAAGATATAAATTAAAATTTGAGTTTGCGGAGCGAAACCAAAATTAGGAAAGTTTGACCCGGGGAAGCCATTTCTTGACAAACTCGTCAAATTATATCGAGAACTAAGAACGTGGCCAAAAAAAAGACTTTGCTTTTTGATTGCAGATACATTATGCAACATTAAAAAAAATATAAATTAAAATTTGAGTTTGCGGAGCGAAACCAAAATTAGGAAAGTTTGACCCGGGGAAGCCATTTCTCGACAAACTCGTCAAATTATCTCGAGAACTAAGAACGTGGCCAAAAAACAGACTTTGCTTTTTGATTGCAGATACATTATGCAACATTAAAAAAGATATAAATTAAAATTTGAGTTTGCGGAGCGAAACCAAAATTAGGAAAGTTTGACCCGGGGAAGCCATTTCTCGACAAACTCGTCAAATTATCTCGAGAACTAAGAACGTGGCCAAAAACAGGACTTTGCTTTTTGATTGCAGATACATTATGCAACATTAACAAAAATATAAATTAAAATTTGAGTTTGCGGAGCGAAACCAAAATTAGGAAAGTTTGACCCGGGGAAGCCATTTCTCGACAAACTCGTAAATTATGTCGAGAACTAATAACGTGGCCAAAAAAAAGACTTTGCTTTTTGATTGCAGATACATTATGCAACATTAAAAAAGATATAAATTAAAATTTCAGTTTGCGGAGCGAAACCAAAATTAGGAAAGTTTGACCCGGGGAAGCCATTTCTCGACAAACTCGTCAAATTATCTCGAGAACTAAGAACGTGGCCAAAAACAGACTTTGGTTTTTGATTGCAGATACATTATGCAACATTAACAAAAATATAAATTAAAATTTGAGTTTGCGGAGCGAAACCAAAATTAGGAAAGTTTGACCCGGGGAAGCCATTTCTCGACAAACTCGTCAAATTATCTCGAGAACTAAGAACGTGGCCAAAAAACAGACTTAGCTTTTTTGATTGCAGATACATTATGCAACATTAAAAAAGATATAAATTAAAATTTGAGTTTGCGGAGCGAAACCAAAAATTAGGAAAGTTTGACCCGGGGAAGCCATTTCTCGACAAACTCGTCAAATTATCTCGAGAACTAAGAACGTGGCCAAAAACAGACTTTGGTTTTTGATTGCAGATACATTATGCAACATTAACAAAAATATAAATTAAAATTTGAGTTTGCGGAGCGAAACCAAAATTAGGAAAGTTTGACCCGGGGAAGCCATTTCTCGACAAACTCGTCAAATTATCTCGAGAACTAAGAACGTGGCCAAAAAACAGACTTTGGTTTTTGATTGCAGACACACTATGCAACATTCACTAAATTATAAATTAAAATTTGAGTTTGCGGAGCGAAACCAAAATTAGGAAAGTTTGACCCGGGGAAGCCATTTCTGGACAAACTCATTAAATTATCTAGGAAACTAAGAACGTGGCATAAAAAAATATTTTGGCTTTTGATTGCAGCTACATTTTCCATCATTACAAAAAATATAAATTAAAAGTTAGGTCTGCGGAGCGAAACCAAAATTAGGAATGTTTGAACCTGGGGAAGCCAACTGTTGACAAACTCGTAAATTATCTTGAGAACTAACAACGTAGCCAAAAAAAGACTATGCTTTTTGATTGCAGATACATTATGCAACATTAACAAAAATATAAATTAAAATTTGAGTTTACGGAGCGAAACCAAAATTAGGAAAGTTTGACCTGGGGAAGCCATTTCTCGACAAACTCGTCAAATTATCTCGAGAACTAAGAACGTGGCCAAAAAACAGACTTTGATTTTTGATTGCAAATACATTATGCAACATTAAAAAAAATATAAATTAAAATTTGAGTTTGCGGAGCGAAACCAAAATTAGGAAAGTTTGACCTGGGGAAGCCATTTCTCGACAAACTCGTAAATTATCTTGAGAACTAAGAAAGTAGCCAAAAAAAAGACTTTGCTTTTTGATTGCAGATACATTATGCAACATTTAAAAAAATATAAATTAAAATTTGAGTTTGCGGAGCGAAACCAAAATTAGGAAAGTTTGACCCGGGGAAGCCAATTCTCGACAAACTCGTCAAATTATCTCGAGAACTAAGAACGTGGCCAAAAAAAGGACTTTGCTTTTTGATTGCAGATACATTATGCAACATTAACAAAAATATAAATTAAAATTTGAGTTTGCGGAGCGAAACCAAAATTAGGAAAGTTTGACCCGGGGAAGCCATTTCTCGACAAACTCGTCAAATTATCTCGAGAACTAAGAACGTGGCCAAAAAACAGACTTTGCTTTTTGATTGCAGATACATTTTCCATCATTACAAAAAATATAAATTAAAAGTTAGGTCTGCGGAGCGAAACCAAAATTAGGAATGTTTGAACCTGGGGAAGCCATTTGTTGACAAACTCGTAAATTATCTTGAGAACTAACAACGTAGCCAAAAAAGACTATGCTTTTTGATTGCAGATACATTATGCAACATTAACAAAAATATAAATTAAAATTTGAGTTTACGGAGCGAAACCAAAATTAGGAAAGTTTGACCAGGGGAAGCCATTTCTCGACAAACTCGTCAAATTATCTCGAGAACTAAGAACGTGGCCAAAAAACAGACTTTGATTTTTGATTGCAAATACATTATGCAACATTAAAAAAAATATAAATTAAAATTTGAGTTTGCGGAGCGAAAACCAAAATTAGGAAAGTTTGACCTGGGGAAGCCATTTCTCGACAAACTCGTAAATTATCTTGAGAACTAAGAAAGTAGCCAAAAAAAAGACTTTGCTTTTTGATTGCAGATACATTATGCAACATTTAAAAAAATAGAAATTAAAATTTGAGTTTGCGGAGCGAAACCAAAATTAGGAAAGTTTGACCCGGGGAAGCCATTTCTCGACAAACTCGTCAAATTATCTCGAGAACTAAGAACGTGGCCAAAAAACAGACTTTGGTTTTTGATTGCAGATACATTATGCAACATGAAAAAAAATAAAAATTAAAACTTGAGTTTGCGGAGCGAAACCAAAATTAGGAAAGTTTGACCCGGGGAAGCCATTTCTCGACAAACTCGTCAAATTATCTCGAGAACTAAGTACTTGGCCAAAAAACAGACTTTGTTTTTTGATTGCAGATACTTTATGCAAAATTTATAAAAATATAAATTAAAATTTGAGTTTGCGGAGCGAAACCAAAATTAGGAAAGTTTGACCCGGGGAAGCCATTTCTCGACAAACTCGTAAATTATGTCGAGAACTAATAACGTGGCCAAAAAAAGACTTTGCTTTTTGATTGCAGATACATTATGCAACATTAAAAAAGATATAAATTAAAATTTGAGTTTGCGGAGCGAAACCAAAATTAGGAAAGTTTGACCCGGGGAAGCCATTTCTCGACAAACTCGTAAATTATGTCGAGAACTAATAACGTGGCCAAAAAAAAGACTTTGCTTTTTGATTGCAGATACATTATGCAACATTAAAAAAGATATAAATTAAAATTTGAGTTTGCGGAGCGAAACCAAAATTAGGAAAGTTTGACCCGGGGAAGCCATTTCTCGACAAACTCGTCAAATTATCTCGAGAACTAAGAACGTGGCCAAAAAAAGGACTTTGCTTTTTGATTGCAGATACATTATGCAACATTAAAAAAAATATAAATTAAAATTTGAGTTTGCGGAGCGAAACCAAAATTAGGAAAGTTTGACCCGGGGAAGCCATTTCTCGACAAACTCGTCAAATTATCTCGAGAACTAAGAACGTGGCCAAAAAACAGACTTTGCTTTTTGATTGCAGATACATTATGCAACATTAAAAAACATATAAATTAAAATTTGAGTTTGCGGAGCGAAACCAAAATTAGGAAAGTTTGACCCGGGGAAGCCATTTCTCGACAAACTCGTCAAATTATCTCGAGAACTAAGTGAGACGGCCCAGCCTTCAGTATCCGCCTTTTGCGACGAAACGGGAGTGAAATCCACTAAATTAGGATCATTTTTAGAATAAGTAGGTTCCCACAAGACTCGCACGAAAGAATTGCGATGTCTCGCTGAGTATTCGTCAAGTAATAGGGCATTTACTTCCAAACCGGAAGTGAGTATGGCAGGAATGAGGCTATCTACTTATCACGGACATTTTTGTTCGTATCCTCAGCGAGCGCCACACTAACCTGTGCATGCTCTCTCTTGACCGCTCACTCAAGTCAAGCAACGTGTGGCATGGTGCGCTGGATGGACGGGCGTCCCATACCAATGTTTTATTTTTTTTTGTGTTAGGCTATTCTATTAGTTTATTAATAAATAAAATAAATAAAATATTATAAATAATAAAATAAATAAAAATAAAATTAGCATACAAATATTAAATATTACAATGTGAACATAGTTTTTGATATTGATTACGAATAATAATGAATCGATATTGATTGATCACATCCTATTATATTGATATTATTATGGGAATCATCTGAAATGGCAGCGGCCCGTTCCAGACCATTGGGCATTTTTTTTTTAGATGATTTCATTTTAAGGATTTTTGGTTATTTGAATTTTAGGAACTGGTCATTATCTTTCAACGACATTTTCAAACCTTTACACAAGGTCCACACCTTCCGATTCTGCTGTCCAATAGGAGTACGCGCCCACGCAGGTAACGCGCGCCAGCGGCAGGTGAGATGGGGGAAAGGCTTTCTCGTCGTCGTCGCGCGCTGCGTTTTCACTTTTGAGCGCACATCAATTTTTAAACTCTCCCACGGGACAAAATATGCGATTTTTTGGAAATTGAAAAACATCGTTATAATCACAAGAAAATTATCTTTCTTGTGATACCAATTTCCAACCTCAAAATGGTCGCGAAAAGGGGGAAAAGACCGTGTATAAAATTCATAATTTATTGATTTAATTGGACTCGATCGCGGTCGCTAATTGAGGCGCGCGCATGGTTAATTAAGGGGGGAAATTAATTGAGAGGTGGAAATCCGAGGCGATGTGCTTGATTGCAGATCCTCGAATTTCAGTCCGTTTGCGCAACCTAACAAGGTAAGGACTTATCGCCTTGCGCAAAATTAAGCAAAAGAATAGATCGAGGCTCGGAACAGGGACTGTGCATTTTAGCATCACAGTTCCTGTCTCTTGAGAACTCGGTTGAATAGATGTTTCCTGTCCCCCCCTTAGCTAGGGATCAATGGCTTTGAATTTATTTTTTTATAAAACTTTATGGGAACCCAAGCATTCTAATTTTTCGTTTGGAGATAAAATGGATATAACTTGGTTAGCTCAACTCATGCCATTAGTAGTGTGAACTCTCATCTCGAGAGGCACATCGAACGTGGCATTCACAAGAATTTGAATAAACATAATTCCTAGGAACTTTGGGTGTCGAATCCCTTTGGGGAGCTTCACCTGGAATTCCATTTCCTCATCCCTACCTCGCAAGTGTCGAATCCCCACGGGGAGCTTCGCTTGCTTGGGAACTCCTTTCTTTTTCAATTCTTTCCTTGATTTCACTATTTTCCAATGAGTGAAGCCTGCCAAGTTGCGCGTGTTGTAGATAGATATTAAGTATTTACCAGGGTGGAAGCAAATGATGAAACGTGGCAGGCCTGTGTCATAAACTCTGCAGTGCCCTGTTCACACCTGATGCTTATCTTTATCAAAATAAACTTTGAATAGAAGGGAGGAGTTGATTTGGCTAAGAGAAAAAAATGAAAAAAAATTATATATGCAACGAAAAGAAACCATTGGTCAAAAAAAAAAACCCTTTATTTTCAGGAGTAGGGACGATTCCCCAAAATTAAGACGTGCCTTTGTTTCGTGATGCGATTGCGCGAAATAAAAAATTAATTAACTAAAATTTTTCTGCGTTTTATAGATTCGAAATCCTTTGTTTGCGACTACGGACTACCGTGATCAGGACGCACCAGTTTCCGTTTCTCCCTCTCTAAAATCAAAAACACGTGAGTGTCTTCGGTATTCTTGCTCTCAAAATTAAGAATTCCACGTCGCGAAATTTTCACCCTTCGTGTGACCCTCCCAAAAATTTCACAGAGGACGACTTGAGCCAAACTGGGCCAAAATTCGGTCTAAAAATAGTAAAATAATGAGTTTGATAGTCGAAATGTTTCAACTGGCGCCCAACGTGGGGCACGAAGGTTATTGAATTTGAAAATTTCGTGAAAATATGATCATTTCGTGTTTAAATGAAATGTGTACTCTTATACCGGGTGGTCATTTCAAGCACGATCTTGACGTTTCGTCTGGTATTCCTGGTGAAATTGTCGTTGTTTTGAGTCCAAAATTATTTGCCACCTTGTGCATGAGTTTTATTTCAGTTTAAAATATATTATAAAGGTGAAGAAATATAGATTCACCTCCAAAATCCTAGTGTCAACAGTCAAAAGTCGGCTTGACGTCACTCAGCTGACTTTGACGTTTGACGCTGTGTGTTAGCACGTGTTGCCTGAGAGTGAGCGCAAAGGTGAGCGCCCTGGACAGTAAACAAGGAGACAAATAGTTTCACTTTAATAAGCAAGTAGAGGATATAATACTTCAATTTAAAATTATATTCTTTTCGATTTCAAAATAAATTCCCTGTCACAGATTAAATAAAATCCGATAAGGAATGAAAATCAAAATTAATAATGTTTCTTTCAATAACCATTAATAGATTATTAATAATTAATGGTATGTTAACATTTCTTCTGGATAATAATTTTTTTTATTTAACAAATTTGAAATTGATTTTATACGATTAAATTTTTTTTGTTGAACTCTGGAATGAGAATTTTATATCGATTCAATTTATAAACTATTTTTTCTTAATTACTGTCATCAGAGTGATGATTTAATTACTATAAATTACGTTGAGAAGTTGTTCAAAACCAGGACAAGTCATAACATTTAACTTAGTTTCTCTTTTGAATATCGTGATAGTGAATCACTTAATTTATAATTTATAATTAATATAATATAAATATATATAATATAAAATTCTCGTTCTTTCTTTCCAAATTTAATTTCAAAATGGCCAACTCAAGCGAAGCAAATAGAAGAATATTTAAACAATCTCAATCAATGATGGCTAACAGCTTTAACATGGGCGAGTTATTAAGAGATACGACCCAGCTGCTAACCAGAAACTGTAACGTTTCAGATGGACAAAATGAGGCATTAGATTTGTCGGTAAATGAAAGAAACGTATCACGTGAATCAATAGATACTGAATCTCTTTGTTCCTCTTTACGCGTTGACGAATTTGTAGATTCGGATGAGGAGGATATTGCTGAGCTCGACCAAATGTTGCTCAAGCTTAAATCCATTGGCGTTAAAATTAAGAGCGTAGCAAATAATCAGGCGAAAGTGATAAATAAGGTTAAAAGGAATTCGCAAAAGATATCCGAATTAAAAAACGATACGGCGAAGAAATTTAACGAATTTACAGGCTTAATTGTTGATCGGATGGATAGCTCCGAACAAATTCAAAAAGCCGAATGCATGTATAAAAATTTAGAATTAGAGAAAAATATAAAACAAGTAGAGGCGAAAGTGAATACCCTAGGTGAAACTTCCGAGGAACTTCACTGCTTAAGTGGAGATTTGATCGCTAAGAAAATGGTACACGAAAAGAGAATTAAACACCTGGAAGACCACCAGTATGTTTTAGAAAGTAAACTGCAGAAAAACCTGGGCAGTTCCTCGGCAGTCTCACCATGGATAAACAAATACCCAATGCCTAAATTTTCAGGGCATAAGCGTGAGAGGCCAATGCGGTTTCTAAAAGATTTTGAGCGTTACATAAGCGCCATAGACATAAGTACTAATGATTTTAATTATATTATATACGCCTGCTTAGAAGGCATTGCGAGAGAATGGTGGGAACTAGTCTCTCAAAACGATGAAAGTATTAATACCTTCAGAGATAAGTTTATAAAAAAATATTGGAACGAAAATGTATGCTTCCAGATTAGCTCTTGAATTGCAATTTGGAAGATTCATTCCCAATAGTAATTTATCTAGAGCTGAGTACGCGATAAAAATGATAAACAACGCCAAAGACTTGATCCCACCACCCTCTGAAAATGAGATAGTATCAAAATTATCAAGGCATTTTAATGATGACATAAGAACGGCCATTATTATCAGAAATATTAAAACTTTTGAAAATTTAATTGAACTGCTTGATGCATTCGATCAAGCAGGCCCTTCTAACGCCAGTTCTGGCAATAATGGCCACTACTTGGGTCAAAATCAAAGATCCTACCCAGATGTGTATGGAAGGACACAATTTTTAAATCAAAATAACTTTAGGAGTGGTGATTTTGCTCTAAACTCAAATAGAAATAATTTTAGAGCGGCAGGTAATTTCGCTCAACGAAATGGGAATTTTAATTATAATCATGGGCACGGTCTTGCCGGCCAGAATTATAGAAATAATAATTTTTCTCCCAATAATACTGCGGCACGTTTCGAAGGGCACCATAATGCTCCCACGAGCCAGCCTGGCACAAACCAGGCCCATGATAATAATACACGCAATGATAGGCGTGAAAATAATTATAGTAACAGACCAAGTGGCAATGGTTTTGTCAAAAACGGTGTATATCACCGTCGCGATAATGTTGGTCCCCCGAATACGGCCGCCTATGAATCCGGACGATCTCTAGGCGGGAGCGGTCAGGAGGGAATGCGAAAGGTGCGGGTGGTTGCTAGCGCGCCAAGCGAAATACAAGGGCGTAGCAACGAGAATTCTAATGTATCAAATAATTGCGAATCTGAAATTTCGAATTTCACGAATAATGTTGATATAACTAATAACCAGGGAAACTAGGTAGCCCTGGGCAGTTGAATGTACATATGTTAGAGGCAATCCCAGGGTCTAACGTTATAGAAAGACCTCTAAACTTAGATATAAGAAAAGATTTATTAGAAAATGAAAATGGTAAATTTGTTGAAAATGGCGATAAATGCCCAAACATTTTTGTAAAAGTTCAGGGCGTTAAAACAGAGGCGCTTATCGACACAGGGAGCGAAATCACGTGTATTTCGGAGAATTTCTTTGAAAATAATAAAAATACGCTTAAAAATTGTAAAATTTTGCCAATCGTCGGCACAAGCGTCGTAGGTGCCACAGGTGTGAAACCGATAAAAATAAAGCATCAATTATATGCAGATTTAAACGTAAATAATGAAACGTATTCTTGCGTGTTTGTAATTGTTCCAAAATTGAACAAAAGTTGTATTCTGGGAATAGATGTGCTTAAGAAGTTGAAGGGAAGGATCAATATAGAAGAAAATTATGTGATTCTACGTAATGAAGGTAAAGAAATTAAAATTGAATTTATTAATGATGAAGAAAAATGTATTCGGGTAATCCATGAAATAAATATGGAGCCCAGCGAAAATTTAACTGATATTGATTCACAAGACTTCGCAAATGAAACTAATTATCCAGAGAAATATGAAGAATTTAGCAACGTGAGAGAATACGACAAAATTGAAGATAAATACTGCATAACGGATGCTGAAATCGATGAAAAAGTGGCAAAATGTGAACTGCTCAACGGCGAAGAGAAGAAGAAGTTCTGGGAGGTTTTAAAGAAATATAGAGACATATTTTCAAAGAAACCCGGACGGATTTCGATATACGAACACGTATTAAAAATAAAAGATGATAAACCTTTTATAATTAAAACATACCCAATTCCAATGAAGTTAAGGAGCCTGGTTACAACTGAACTGGACAATTTACTGGAACTAGGAATTATTCGGAGATCGAATAGTCCATATATAAACCCACTAGTGACCAGTTTAAAAAAAGGATGGAAGCGTCAGGATATGCCTAGATGCTCGCAAATTAAACGAGATCATGATTAACGATTATGAATGCGCAGAACCTACTGAGGTGCTTTTTCAGAGGTGTGGCGGAAGTAAAATAATGTCAACAATGGATCTAACCAGCAGTTTTTGGCAAATTCCACTAGCCGAGGAATCAAAAAAATATACGGCATTTCTACACGAAGGTAGATGTTACGAATTTTGCGTAACACCCTTCGGGCTAAAAACTAGTACGGCAGCACTGGTTAGAGCCCTAGATTTCGTCCTAAACGGTCTAGGGAATTTTTATCTTACTTTCATCGACGATATTTTCTGTGCCTCGGAAAACGTACAACAACATCTGCTGCATTTGGAGTCACTTTTCCATAGATTGATGGAAAACAATCTAACAATCAATCTGGAAAAATCCCACTTTTTCAGATCCGAGGTAAAATTCCTAGGACATATTTTAACATCTACCGGAATAAAACCAGACCCTGATAAAATTGAAATTATACAAAATTTCACAAGACCACGAAATTTAAAGGAATTGCGTGGATTTCTGGGTTTAATAAATTTCTATACTAAATTCTCTAAAAATCATGCTGCGAAAATTGTTCCACTTCTGGAATTATTAAAAAAGGGTGTAAAATGGTCTTGGAATGACGACCTCGAAAGAACTTTTGCGAAATAAAACTATTATTCAGCAGTTCTGTCTTATTGGATTACCCAGACGTTAAAAAACCATTTTATTTGCAAACTGATGCCAGTGACGTGGCATTGGGTGCAGTTCTATTCCAGCTCGATGAAGATGGAAACCCTTGCCCCATAATTTATGCTAGCCGAACCTTAAAGGGCGCTGAACTGGCATATTATACAACAGAAAAGGAGCTGTTGGCGATAGTTTGGGCCCTACATAAATTCCGGTCGTATATAATGGGTGGAAAAATCATTATCAGGACTGATCACAAGGCGCTGACGTTCCTGAAAACATGCAAACTCTTGAGTGGACGATTAACCAGATGGACGATGGCCATCCAAGATTATGACATCTCGATAGAATATTGTCCCGGTAAAAACAACTTAGTCGCAGACACTTTAAGTCGTCTTCCAGAAAATGAAAATGCGACAAAAATGGCCAACAAGGATGGCAAAATTATTCTGTACGCTCTGGCGAAAAGGCCATCATCAAACCTGCGAAATCGACTGCAAAACTTTGCTCAGGAGCAAAAATTGGATCCTATTTTAGAACAAAAAATCAAAGATGTGGAAGAAAAGAAAATTACAAAGTACGAAATACATGATGATCTCTTATATTTTGTAGGTGGAGAGAATAAGCGACTATGCTTAACTAAAGGCATAATTCATGACATAATCGACGAATGTCATGAAATGTATGCCCACATAGGCCCTTTAAAAGTCATTAAAATGTTAAGTGATTTTTTTTATTACCCCAAATTAGCAAAAATAGTCAGGCGACGCTTGGCTAGTTGTGACTCTTGCCAGAGAAACAAAGTTACAAATCAAACTTGTTTCTCTGAAATGCGAAATTATTTGCCCGAAAGACCAAATGAAATTTTATCTATAGATTTCTATGGGCCATTACCCGCATCAAAAGGTGGATTCAAATACATTTTGTCCACCATTGATGCCTTTTCCAAATATGTGGTTTTATACCCACTGAGACGAGCTAATACAAAAGCCGTCATAAATAAACTAAAAAAGGACCATATTCCCAAATATGGAAAACCGTCTAAAATAATAACTGACCATGGGACGCAATTCACGTCTCCCGTCTGGTCAGAGTTTTTAAAAGAACAAGAAATACAACCGGTATTCTCTTCGATTAGACATCCCCAAAGTAATATTGTCGAGAGAATACACAGGGAATTGTCCAGATTTTTCAGATCTCTCATCGGAGAGAATCATGGATCATGGTGGAGTTGGATTAAGATTATTGAAAGTTGTATAAATGAGACTTACCATGAGACCACAGAGTTCACTCCAATCGAGCTACAGCTAAATAAAAAACCGAAACGAGCCTGGGAGAACTGGCTTAATTTTCCCCCAAATAATTCGAGAATGAATTATGAAAGAAAAATTGAATTGGCTCGAGAAAACATCTCTAGAAAAGGAAAAAACAGAGCTTCAAAATTTAATGAAGCTCATCGTTTAATCACATTGAAAAAAGGAGACTCAGTTCTGGTGAAAGCAATTAATGAGTCCGACCCAAAAAAGAAACTTCTCAAAAATTCTTGCAGATCTATGAGGGTCCATACGAAATTAAAAAACAGGTTAGGCCTGGCACTTACATTCTATGGAACCCCCAATCCAAGGAAGAAAGGGGGATGTTTCACTCCCAAGATTTAAAAATTTACAAGAAGAGAGAAGCTAACCTCGAAGAAAAAGAATAAACTGAATCAATAATGTCGGGTAAAAATGACTACGTCATTTAGATTTTGTATATATATTTTAAGGATAGCCTGTAAATACATATGTTTAAGCTTAGAATAATTAAGATTATAATTAAACGGATACTAAGAACTTAAATTAATTTTTTTTTCTTTCTTTTAATATTTAGCCTATAGATAGGGGCTATATTGAAACTTAAGGCGGGTTGTTGGATGTGAAAAAGTATGTCCTAGAAAATATGAAAATTAAACAAAAATATTGATAAATTTTAAGATCGGCCAAATATGACAGTGGTCATTTATGATTGTGTAGATATAAGAGATAGTCTAATTATTGCTAATGATTAAGCAGATAGATTTAAGAATCGTGTAGGTTACGCAAATTTAGTACGATAGGTAATATGATTAAGAAGTTAAGTAAATGTTTTGGATTACCAATGAATTGGCCATTCTGAAGTTTATTGAAGGTCGCGTCTAAAAATGAAAGAAATAAAAATGAGACAAGAAATGACGAAAACAAGTAGAAAAGAGAAAAAAGTTTCGTGTCTCTTTCCCGTTGGTTGTCACTTTATATAAAAACAAATTGGAGTCCTAAAGGACAAATATCATCATGATATGTCTCACACTGTGCCCTCGCAATAGTTTTGCGTCGACAGTAGCGTTCCCTTGTGCAGCTCATTCGATGGCAGCCAGTTGCCTTGTGTTGATCTTGGTGTGTCACGTCCGTCAATCCTTACTGGTAAGCAATTGAACCTTTTAAATTCGTTTTTTTTATGCATGCTTCCAACGTGCCGGGAAAGACGCGTGTAGAGAAAATAGATGAGTACGTACATACCCCCCATCATACCCAAATTTACCCTTCCAGAGTGAAGATGTCCAGCAACAACAAGGGAGAGGTCAATCTTAGGGATTTTGGCACCCAGCTCAGCCAAAACCACCTGGCACCACACCTTCGACAGCACGAGGTGAAGTGCAAAAGGTCAGATGCCATCTCTGAGGAACGGAGATACAGCAGGGTAGCTCCGAGAGGCAAGGCTAGGACAAGAAACTGGAGTGTCCAGACAGGCAAGTTTGGGCCAATTGGAAGGGGGGGCATTCTCAAACATGTCTCAATAAAATACCCATCCGAAGCTTGCCTGAAGAAATTAGAGGATCTCCGGCAACGACCCACAATCTCGGCATACGAGAATGTCACTTCTAAATTAAAAAGGAGTTTCTGCGCTGAGCTACTAACCATAGCGAAACAACAGGCTAAAAAATATGACCTCCTCTACAAAAAAATAGACGGAGTAGTGTACGCACGAATATATGGCCCAGGTTTTGAGCCATATGAATAAAAGTTTTTTTAAATATACTTTCTGTTCACCACTCTTTTAACCCCAATCATGATTTTCTACCTGCATGGTCCTGTTGGTCCTTTTCGGGGTGTAGTTGTTTTCTATATTTCAGTGGTGGAACCGTTTTTTTTATATATAAGAGGATGTTTTGAATGGGACTCTGGCCTTACGTTTCTTTTATGGATGTGCACCTCGCCGGTGTTTCTCTCAACGCAACATTTTTTTTTATCTAGGCAAATTCAACAGAATGGCGACACAGTTCTGGACGGGAGTCGAGGGGGAATTAGCCACTGAGCAAAGCCAGATACCCCCCCAGGACTTGGAAGTGGGCCACTGCTATCAGGTTCTGCCCCTGTCGGCCTACAGCCCTTCGGACTTTACTGTGAGACTGCGCGACAGTCAGGAGAAGTACCTGTCCCTCGTCAACGAGTTGCGGGAAATCTACGTGGCGAAACCAAACTGGCTTAGGCTCAGAGATTCTGATCTCTCCAGGCACATTCCGGTGGCCTACATAAGCAGAGATGACTGGATAGGCAGGGGGCACGTCGCGATGGAGCTGGCAGACAATCAGTGCGTCATCTACGATGCAGATGACGGCTCTTTCGACTTCATCGATGTGGACAACCTTTTCCGCTTGGGGATTGACGACGCATCGGTGCCTGCATTCTGCTCCAGGATGGCCCTGGCCGGCGTCCGGCCCAGAGTTGAATCAATGTGGAGCCAGCAAGTCTGTTCAGCTTTCAAGGAGAAAACCATGAACTCTCCCCTTTTTTGTTCAGGTCGAATTGATCCGCGAGGAGACTGTCATGGTCCAGGCTAGGAGTGAGACAGACGGCTTCTTCTTAGATGCATGGTTGGCTTTTAGCAATCTCAGTCGACTTTCCTGTAACAGGGCAAAACTGTACCCATATCTTGAGGAAGAACAGGATGTCCTCCAATAAATTTCCTTCTTTTTTTTTACAAATCGTTTCTTTTTATGACTACCTAAATTAAAAGAACCCTGCCTCATGGTTTAATAGATATAAGAATGGTCAGGCATGCACACCGTTTTGCAAGTAGGTAGCATAATCTAAGTTATATTAAAAATTAAATACCCAACAAAAGAAAGCAAAAAAAAAAAAAAGAAAAATAAAACAAAAGAAAACGGAGACGGAAAGAGTGTGAGGTGGGTTGGTTGACTCTTTCCTTTCTCCCTTTTTTTTATATACATATATAGACATATATATATATATATGTATAAACGAAAAAATCCCTCATGAAAAAGAGATTGTTTCGTTTGGTGGGGCGTTGGGATGGTTTGGCTATGATCACCACAACACAAAAACGTTTTTTTGCCTTAACCAATAATCACATGATTATAATAAAAGGGTATGGAAATTATTATCTACTCTCATCTCTATTGTTTTTTTTACCACATTAATAATAATAACTATAATAATAATATATAATATATATATATAATAATTATAGTAATTATAATTATTATCCATCTTTGTTTAATTGGTAAGATTTTCGAAATTAGTAACAAGTAATAATAGCATGATTAAAATAGGATAATAAGAAGAAAATCAGTGAATAATCATTCATGTCCTTATTTTTATTCTTATTTTTACTAAAAAATTATAGGAACACCAAAATACAAAATAAAATAATGGAGAACACAAAAATAAAATATACATTTTTCTTTACATACATATATTAATTTTGTCTCTCTGCTGGATGTTGAATTTAAATATTAATTAATAATTACTATATAAAGAATATCAAATGCATGCTTATAATACAAGTCGGAGAAACGAATTGATCCATTGCGAGCAATGGATCACTTCGTTTGGTGGGGCGTTGAGACGGCCCAGCCTTCAGTATCCGCCTTTTGCGACGAAACGGGAGTGAAATCCACTAAATTAGGATCATTTTTAGAATAAGTAGGTTCCCACAAGACTCGCACGAAAGAATTGCGATGTCTCGCTGAGTATTCGTCAAGTAATAGGGGATTTACTTCCAAACCGGAAGTGAGTATGGCAGGAATGAGGCTATCTACTTATCACGGACATTTTTGTTCGTATCCTCAGCGAGCGCCACACTAACCTGTGCATGCTCTCTCTTGACCGCTCACTCAAGTCAAGCAACGTGTGGCATGGTGCGCTGGATGGACGGGCGTCCCATACCAATGTTTTATTTTTTTTTTTGTGTTAGGCTATTCTATTAGTTTATTAATAAATAAAATAAATAAAATATTATAAATAATAAAATAAATAAAAATAAAATTAGCATACAAATATTAAATATTACAATGTGAACATAGTTTTTGATATTGATTACGAATAATAATGAATCGATATTGATTGATCACATCCTATTATATTGATATTATTATGGGAATCATCTGAAATGGCAGCGGCCCGTTCCAGACCATTGGGCATTTTTTTTTAGATGATTTCATTTTAAGGATTTTTGGTTATTTGAATTTTAGGAACTGGTCATTATCTTTCAACGACATTTTCAAACCTTTACACAAGGTCCACACCTTCCGATTCTGCTGTCCAATAGGAGTACGCGCCCACGCAGGTAACGCGCGCCAGCGGCAGGTGAGATGGGGGAAAGGCCTTCTCGTTATCATCGTGCGCTGCGTTTTCACTTTTGAGCGCACATCAATTTTTAAACTCTCCCACGGGACAAAATATGCGATTTTTTGGAAATTGAAAAACATCGTTATAATCACAAGAAAATTATCTTTCTTGTGATACCAATTTCCAACCTCAAAATGGTCGCGAAAAGGGGGAAAAGACCGTGTATAAAATTCATAATTTATTGATTTAATTGGACTCGATCGCGGTCGCTAATTGAGGCGCGCGCATGGTTAATTAAGGGGGGAAATTAATTGAGAGGTGGAAATCCGAGGCGATGTGCTTGATTGCAGATCCTCGAATTTCAGTCCGTTTGCGCAACCTAACAAGGTAAGGACTTATCGCCTTGCGCAAAATTAAGCAAAAGAATAGATCGAGGCTCGGAACAGGGACTGTGCATTTTAGCATCACAGTTCCTGTCTCTTGAGAACTCGGTTGAATAGATGTTTCCTGTCCCCCCCTTAGCTAGGGATCAATGGCTTTGAATTTATTTTTTTTTATAAAACTTTATGGGAACCCAAGCATTCTAATTTTTCGTTTGGAGATAAAATGGATATAACTTGGTTAGCTCAACTCATGCCATTAGTAGTGTGAACTCTCATCTCGAGAGGCACATCGAACGTGGCATTCACAAGAATTTGAATAAACATAATTCCTAGGAACTTTGGGTGTCGAATCCCTTTGGGGAGCTTCACCTGGAATTCCATTTCCTCATCCCTACCTCGCAAGTGTCGAATCCCCACGGGGAGCTTCGCTTGCTTGGGAACTCCTTTCTTTTTCAATTCTTTCCTTGATTTCACTATTTTCCAATGAGTGAAGCCTGCCAAGTTGCGCGTGTTGTAGATAGATATTAAGTATTTACCAGGGTGGAAGCAAATGATGAAACGTGGCAGGCCTGTGTCATAAACTCTGCAGTGCCCTGTTCACACCTGATGCTTATTTTCATCAAAATAAACTTTAAATAGAAGGGAGGAGTTGATTTGGCTAAGAGAAAAAAATGAAAAAAAATTATATATGCAACGAAAAGAAACCATTGGTCAAAAAAAAAACCCTTTATTTTCAGGAGTAGGGACGATTCCCCAAAATTAAGACGTGCCCTTGTTTCGTGATGCGATTGCGCGAAATAAAAAAAAATTAATTAACTAAAATTTTTCTGCGTTTTATAGATTCGAAATCCTTTGTTTGCGACTACGGACTACCGTGATCAGGACGCACCAGTTTCCGTTTCTCCCTCTCTAAAATCAAAAACACGTGAGTGTCTTCGGTATTCTTGCTCTCAAAATTAAGAATTCCACGTCGCGAAATTTTCACCCTTCGTGTGACCCTCCCAAAAATTTCACAGAGGACGATTTGAGCCAAACTGGGCCAAAATTCGGTCTAAAAATAGTAAAATAATGAGTTTGATAGTCGAAATGTTTCATAAGAACGTGGCCAAAAACAGGACTTTGCTTTTTGATTGCAGATACATTATGCAACATTAACAAAAATATAAATTAAAATTTGAGTTTGCGGAGCGAAACCAAAATTAGGAAAGTTTGACCCGGGGAAGCCATTTCTCGACAAACTCGTAAATTATGTCGAGAACTAATAACGTGGCCAAAAAAAGACTTTGCTTTTTGATTGCAGATACATTATGCAACATTAAAAAAGATATAAATTAAAATTTCAGTTTGCGGAGCGAAAACCAAAATTAGGAAAGTTTGACCCGGGGAAGAAATTTCTCGACAAACTCGTCAAATTATCTCGAGAACTAAGAACGTGGCCAAAAACAGGACTTTGCTTTTTGATTGCAGATACATTATGCAACATTAACAAAAATATAAATTAAAATTTGAGTTTGCGGAGCGAAACCAAAATTAGGAAAGTTTGACCCGGGGAAGCCATTTCTCGACAAACTCGTCAAATTATCTCGAGAACTAAGAACGTGGCCAAAAAACAGACTTTGCTTTTTGATTGCAGATACATTATGCAACATTAAAAAAGATATAAATTAACATTTGAGTTTGCGGAGCGAAACCAAAATTAGGAAAGTTTGACCCGGGGAAGCCATTTCTCGACAAACTCGTCAAATTATCTCGAGAACTAAGAACGTGGCCAAAAACAGGACTTTGCTTTTTGATTGCAGATACAGTATGCAACATGAACAAAAATATAAATTAAAATTTGAGTTTGCGGAGCGAAACCAAAATTAGGAAAGTTTGACCCGGGGAAGCCATTTCTCGACAAACTCGTCAAATTATCTCGAGAACTAAGAACGTGGCCAAAAAACAGACTTTGCTTTTTGATTGCAGATACATTATGCAACATTAAAAAAGATATAAATTAAAATTTGAGTTTGCGGAGCGAAACCAAAATTAGGAAAGTTTGACCCGGGGAAGCCATTTCTCGACAAACTCGTCAAATTATCTCGAGAACTAAGAACGTGGCCAAAAAACAGACTTTGCTTTTTGATTGCAGATACATTGTGCAACATTAAAAAATATAAAAATTAAAATTTGAGTTTGCGGAGCGAAACCAAAATTAGGAAAGTTTGACCTGGGGAAGCCATTTCTCGACAAACTCGTAAATTATCTTGAGAACTAAGAACGTAGCCAAAAAAAAGACTTTGCTTTTTGATTGCAGATACATTATGCAACAAGAAAAAAAATATAAATTAAAATTTGAGTTTGCGGAGCGAAACCAAAATTAGGAAAGTTTGACCCGGGGAAGCCATTACTCGACAAACTCGGAAAAGTAACTCGAGAACTAATAAAGTGGCCAAAAAAAAGACTTTGCTTTTTGATTGCAGATACATTATGCAACATTAACAAAAATATAAATTAAAATTTGAGTTTGCGGAGCGAAACCAAAATTAGGAAAGTTTGACCCGGGGAAGCCATTTCTCGACAAACTCGTAAATTATGTCGAGAACTAATAACGTGGCCAAAAAAAAGACTTTGCTTTTTGATTGCAGATACATTATGCAACATTAAAAAAGATATAAATTAAAATTTGAGTTTGCGGAGCGAAACCAAAATTAGGAAAGTTTGACCCGGGGAAGCCATTTCTCGACAAACTCGTCAAATTATCTCGAGAACTAAGAACGTGGCCAAAAAAAGGACTTTGCTTTTTGATTGCAGATACATTATGCAAAATTAAAAAAATATAAATTAAAATTTGAGTTTGCGGAGCGAAACCAAAATTAGGAAAGTTTGACCTGGGGAAGCCATTTAACGACAAACTCGTAAATTATCTTGAGAACTAAGAACGTGGCCAAAAAAAGGACTTTGCTTTTTGATTGCAGATACATTATGCAACATTAAAAAAAATATAAATTAAAATTTGAGTTTGCGGAGCGAAACCAAAATTAGGAAAGTTTGACCCGGGGAAGCCATTTCTCGACAAACTCGTCAAATTATCTCGAGAACTAAGAACGTGGCCAAAAAACAGACTTTGCTTTTTGATTGCAGATACATTATGCTACATTAAAAAATATATAAATTAAAATTTGAGTTTGCGGAGCGAAACCAAAATTAGGAAAGTTTGACCCGGGGAAGCCATTTCTCGACAAACTCTTCAAATTAACTCGATAACTAAGAAAGTGGCCAAAAACAGGACTTTGCTTTTTGATTGCAGATACATTATGCAACATTAACAAAAATATAAATTAAAATTTGAGTTTGCGGAGCGAAACCAAAATTAGGAAAGTTTGACCCGGGGTAGCCATTTCACGACAAACTCGTAAATTATCTCGAGAACTAAGAACGTGGCCAAAAAACAGACTTTGCTTTTTGATTGCAGATACATTATGCAACATTAAAAAATATAAAAATTAAAATTTGAGTTTGCGGAGCGAAACCAAAATTAGGAAAGTTTGACCTGGGGAAGCCATTTCTCGACAAACTCGTCAAATTATATCGAGAACTAAGAACGTGGCCAAAAAAAAGACTTTGCTTTTTGATTGCAGATACATTATGCAACATTAAAAAAAATATAAATTAAAATTTGAGTTTGCGGAGCGAAACCAAAATTAGGAAAGTTTGACCCGGGGAAGCCATTTCTCGACAAACTCGTAAATTATAAAGAAAACAATGCACGTGGCAAAAAATCAGAATTAGCATTTTGATTGCAGATACATAATGCAACATTAAAAAAAATATAAATTAAAATTTGAGTTTGCGGAGCGAAACCAAAATTAGAAAAGTTTGACCTGGGGAAGCCATTTCTCGACAAACTCGTAAATTATCTTGAGAACTAAGAACGTAGCCAAAAAAAAGACTTTGCTTTTTGATTGCAGATACATTATGCAACATTAAAAAAAATATAAATTAAAATTTGAGTTTGCGGAGCGAAACCAAAATTAGGAAAGTTTGACCCGGGGAAGCCATTTCTCGACAAACTCGTCAAATTATATCGAGAACTAAGAACGTGGCCAAAAAAAAGACTTTGCTCTTTGATTGCAGATACATTATGCAACATTAACAAAAATATAAATTAAAATTTGAGTTTGCGGAGCGAAACCAAAATTAGGAAAGTTTGACCCGGGGAAGCCATTTCTCGACAAACTCGTAAATTATCTCGAGAACTAAGAACGTGGCCAAAAAACAGACTTTGCTTTTTGATTGCAGATACATTATGCAACATTACAAAAAATATAAATTAAAAGTTAGGTCTGCGGAGCGAAACCAAAATTAGGAATGTTTGAACCTGGGGAAGCCATTTGTTGACAAACTCGTAAATTATCTTGAGAACTAACAACGTAGCCAAAAAAAAGACTATGCTTTTTGATTGCAGATACATTATGCAACATTAACAAAAATATAAATTAAAATTTGAGTTTACGGAGCGAAACCAAAATTAGGAAAGTTTGACCTGGGGAAGCCATTTCTCGACAAACTCGTCAAATTATCTCGAGAACTAAGAACGTGGCCAAAAAACAGACTTTGATTTTTGATTGCAAATACATTATGCAACATTAAAAAATATAAATTAAAATTTGAGTTTGCGGAGCGAAACCAAAATTAGGAAAGTTTGACCTGGGGAAGCCATTTCTCGACAAACTCGTAAATTATCTTGAGAACTAAGAAAGTAGCCAAAAAAAAGACTTTGCTTTTTGATTGCAGATACATTATGCAACATTTAAAAAAATATAAATTAAAATTTAGGTTTGCGGAGCGAAAACAAAATTAGGAAAGTTTGACCCGGGGAAGCCATTTCTCGACAAACTCGTAAATTATCTCGAGAACTAAGAACGTGGCCAAAAAAAGGACTTTGCTTTTTGATTGCAGATACATTATGCAACATTAACAAAAATATAAATTAAAATTTGAGTTTGCGGAGCGAAACCAAAATTAGGAAAGTTTGACCCGGGGAAGCCATTTCTCGACAAACTCGTCAAATTATCTCGAGAACTACGAACGTGGCCAAAAAAAAGACTTTGCTTTTTGATTGCAGATACATTATGCAACATTAAAAAAAATATAAATTAAAACTTGAGTTTGCGGAGCGAAAACAAAATTAGGAAAGTTTGACCTGGGGAAGCCATTTCTCGACAAACTCGTCAAATTATCTCGAGAACTAAGAACGTGGCCAAAAAAAGACTTTGCTTTTTGATTGCAGATACATTATGCAACATTAACAAAAATATAAATTAAAATTTGAGTTTGCGGAGCGAAAGCAAAATTAGGAAAGTTTGACCCGGGGAAGCCATTTCTCGACAAACTCGTAAATTATGTCGAGAACTAATAACGTGGCCAAAAAAAAGACTTTGCTTTTTGATTGCAGATACATTATGCAACATTAAAAAAGATATAAATTAAAATTTCAGTTTGCGGAGCGAAACCAAAATTAGGAAAGTTTGACCCGGGGAAGAAATTTCTGGACAAACTCGTGAAATTATCTCGAGAACTAAGAACGTGGCCAAAAACAGGACTTTGCTTTTTGATTGCAGATACATTATGCAACATTAACAAAAATATAAATTAAAATTTGAGTTTGCGGAGCGAAACCAAAATTAGGAAAGTTTGACCCGGGGAAGCCATTTCTCGACAAACTCGTCAAATTATCTCGAGAACTAAGAACGTGGCCAAAAAACAGACTTTGGTTTTTGATTGCAGATACATTATGCAACATTAAAAAAGATATAAATTAAAATTTGAGTTTGCGGAGCGAAACCAAAATTAGGAAAGTTTGACCCGGGGAAGCCATTTCACGACAAACTCGACAAAGTATCTCGAGAACTAAGAACGTGGCCAAAAACAGGACTTTGCTTTTTGATTGCAGATACATTATGCAACATTAACAAAAATATAAATTAAAATTTGAGTTTGCGGAGCGAAACCAAAATTAGGAAAGTTTGACCCGGGGAAGCCATTTCTCGACAAACTCGTCAAATTATCTCGAGAACTAAGAACGTGGCCAAAAAACAGACTTTGGTTTTTGATTGCAGATACATTATGCAACATTAAAAAATATATAAATTAAAATTTGAGTTTGCGGAGCGAAACCAAAATTAGGAAAGTTTGACCCGGGGAAGCCATTTCTCGACAAACTCGTCAAATTATCTCGAGAACTAAGAACGTGGCCAAAAAACAGACTTTGCTTTTTGATTGCAGATACATTGTGCAACATTAAAAAATATAAAAATTAAAATTTGAGTTTGCGGAGCGAAACCAAAATTAGGAAAGTTTGACCTGGGGAAGCCATTTCTCGACAAACTCGTAAATTATCTTGAGAACTAAGAACGTAGCCAAAAAAAAGACTTTGCTTTTTGATTGCAGATACATTATGCAACAATAAAAAAAATATAAATTAAAATTTGAGTTTGCGGAGCGAAACCAAAATTAGGAAAGTTTGACCCGGGGAAGCCATTTCTAGACAAACTCGTCAAATTATATCGAGAACTAAGAACGTGGCCAAAAAAAAGACTTTGCTTTTTGATTGCAGATACATTATGCAACATTAACAAAAATATAAATTAAAATTTGAGTTTGCGGAGCGAAACCAAAATTAGGAAAGTTTGACCCGGGGAAGCCATTTCTCGACAAACTCGTAAATTATGTCGAGAACTAATAACGTGGCCAAAAAAAAGACTTTGCTTTTTGATTGCAGATACATTATGCAACATTAAAAAAGATATAAATTAAAATTTGAGTTTGCGGAGCGAAACCAAAATTAGGAAAGTTTGACCCGGGGAAGCCATTTCTCGACAAACTCGTCAAATTATCTCGAGAACTCAGAACGTGGCCAAAAAAAGGACTTTGCTTTTTGATTGCAGATACATTATGCAAAATTAAAAAAAATATAAATTAAAATTTGAGTTTGCGGAGCGAAACCAAAATTAGGAAAGTTTGACCTGGGGAAGCCATTTTACGACAAACTCGTAAATTATCTTGAGAACTAAGAACGTGGCCAAAAAAAGGACTTTGCTTTTTGATTGCAGATACATTATGCAACATTAAAAAAAATATAAATTAAAATTTGAGTTTGCGGAGCGAAACCAAAATTAGGAAAGTTTGACCCGGGAAAGCCATTTCTCGACAAACTCGTCAAATTATCTCGAGACCTAAGAACGTGGCCAAAAAACAGACTTTGCTTTTTGATTGCAGATACATTATGCAACATTAAAAAAAATATAAATTAAAATTTGAGTTTGCGGAGCGAAACCAAAATTAGGAAAGTTTGACCCGGGAAAGCCATTTCTCGACAAACTCGTCAAATTATCTCGAGAACTAAGAACGTGGCCAAAAACAGGACTTTGCTTTTTGATTGCAGATACATTATGCAACATTAACAAAAATATAAATTAAAATTTGAGTTTGCGGAGCGAAACCAAAATTAGGAAAGTTTGACCCGGGGTAGCCATTTCACGACAAACTCGTAAATTATCTCGAGAACTAAGAACGTGGCCAAAAAACAGACTTTGCTTTTTGATTGCAGATACATTATGCAACATTAAAAAATATAAAAATTAAAATTTGAGTTTGCGGAGCGAAACCAAAATTAGAAAAGTTTGACCCGGGGAAGCCATTTCTTGACAAACTCGTCAAATTATATCGAGAACTAAGAACGTGGCCAAAAAAAAGACTTTGCTTTTTGATTGCAGATACATTATGCAACATTAAAAAAAATATAAATTAAAATTTGAGTTTGCGGAGCGAAACCAAAATTAGGAAAGTTTGACCCGGGGAAGCCATTTCTCGACAAACTCGTAAATTATCTCGAGAACTATGAACGTGGCCAAAAAACAGACTTTGCTTTTTGATTGCAGATACATAATGCAACATTAAAAAAAATATAAATTAAAATTTGAGTTTGCGGAGCGAAACCAAAATTAGAAAAGTTTGACCTGGGGAAGCCATTTCTCGACAAACTCGTAAATTATCTTGAGAACTAAGAACGTAGCCAAAAAAGAGCCTTTGCTTTTTGATTGCAGATACATTATGCAACATTAAAAAAATATAAATTAAAATTTGAGTTTGCGGAGCGAAACCAAAATTAGGAAAGTTTGACCCGGGGAAGCCATTTCTCGACAAACTCGTCAAATTATCTCGAGAACTAAGAACATGGCCAAAAAAAAGACTTTGCTCTTTGATTGCAGATACATTATGCAACATTAACAAAAATATAAATTAAAATTTGAGTTTGCGGAGCGAAACCAAAATTAGGAAAGTTTGACCTGGGGATGCCATTTCTCGACAAACTCGTAAATTATCTCGAGAACTAAGAACGTGGCCAAAAAACAGACTTTGCTTTTTGATTGCAGATACATTATGCAACATTAAAAAAAATATAAATTAAAACTTGAGTCTGCGGAGCGAAACCAAAATTAGGAAAGTTTGACCTGGGGAAGCCATTTCTCGACAAACTCGTAAATTATCTTGAGAACTAACAACGTAGCCAAAAAAAAGACTATGCTTTTTGATTGCAGATACATTATGCAACATTAACAAAAATATAAATTAAAATTTGAGTTTACGGAGCGAAACCAAAATTAGGAAAGTTTGACCTGGGGAAGCCATTTCTCGACAAACTCGTCAAATTATCTCGAGAACTAAGAACGTGGCCAAAAAAAGGACTTTGATTTTTGATTGCAAATACATTATGCAACATTAAAAAAAATATAAATTAAAATTTGAGTTTGCGGAGCGAAACCAAAATTAGGAAAGTTTGACCTGGGGAAGCCATTTCTCGACAAACTCGTAAATTATCTTGAGAACTAAGAAAGTAGCCAAAAAAAAGACTTTGCTTTTTGATTGCAGATACATTATGCAACATTAAAAAATATAAATTAAAATTTGAGTTTGCGGAGCGAAAACAAAATTAGGAAAGTTTGACCCGGGGAAGCCAATTCTCGACAAACTCGTCAAATTATCTCGAGAACTAAGACCGTGGCCAAAAAAATGACTTTGCTTTTTGATTGCAGATACATTATGCAACATTAACAAAAATATAAATTAAAATTTGAGTTTGCGGAGCGAAACCAAAATTAGGAAAGTTTGACCCGGGGAAGCCATTTCTCGACAAACTCGTCAAATTATCTCGAGAACTACGAACGTGGCCAAAAAAAAGACTTTGCTTTTTGATTGCAGATACATTATGCAACATTAAAAAAAATATAAATTAAAACTTGAGTTTGCGGAGCGAAACCAAAATTAGGAAAGTTTGACCTGGGGAAGCCATTTCTCGACAAACTCGTCAAATTATCTCGAGAACTAAGAACGTGGCCAAAAAAAAGACTTTGCTTTTTGATTGCAGATACATTATGCAACATTAACAAAAATATAAATTAAAATTTGAGTTTGCGGAGCGAAACCAAAATTAGGAAAGTTTGACCCGGGGAAGCCATTTCTCGACAAACTCGTAAATTATCTCGAGAACTAAGAACGTGGCCAAAAAACAGACTTTGCTTTTTGATTGAAGATACATGATGAAACATTAAAAAAAATATAAATTAAAACTTGAGTCTGCGGAGCGAAACCAAAATTAGGAAAGGTTGACCTGGGGAAGCCATTTCTCGACAAACTCGTAAATTATCTTGAGAACTAACAACGTAGCCAAAAAAAGACTATGCTTTTTGATTGCAGATACATTATGCAACATTAACAAAAATATAAATTAAAATTTGAGTTTACGGAGCGAAACCAAAATTAGGAAAGTTTGACCTGGGGAAGCCATTTCTCGACAAACTCGTCAAATTATCTCGAGAACTAAGAACGTGGCCAAAAAACAGACTTTGATTTTTGATTGCAAATACATTATGCAACATTAAAAAAAATATAAATTAATATTTGAGTTTGCGGAGCGAAACCAAAATTAGGAAAGTTTGACCTGGGGAAGCCATTTCTCGACAAACTCGTAAATTATCTTGAGAACTAAGAAAGTAGCCAAAAAAAAGACTTTGCTTTTTGATTGCAGATACATTATGCAACATTTAAAAAAATAGAAATTAAAATTTGAGTTTGCGGAGCGAAACCAAAATTAGGAAAGTTTGACCCGGGGAAGCCAATTCTCGACAAACTCGTCAAATTATCTCGAGAACTAAGAACGTGGCCAAAAAAAGGACTTTGCTTTTTGATTGCAGATACATTATGCAACATTAACAAAAATATAAATTAAAATTTGAGTTTGCGGAGCGAAACCAAAATTAGGAAAGTTTGACCCGGGGAAGCCATTTCTCGACAAACTCGTCAAATTATCTCGAGAACTAAGAACGTGGCCAAAAAAAAGACTTTGGTTTTTGATTGCAGATACATTATGCAACATTAAAAAAAATATAAATTAAAACTTGAGTTTGCGGAGCGAAACCAAAATTAGGAAAGTTTGACCCGGGGAAGCCGTTTCTGGACAAACTCGTCAAATTATCTCGAGAACTAAGAACGTGGCCAAAAAAAGACTTTGCTTTTTGATTGCAGATACATTATGCAACAATAATATAAATATAAATTAAAATTTGAGTTTGCGGAGCGAAACCAAAATTAGGAAAGTTTGACCCGGGGAAGCCATTTCTCGACAAACTCGTCAAATTATCTCGAGAACTAAGAACGTGGCCAAAAAAAAGACTTTGCTTTTTGATTGCAGATACATTATGCAACATTAAAAAATATAAAAATTAAAATTTGAGTTTGCGGAGCGAAACCAAAATTAGGAAAGTTTGACCCGGGGAAGCCATTTCTCGACAAACTCGTCAAATTATCTCGAGAACAAAGAACGTGGCCAAAAAAAAGACTTTGCTTTTTGATTGCAGATACATGCGGCAACATTAACAAAAATATACATTAAAATTTGAGTTTGCGGAGCGAAACCAAAAATTAGGAAAGTTTGACCGGGGGAAGCCATTTCTCGACAAACTCGTAAATTATCTCGAGAACTAAGAACGTGGCCAAAAAAAAGACTTTGCTTTTTGATTGCAGATACATTATGCAACATTAAAAAAGATATAAATTAAAATTTGAGTTTGCGGAGCGAAACCAAAATTAGGAAAGTTTGACCCGGGGAAGCCATTTCTCGACAAACTCGTAAAATTATCTCGATAACTAAGAACGTGGCCAAAAAAAGAATTTGCTTTTTGATTGCAGATACATTATGCAACATTAAAAAAAATATAAATTAAAATTTGAGTTTGCGGAGCGAAACCAAAATTAGGAAAGTTTGACCCGGGGAAGCCATTTCTCGACAAACTCGTCAAATTATCTCGAGAACTAAGAACGTGGCCAAAAAACAGACTTTGCTTTTTGATTGCAGATACATTATGCAACATTAAAAAAAATATAAATTAAAACTTGAGTTTGCGGAGCGAAACCAAAATTAGGAAAGTTTGACCTGGGGAAGCCATTTCTCGACAAACTCGTAAATTATCTCGAGAACTAAGAACGTGGCCAAAAAACAGACTTTGCTTTTTGATTGCAGATACATTATGCAACATTAAAAAAGATATAAATTAACATTTGAGTTTGCGGAGCGAAACCAAAATTAGGAAAGTTTGACCCGGGGAAGCCATTTCTCGACAAACTCGTCAAATTATCTCGAGAACTAAGAACGTGGCCAAAAAACAGGACTTTGCTTTTTGATTGCAGATACATTATGCAACATTAACAAAAATATAAATTAAAATTTGAGTTTGCGGAGAGGAACCAAAATTAGGAAAGTTTGACCCGGGGAAGCCATTTCACGAAAAACTCGTAAATTATCTCGAGAACTAAGAACGTGGCCAAAAAACAGACTTTGCTTTTTGATTGCAGATACATTATGCAACATTAAAAAATATAAAAATTAAAATTTGAGTTTGCGGAGCGAAACCAAAATTAGAAAAGTTTGACCTGGGGAAGCCATTTCTCGACAAACTCGTAAATTATCTTGAGAACTAAGAACGTAGCCAAAAAAAAGACTTTGCTTTTTGATTGCAGATACATTATGCAACATTAAAAAAAATATAAATTAAAATTTGAGTTTGCGGAGCGAAACCAAAATTAGGAAAGTTTGACCCGGGGAAGCCATTTCTCGACAAACTCGTCAAATTATCTCGAGAACTAAGAACGTGGCCAAAAAAAAGACATTGCTTTTTGATGGCTGATACATTATTCAACATTAACAAAAATATAAATTAAAATTTGAGTTTGCGGAGCGAAACCAAAATTAGGAAAGTTTGACCCGGGGACGCCATTTCTCGACAAACTCGTAAATTATCTCGAGAACTAAGAACGTGGCCAAAAAAAGACTTTGCTTTTTGATTGCAGATACATTATGCAACATTAAAAAAAATATAAATTAAAACTTGAGTCTGCGGAGCGAAACCAAAATTAGGAAAGTTTGACCTGGGGAAGCCATTTCTCGACAAACTCGTAAATTATCTTGAGAACTAAGAACGTAGCCAAAAAAAAGACTATGCTTTTTGATTGCAGATACATTATGCAACATTAACAAAAATATAAATTAAAATTTGAGTTTACGGAGCGAAACCAAAATTAGGAAAGTTTGACCTGGGGAAGCCATTTCTCGACAAACTCGTCAAATTATCTCGAGAACTAAGAACGTGGCCAAAAAACAGACTTTGATTTTTGATTGCAAATACATTATGCAACATTAAAAAAAATATAAATTAAAATTTGAGTTTGCGGAGCGAAACCAAAATTAGGAAAGTTTGACCCGGGGAAGCCATTTCTCGACAAACTCGTAAATTATATTGAGAACTAAGAAAGTAGCCAAAAAAAAGGCTTTGCTTTTTGATTGCAGATACATTATGCAACATATAAATAAATATAAATTAAAATTTGAGTTTGCGGAGCGAAACCAAAATTAGGAAAGTTTGACCCGGGGAAGCCATTTCTCGACAAACTCGTTGAATTATCTCGAGAACTAAGAACGTGGCCAAAAAAAGGACTTTGCTTTTTGATTGCAGATACATTATGCAACATTAACAAAAATATAAATTAAAATTTGAGTTTGCGGAGCGAAACCAAAATTAGGAAAGTTTGACCCGGGGAAGCCATTTCTCGACAAACTCGTCAAATTATCTCGAGAACTAAGAACGTGGCCAAAAAAAAGACTTTGCTTTTTGATTGCAGATACATTATGCAATATTAAAAAAAATATAAATTAAAACTTGAGTTTGCGGAGCGAAACCAAAATTAGGAAAGTTTGACCTGGGGAAGCCATTTCTCGACAAACTCGTCAAATTATCTCGAGAACTAAGAACGTGGCCAACCAAAAGACCTTGTTTTTTGATTGCAGATACATTATTCAACAATAAAAAAAACATAAATAAAAATTTGAGTTTGCGGAGCGAAACCAAAATTAGGAAAGTTTGACCCGGGGAAGCCATTTCTCGACAAACTCGTCAAATTATCTCGAGAACTAAGAACGTGGCCAAAAGAAAGACTTTGCTTTTTGATTGCAGATACATTATGCAACATTAAAAAATATAAAAATTAAAATTTGAGTTTGCGGAGCGAAACCAAAATTAGGAAAGTTTGACCTGGGGAAGCCATTTCTCGACAAACTCGTAAATTATCTTGAGAACTAAGAACGTAGCCAAAAAAAAGACTTTGCTTTTTGATTGCAGATACATTATGCAACAATAAAAAAAAATAAATTAAAATTTGAGTTTGCGGAGCGAAACCAAAATTAGGAAAGTTTGACCCGGGGAAGCCATTTCTCGACAAACTCGTCAAATTATCTCGAGAACGAAGAACGTGGCCAAAAAAAAGACTTTGCTTTTTGATTGCAGATACATTATGCAACATTAACAAAAATATAAATTAAAATTTGAGTTTGCGGAGCGAAACCAAAATTAGGAAAGTTTGACCCGGGGAAGCCATTTCTCGACAAACTCGTAAATTATCTCGAGAACTAAGAACGTGGCCAAAAAAAAAGACTTTGCTTTTTGATTGCAGGTACATTATGCAACATTAAAAAAGATATAAATTAAAATTTGAGTTTGCGGAGCGAAACCAAAATTAGGAAAGTTTGACCCGGGGAAGCCATTTCTCGACAAACTCGTCAAATTATCTCGAGAACTAAGAACGTGGCCAAAAAAAAAGACTTTGGTTTTTGATTGCAGATACATTATGCAACATTAAAAAAAATATAAATTAAAATTTGAGTTTGCGGAGCGAAACCAAAATTAGGAAAGTTTGTCTCGGGGAAGCCATTTGTTGACAAACTCGTCAAATTATCTTGAGAACTAAGAACGTGGCCAAAAAAAGGACTTTGCTTTTTGATTGCAGATAAATTATGCAACATCAAAAAAAATATTAATTTTATTTTGAGTTTGCGGAGCGAAACCTAACTTAGGAAAGTTTGACCCGGGGAAGCCATTTCTCGACAAACTCGTCAAATTATCTCGAGAACTAAGAACGTGGCCAAAAAACAGACTTTGCTTTTTGATTGCAGATACATTATGCAACATTAAAAAAAATATAAATTAAAACTTGAGTTTGCGGAGCGAAACCAAAATTAGGAAAGTTTGACCTGGGGAAGCCATTTCTCGACAAACTCGTAAATTATCTCGAGAACTAAGAACGTGGCCAAAAAACAGACTTTGCTTTTTGATTGCAGATACATTATGCAACATTAAAAAAGATATAAATTAACATTTGAGTTTGCGGAGCGAAACCAAAATTAGGAAAGTTTGACCTGGGGAAGCCATTTCTCGACAAACTCGTCAAATTATCTCGAGAACTAAGAACGTGGCCAAAAACAGGACTTTGCTTTTTGATTGCAGATACATTATGCAACATTAACAAAAATATGAATTTAAAATTGAGTTTGCGGAGCGAAACCAAAATTAGGAAAGTTTGAGCCGGGGAAGCCATTTCACGACAAACTCGTAAATTATCTCGAGAACTAAGAACGTGGCCAAAAAACAGACTTTGCTTTTTGATTGCAGATACATTATGCAACATTAAAAAATATAAAAATTAAAATTTGAGTTTGCGGAGCGAAACCAAAATTAGGAAAGTTTGACCTGGGGAAGCCATTTCTCGACAAACTCGTAAATTATCTTGAGAACTAAGAACGTTGCCAAAAAAAAGCCTTTGCTTTTTGATTGCAGATACATTATGCAACATTAAAAAAAATATAAATTAAAATTTGAGTTTGCGGAGCGAAACCAAAATTAGGAAAGTTTGACCCGGGGAAGCCATTTCTCGACAAACTCGTCAAATTATCTCGAGAACTAAGAACGTGGCCAAAAAAAAGACTTTGCTTTTTGATTGCAGATACATTATGCAACATTAACAAAAATATAAATTAAAATTTGAGTTTGCGGAGCGAAACCAAAATTAGGAAAGTTTGACCCGGGGAAGCCATTTCTCGACAAACTCGTAAATTATCTCGAGAACTAAGAACGTGGCAAAAAAACAGACTTTGCTTTTTGATTGCAGATACATTATGCATCATTACAAAAAATATAAATTAAAAGTTAGGTCTGCGGAGCGAAACCAAAATTAGGAAAGTTTGACCTGGGGAAGCCATTTGTTGACAAACTCGTAAATTATCTTGAGAACTAACAACGTAGCCAAAAAAAAGACTATGCTTTTTGATTGCAGATACATTATGCAACATTAACAAAAATATAAATTAAAATTTGAGTTTACGGAGCGAAACCAAAATTAGGAAAGTTTGACCTGGGGAAGCCATTTCTCGACAAACTCGTCAAATTATCTCGAGAACTAAGAACGTGGCCAAAAAACAGACATTGGTTTTTGATTGCAAATACATTATGCAACATTAAAAAATATATTAATTAATAAGTGAGTTTTCGGAGCGAAACCAAAATTAGGAAAGTTTGACCCGGGGAAGCCATTTCTCGACAAACTCGTAAATTATCTTGAGAACTAAGAAAGTAGCCAAAAAAAAGACTTTGCTTTTTGATTGCAGATACATTATGCAACATTTAAAAAATAGAAATTAAAATTTGAGTTTGCGGAGCGAAACCAAAATTAGGAAAGTTTGACCCGGGGAAGCCAATTCTCGACAAACTCGTCAAATTATCTCGAGAACTAAGAACGTGGCCAAAAAAAGGACTTTGCTTTTTGATTGCAGATACATTATGCAACATTAACAAAAATATAAATTAAAATTTGAGTTTGCGGAGCGAAACCAAAATTAGGAAAGTTTGACCCGGGGAAGCCATTTCTTGACAAACTCGTCAAATTATATCGAGAACTAAGAACGTGGCCAAAAAAAAGACTTTGCTTTTTGATTGCAGATACATTATGCAACATTAAAAAAAATATAAATTAAAATTTGAGTTTGCGGAGCGAAACCAAAATTAGGAAAGTTTGACCTGGGGAAGCCATTTCTCGACAAACTCGTCAAATTATCTCGAGAACTAAGAACGTGGCCAAAAAAAAGACATTGCTTTTTGATTGCAGATACATTATGCAACAATAAAAAAAATATAAATTAAAATTTGAGTTTGCGGAGCGAAACCAAAATTAGGAAAGTTTGACCCGGGGAAGCCATTTCTCGACAAACTCGTCAAATTATCTCGAGAACTAAGAACGTGGCCAAAAAAAAGACTTTGCTTTTTGATTGCAGATACATTATGCAACATTAAAAAATATAAAAATTAAAATTTGAGTTTGCGGAGCGAAACCAAAATTAGGAAAGTTTGACCCGGGGAAGCCATTTCTCGACAAACTCGTCAAATTATCTCGAGAACGAAGAACGTGGCCAAAAAAAGACTTTGCTTTTTGATTGCAGATACATTATGCAACATTAACAAAAATATAAATTAAAATTTGAGTTTGCGGAGCGAAACCAAAATTAGGAAAGTTTGACCCGGGGAAGCCATTTCTCGACAAACTCGTAAATTATCTCGAGAACTAAGAACGTGGCCAAAAAAAAGACTTTGCTTTTTGATTGCAGATACATTATGCAACATTAAAAAAGATATAAATTAAAATTTGAGTTTGCGGAGCGAAACCAAAATTAGGAAAGTTTGACCCGGGGAAGCCATTTCTCGACAAACTCGTCAAATTATCTCGAGAACTAAGAACGTGGCCAAAAAAAGGACTTTGCTTTTTGATTGCAGATACATTATGCAACATTAAAAAAAATATAAATTAAAATTTGAGTTTGCGGAGCGAAACCAAAATTAGGAAAGTTTGACCCGGGAAAGCCATTTCTCGACAAACTCGTCAAATTATCTCGAGAACTAAGAACGTGGCCAAAAAACAGACTTTGCTTTTTGATTGCAGATACATTATGCAACATTAAAAAAAATATAAATTAAAACTTGAGTTTGCGGAGCGAAACCAAAATTAGGAAAGTTTGACCTGGGGAAGCCATTTCTCGACAAACTCGTAAATTATCTCGAGAACTAAGAACGTGGCCAAAAAACAGACTTTGCTTTTTGATTGCAGATACATTATGCAACATTAAAAAAGATATAAATTAAAATTTGAGTTTGCGGAGCGAAACCAAAATTAGGAAAGTTTGACCCGGGGAAGCCATTTCTCGACAAACTCGTCGAATTATCTCGAGAACTAAGAACGTGGCCAAAAACAGGACTTTGCTTTTTGATTGCAGATACATTATGCAACATTAACAAAAATATAAATTAAAATTTGAGTTTGCGGAGCGAAACCAAAATTAGGAAAGTTTGACCCGGGGAAGCCATTTCACGACAAACTCGTAAATTATCTCGAGAACTAAGAACGTGGCCAAAAAACAGACTTTGCTTTTTGATTGCAGATACATTATGCAACATTAAAAAATATAAAAATTAAAATTTGAGTTTGCGGAGCGAAACCAAAATTAGAAAAGTTTGACCTGGGGAAGCCATTTCTCGACAAACTCGTAAATTATCTTGAGAACTAAGAACGTAGCCAAAAAAGAGACTTTGCCTTTTGATTGCAGCTACATTTTCCATCATTACAAAAAATATAAATTAAAATTTAGGTTTGCGGAGCGAAACCAAAATTAGGATAGTTTGACCCCGGGAAGCCATTTCTCGACAAACTCGTCAAATTATCTCGAGAACTAAGGACGTAGCCAAAAAAAAGACTTTGCTTTTTGATTGCAGATACATTATGCAACATTAACAAAAATATAAATTAAAATTTGAGTTTGCGGAGCGAAACCAAAATTAGGAAAGTTTGACCCGGGGAAGCCATTTCTCGACAAACTCGTAAATTATCTCGAGAACTAAGAACGTGGCCAAAAAACAGACTTTGCTTTTTGATTGCAGATACATTATGCAACATTAAAAAAAATATAAATTAAAACTTGAGTCTGCGGAGCGAAACCAAAATTAGGAAAGTTTGACCTGGGGAAGCCATTTCTCGACAAACTCGTAAATTATCTTGAGAACTAAGAACGTAGCCAAAAAAAAGACTATGCTTTTTGATTGCAGATACATTATGCAACATTAACAAAAATATAAATTAAAATTTGAGTTTACGGAGCGAAACCAAAATTAGGAAAGTTTGACCTGGGGAAGCCATTTCTCGACAAACTCGTCAAATTATCTCGAGAACTAAGAACGTGGCCAAAAAACAGACTTTGATTTTTGATTGCAAATACATTATGCAACATTAAAAAAAATATAAATTAAAATTTGAGTTTGCGGAGCGAAACCAAAATTAGGAAAGTTTGACCTGGGGAAGCCATTTCTCGAGAAACTCGTAAATTATCTTGAGAACTAAGAAAGTAGCCAAAAAAAAGGCTTTGCTTTTTGATTGCAGATACATTATGCAACATTTAAAAAAATATAAATTAAAATTTGAGTTTGCGGAGCGAAACCAAAATTAGGAAAGTTTGACCCGGGGAAGCCAATTCTCGACAAACTCGTCAAATTATCTCGAGAACTAAGAACGTGGCCAAAAAAAGGACTTTGCTTTTTGATTGCAGATACATTATGCAACATTAACAAAAATATAAATTAAAATTTGAGTTTGCGGAGCGAAACCAAAATTAGGAAAGTTTGACCCGGGGAAGCCATTTCTCGACAAACTCGTCAAATTATCTCGAGAACTAAGAACGTGGCCACAAAAAAGACTGCTTTTTGATTGCAGATACATTATGCAACATTAAAAAAAATATAAATTAAAACTTGAGTTTGCGGAGCGAAACCAAAATTAGGAATGTTTGACCTGGGGAAGCCATTTCTCGACAAACTCGTCAAATTAACTCGAGAACTAAGAACGTGGCCAAACACAGTCGTTTTGGTTTTGTTAGCAGATACCTTATCCATCAATAAAAAAAATATAAATTAAAATTTGAGTTTGCGGAGCGAAACAAAAATTAGGAAAGTTTGACCCGGGGAAGCCATTTCTCGACAAACTCGTCAAATTATCTCGAGAACTAAGAACGTGGCCAAAAGAAAGACTTTGCTTTTTGATTGCAGATACATTATGCAACATTAAAAAATATAAAAATTAAAATTTGAGTTTGCGGAGCGAAACCAAAATTATGAAAGTTTGACCTGGGGAAGCCATTTCTCGACAAACTCGTAAATTATCTTGAGAACTAAGAACGTAGCCAAAAAAAAAGACTTTGCTTTTTGATTGCAGATAAATTATGCAACAATAAAAAAAAAATAAATTAAAATTTGAGTTTGCGGAGCGAAACCAAAATTAGGAAAGTTTGACCCGGGGAAGCCATTTCTCGACAAACTCGTCAAATTATCTCGAGAACGAAGAACGTGGCCAAAAAAAAGACTTTGCTTTTTGATTGCAGATACATTATGCAACATTAACAAAAATATAAATTAAAATTTGAGTTTGCGGAGCGAAACCAAAATTAGGAAAGTTTGACCCGGGGAAGCCATTTCTCGACAAACTCGTAAATTATCTCGAGAACTAAGAACGTGGCCAAAAAAAAGACTTTGCTTTTTGATTGCAGATACATTATGCAACATTAAAAAAGATATAAATTAAAATTTGAGTTTGCGGAGCGAAACCAAAATTAGGAAAGTTTGACCCGGGGAAGCCATTTCTCGACAAACTCGTCAAATTATCTCGAGAACTAAGAACGTGGCCAAAAAAAGGACTTTGCTTTTTGATTGCAGATACATTATGCAACATTAAAAAAAATATAAATTAAAATTTGAGTTTGCGGAGCGAAACCAAAATTAGGAAAGTTTGACTCGGGGAAGCCATTTCTCGATAAACTCGTCAAATTATCTTGAGAACTAAGAACGTGGCCAAAAAAAGGACTTTGCTTTTTGATTGCAGATACATTATGCAACATTAAAAAAAATATAAATTAAAATTTGAGTTTGCGGAGCGAAACCAAACTTAGGAAAGTTTGACCCGGGGAAGCCATTTCTCGACAAACTCGTCAAATTATCTCGAGAACTAAGAACGTGGCCAAAAAACAGACTTTGCTTTTTGATTGCAGATACATTATGCAACATTAAAAAAAATATAAATTAAAACTTGAGTTTGCGGAGCGAAACCAAAATTAGGAAAGTTTGACCTGGGGAAGCCATTTCTCGACAAACTCGTAAATTATCTCGAGAACTAAGAACGTGGCCAAAAAACAGACTTTGCTTTTTGATTGCAGATACATTATGCAACATTAAAAAAGATATAAATTAAAATTTGAGTTTGCGGAGCGAAACCAAAATTAGGAAAGTTTGAACTGGGGAAGCCATTTCTCGACAAACTAGTTCAATTATCTCTTGAACTAAGAACGTGGCCAAAAACAGGACTTTGCTTTTTGATTGCAGATACATTATGCAACATTAACAAAAATATAAATTAAAATTTGAGTTTGCGGAGCGAAACCAAAATTAGGAAAGTTTGACCCGGGGAAGCCATTTCACGACAAACTCGTAAATTATCTCGAGAACTAAGAACGTGGCCAAAAAACAGACTTTGCTTTTTGATTGCAGATACATTATGCAACATTAACAAAAATATAAATTAAAATTTGAGTTTGCGGAGCGAAACCAAAATTAGGAAAGTTTGTCCCGGGGAAGCCATTTCTCGATAAACTCGTCAAATTATCTTGAGAACTAAGAACGTGGCCAAAAAAAGGACTTTGCTTTTTGATTGCAGATACATTATGCAACATTAAAAAAAATATAAATTAAAATTTGAGTTTGCGGAGCGAAACCAAACTTAGGAAAGTTTGACCCGGGACAGCCATTTCTCGTCAAACTCGTCAAATTATCTCGAGAACTAAGAACGTGGCCAAAAAACAGACTTTGCTTTTTGATTGCAGATACATTATGCAACATTAAAAAAAATATAAATTAAAACTTGAGTTTGCGGAGCGAAACCAAAATTAGGAAAGTTTGACCTGGGGAAGCCATTTCTCGACAAACTCGTAAATTATCTCGAGAACTAAGAACGTGGCCAAAAAACAGACTTTGCTTTTTGATTGCAGATACATTATGCAACATTAAAAAAGATATAAATTAAAATTTGAGTTTGCGGAGCGAAACCAAAATTAGGAAAGTTTGACCCGGGGAAGCCATTTCTCGACAAACTCGTCAAATTATCTCGAGAACTAAGAACGTGGCCAAAAAAAGGACTTTGCTTTTTGATTGCAGATACATTATGCAACATTAAAAAAAATATAAATTAAAATTTGAGTTTGCGGAGCGAAACCAAAATTAGGAAAGTTTGACCCGGGGAAGCCATTTCTCGACAAACTCGTAAATTATCTTGAGAACTAAGAACGTGGCCAAAAAACAGACTTTGGTTTTTGATTGCAGATACATTATGCAACATTAAAAAATATAAAAATTAAAATTTGAGTTTGCGGAGCTAAACCAAAATTAGTAAAGTTTGCCCTGGGTAAGCCATTTCTCGACAAACTCGTAAATTATCTTGAGAACTAAGAACGTAGCCAAAAAAAAGACTTTGCTTTTTGATTGCAGATACATTATGCAACATTAAAAAAAATATAAATTAAAATTTGAGTTTGCGGAGCGAAACCAAAATTAGGAAAGTTTGACCCGGGGAAGCCATTTCTCGACAAACTCGTCAAATTATCTCGAGAACTAAGAACGTGGCCAAAAAAAAGACTTTGCTTTTTGATTGCAGATACATTATGCAACATTAACAAAAATATAAATTAAAATTTGAGTTTGCGGAGCGAAACCAAAATTAGGAAAGTTTGACCCGGGGAAGCCATTTCTCGACAAACTCGTAAATTATCTCGAGAACTAAGAACGTGGCCAAAAAACAGACTTTGCTTTTTGATTGCAGATACATTATGCAACATTAAAAAAAATATAAATTAAAACTTGAGTTTGCGGAGCGAAACCAAAATTAGGAAAGTTTGACCTGGGGAAGCCATTACTCCACAAACTCGTAAATTATCTTGAGAACTAAGAACGTAGCCAAAAAAAAGACTATGCTTTTTGATTGCAGATACATTATGCAACATTAACAAAAATATAAATTAAAATTTGAGTTTACGGAGCGAAACCAAAATTAGGAAAGTTTGACCTGGGGAAGCCATTTCTCGACAAACTCGTCAAATTATCTCGAGAACTAAGAACGTGGCCAAAAAACAGACTTTGATTTTTGATTGCAAATACATTATGCAACATTAAAAAAAATATAAATTAAAATTTGAGTTTGCGGAGCGAAAACAAAATTAGGAAAGTTTGACCTGGGGAAGCCATTTCTCGACAAACTCGTAAATTATCTTGAGAACTAAGAAAGTAGCCAAAAAAAAGGCTTTGCTTTTTGATTGCAGATACATTATGCAACATTTAAAAAAATATAAATTAAACTTTGAGTTTGCGGAGCGAAACCAAAATTAGGAAAGTTTGACCCGGGGAAGCCATTTCTCGACAAACTCGTAAATTATCTCGAGAACTAAGAACGTGGCCAAAAAAAGGACTTTGCTTTTTGATTGCAGATACATTATGCAACATTAACAAAAATATAAATTAAAATTTGAGTTTGCGGAGCGAAACCAAAATTAGGAAAGTTTGACCCGGGGAAGCCATTTCTCGACAAACTCGTCAAATTATCTCGAGAACTAAGAACGTGGCCAAAAAAAAGACTTTGCTTTTTGATTGCAGATACATTATGCAACATTAAAAAAAATATAAATTAAAACTTGAGTTTGCGGAGCGAAACCAAAATTAGGAAAGTTTGACCTGGGGAAGCCATTTCTCGACAAACTCGTCAAATTATCTCGAGAACTAAGAACGTGGCCAAAAAAAGACTTTGCTTTTTGATTGCAGATACATTATGAAACCATAAAAAAAATATAAATTAAAATTTGAGTTTGCGGAGCGAAACCAAAATTAGGAAAGTTTGACCCGGGGAAGCCATTTCTCGACAAACTCGTCAAATTATCTCGAGAACTAAGAACGTGGCCAAAAAAAAGACTTTGCTTTTTGATTGCAGATACATTATGCAACATTAAAAAATATAAAAATTAAAATTTGAGTTTGCGGAGCGAAACCAAAATTAGGAAAGTTTGACCTGGGGAAGCCATTTCTCGACAAACTCGTAAATTATCTTGAGAACTAAGAACGTAGCCAAAAAAAAGACTTTGCTTTTTGATTGCAGATACATTATGTAACAATAACAACAACATAATTTAAAATTTGAGTTTGCGGAGCGAAACCAATATTAGGAAAGTTTGACCCGGGGAAGCCATTTCTCGACAAACTCGTCAAATTATCTCGAGAACTAAGAACGTGGCCAAAAAAAAGACTTTGCTTTTTGATTGCAGATACATTATGCAACATTAAAAAAAATATAAATTAAAATTTGAGTTTGCGGAGCGAAACCAAAATTAGGAAAGTTTGACCCGGGGAAGCCATTTCTCGACAAACTCGTAAATTATCTCGAGAACTAAGAACGTGGCCAAAAAAAAGACTTTGCTTTTTGATTGCAGATACATTATGCAACATTAAAAAAGATATAAATTAAAATTTGAGTTTGCGGAGCGAAACCAAAATTAGGAAAGTTTGACCCGGGGAAGCCATTTCTCGACAAACTCGTCAAATTATCTCGAGAACTAAGAACGTGGCCAAAAAAAGGACTTTGCTTTTTGATTGCAGATACATTATGCAACATTAAAAAAAATATAAATTAAAATTTGAGTTTGCGGAGCGAAACCAAAATTAGGAAAGTTTGACCCGGGGAAGCCATTTCTCGACAAACTCGTCAAATTATCTCGAGAACTAAGAACGTGGCCAAAAAACAGACTTTGCTTTTTGATTGCAGATACATTATGCAACATTAAAAAAAATATAAATTAAAATTTGAGTTTGCGGAGCGAAACCAAAATTAGGAAAGTTTGACCCGGGGAAGCCATTTCTCGACAAACTCGTAAATTATCTCGAGAACTAAGAACGTGGCCAAAAAACAGACTTTGCTTTTTGATTGCAGATACATTATGCAACATTAAAAAAAATATAAATTAAAACTTGAGTTTGCGGAGCGAAACCAAAATTAGGAAAGTTTGACCTGGGGAAGCCATTTCTCGACAAACTCGTAAATTATCTTGAGAACTAAGAACGTAGCCAAAAAAAAGACTTTGCTTTTTGATTGCAGATACATTATGCAACATTAACAAAAATATAAATTAAAATTTGAGTTTACGGAGCGAAACCAAAATTAGGAAAGTTTGACCTGGGGAAGCCATTTCTCGACAAACTTGTCAAATTATCTCGAGAACTAAGAACGTGGCCAAAAAAAAGAGTTTGGTTTTTGATTGCAAATACATTATGCAACATTAAAAAAAATATAAATTAAAATTTGAGTTTGCGGAGCGAACCCAAAATTAGGAAAGTTTGACCTGGGGAAGCCATTTCTCGACAAACTCGTAAATTATCTTGAGAACTAAGAACGTAGCCAAAAAAGAGCCTTTGCTTTTTGATTGCAGATACATTATGCAACATTAAAAAAATATAAAATTAAAATTTGAGTTTGCGGAGCGAAACCAAAATTAGGAAAGTTTGACCCGGGGAAGCCAATTCTCGACAAACTCATCAAAATATCTCGAGAACTAAGAACGTAGCCAAAAAAATACTTTGCTTTTTGATTGTAGATACATTATGCAACATTAACAAAAATATAAATTAAAATTTGAGTTTGCGGAGCGAAACCAAAATTAGGAAAGTTTGACCTGGGGAAGCCATTTCTCGACAAACTCGTCAAATTATCTCGAGAACTAAGAACGTGGCCAAAAAACAGACTTTGCTTTTTGATTGCAGATACATTATGCAACATTAAAAAAAATATAAATTAAAACTTGAGTTTGCGGAGCGAAACCAAAATTAGGAAAGTTTGACCAGGGGAAGCCATTTCTCGACAAACTCGTAAATTATCTCGAGAACTAAGTACGTTGCCAAAAAACAGACTTTGCTTTTTGATTGCAGATACATTATGCAACAATAAAAAAAAATATAAATTAAAATTTGAGTTTGCGGAGCGAAACCAAAATTAGGAAAGTTTGACCCGGGGAAGCCATTTCTCGACAAACTCGTCAAATTATCTCGAGAACTAAGAACGTGGCCAAAAAACAGACTTTGCTTTTTGATTGCAGATACATTATGCAACATTAAAAAATATAAAAATTAAAATTTGAGTTTGCGGAGCGAAACCAAAATTAGGAAAGTTTGACCTGGGGAAGCCATTTCTCGACAAACTCGTAAATTATCATGAGAACTAAGAACGTAGCCAAAAAAAGACTTTTCTTTTTGTTTGCACATACAGTATGCAACAGAAAAAAAAATATAAATTAAAATTTTAGTTTGCGGAGCGAAACCAAAATTAGGAAAGTTTGACTCGGGGAAGCCATTTCTCGACAAACTCGTCAAATTATCTCGAGAACGAAGAACGTAGCCAAAAAAAAGACTTTGCTTTTTGATTGCAGATACATTATGCAACATTAAAAAAAATATAAATTAAAATTTGAGTTTGCGGAGCGAAACCAAAATTAGGAAAGTTTGACCCGGGGAAGCCATTTCTCGACAAACTCGTAAATTATCTCGAGAACTAAGAACGTGGCCAAAAAAAAGACTTTGCTTTTTGATTGCAGATACATTATGCAACATTAAAAAAGATATAAATTAAAATTTGAGTTTGCGGAGCGAAACCAAAATTAGGAAAGTTTGACCCGGGGAAGCCATTTCTCGACAAACTCGTCAAATTATCTCGAGAACTAAGAACGTGGCCAAAAAAAGGACTTTGCTTTTTGATTGCAGATACATTATGCAACATTAAAAAAAATATAAATTAAAATTTGAGTTTGCGGAGCGAAACCAAAATTAGGAAAGTTTGACCCGGGGAAGCCATTTCTCGACAAACTCGTCAAATTATCTCGAGAACTAAGAACGTGGCCAAAAAACAGACTTTGCTTTTTGATTGCAGATACATTATGCAATATTAAAAAAAATATAAATTAAAACTTGAGTTTGCGGAGCGAAACCAAAATTAGGAAAGTTTGACCTGGGGAAGCCATTTCTCGACAAACTCGTAAATTATCTCGAGAACTAAGAACGTGGCCAAAAAACAGACTTTGCTTTTTGATTGCAGATACATTATGCAACATTAAAAAAGATATAAATTAAAATTTGAGTTTGCGGAGCGAAACCAAAATTAGGAAAGTTTGACCTGGGGAAGCCATTTCTCGACAAACTCGTCAAATTATCTCGAGAAATAAGAACGTGGCCAAAAACAGGACTTTGCTTTTTGATTGCAGATACATTATGCAACATTAACAAAAATATAAATTAAAATTTGAGTTTGCGGAGCGAAACCAAAATTAGGAAAGTTTGACCCGGGGAAGCCATTTCTCGACAAACTCGTAAATTATCTCGAGAACTAAGAACGTGGCCAAAAAACAGACTTTGCTTTTTGATTGCAGATACATTATGCAACATTAAAAAATATAAAAATTAAAATTTGAGTTTGCGGAGCGAAACCAAAATTAGAAAAGTTTGACCTGGGGAAGCCATTTCTCGACAAACTCGTAAATTATCTTGAGAACTAAGAACGTAGCCAAAAAAAAGACTTTGCTTTTTGATTGCAGATACATTATGCAACATTAAAAAAAATATAAATTAAAATTTGAGTTTGCGGAGCGAAACCAAAATTAGGAAAGTTTGACCCGGGGAAGCCATTTCTCGACAAACTCGTCAAATTATCTCGAGAACTAAGAACGTGGCCAAAAAAAAGACTTTGCTTTTTGATTGCAGATACATTATGCAGCATTAACAAAAATATAAATTAAAATTTGAGTTTGCGGAGCGAAACCAAAATTAGGAAAGTTTGACCCGGGGAAGCCATTTCTCGACAAACTCGTAAATTATCTCGAGAACTAAGAACGTGGCCAAAAAACAGACTTTGCTTTTTGATTGCAGATACATTATGCAATATTAAAAAAAATATAAATTAAAACTTGAGTTTGCGGAGCGAAACCAAAATTAGGAAAGTTTGACCTGGGGAAGCCATTTCTCGACAAACTCGTAAATTATCTCGAGAACTAAGAACGTGGCCAAAAAAAAGACTATGCTTTTTGATTGCAGATACATTATGCAACATTAACAAAAATATAAATTAAAATTTGAGTTTACGGAGCGAAACCAAAATTAGGAAAGTTTGACCTGGGGTAGCCATTTCTCGACAAAATCGTCAAATTATCTCGAGAACTAAGAACGTGGCCAAAAAACAGACTTTGATTTTTGATTGCAAATACATTATGCAACATTAAAAAAAATATAAATTAAAATTTGAGTTTGCGGAGCGAAACCAAAATTAGGAAAGTTTGACCTGGGGAAGCCATTTCTCGACAAACTCGTAAATTATCTTGAGAACTAAGAAAGTAGCCAAAAAAAAGGCTTTGCTTTTTGATTGCAGATACATTATGCAACATTTAAAAAAATATAAATTAAAATTTGAGTTTGCGGAGCGAAACCAAAATTAGGAAAGTTTGACCTGGGAAGCCAATTCTCGACAAACTCGTCAAATTATCTCGAGAACTAAGAACGTGGCCAAAAAAAGGACTTTGCTTTTTGATTGCAGATACATTATGCAACATTAACAAAAATATAAATTAAAATTTGAGTTTGCGGAGCGAAACCAAAATTAGGAAAGTTTGACCCGGGGAAGCCATTTCTCGACAAACTCGTAAATTATCTCGAGAACTAAGAACGTGGCCAAAAAACAGACTTTGCTTTTTGATTGCAGATACATTATGCAACATTAAAAAATATATAAATTAAAATTTGAGTTTGCGGAGCGAAACCAAAATTAGGAAAGTTTGACCTGGGGAAGCCATTTCTCGACAAACTCGTAAATTATCTTGAGAACTAAGAAAGTAGCCAAAAAAAAGACTTTGCTTTTTGATTGCAGATACATTATGCAACATAAAAAAATATAAATTAAAATTTGAGTTTGCGGAGCGAAACCAAAATTAGGAAAGTTTGACCCGGGGAAGCCAATTCTCGACAAACTCGTCAAATTATCTCGAGAACTAAGAACGTGGCCAAAAAAAGGACTTTGCTTTTTGATTGCAGATACATTATGCAACATTAACAAAAATATAAATTAAAATTTGAGTTTGCGGAGCGAAACCAAAATTAGGAAAGTTTGACCCGGGGAAGCCATTTCTCGACAAACTTGTCAAATTATCTCGAGAACTAAGAACGTGGCCAAAAAAAAGACTTTACTTTTTGATTGCAGATACATTATGCAACATTAAAAAAAAATATAAATTAAAATTTGAGTTTGCGGAGCGAAACCAAAATTAGGAAAGTTTGACCCGGGGAAGCCATTTCTCGACAAACTCGTAAATTATCTCGAGAACTAAGAACGTGGCCAAAAAACAGACTTTGCTTTTTGATTGCAGATACATTATGCAACATTAAAAAAAATATAAATTAAAATTTGAGTTTGCGGAGCGAAACCAAAATTAGGAAAGTTTGATCCGGGGAAGCCATTTCTCGACAAACTCGTAAATTATCTTGAGAACTAAGAACGTAGCCAAAAAAAAGACTGCTTTTTGATTGCAGATACATTATGCAACATTAACAAAAATATAAATTAAAATTTGAGTTTACGGAGCGAAACCAAAATTAGGAAAGTTTGACCTGGGGAAGCCATTTCTCGACAAACTCGTCAAATTATCTCGAGAACTAAGAACGTGGCCAAAAAAAGACTTTGCTTTTTGATTGCAGATACATTATGCAACATTAAAAAAAATATAAATTAAAATTGGAGTTTGCGGAGCGAAACCAAAATTAGGAAAGTTTGACCCGGGGAAGCCATTTCTCGACAAACTCGTAAATTATCTCGAGAACTAAGAACGTGGCCAAAAAACAGACTTTGCTTTTTGATTGCAGATACATTATGCAACATTAAAAAAAATATAAATTAAAACTTGAGTCTGCGGAGCGAAACCAAAATTAGGAAAGTTTGACCCGGGGAAGCCATTTCTCGACAAACTCGTCAAATTATCTCGAGAACTAAGAACGTGGCCAAAAACAGGACTTTGCTTTTTGATTGCAGATACATTATGCAACATTAACAAAAATATAAATTAAAATTTGAGTTTGCGGAGCGAAACCAAAATTAGGAAAGTTTGACCCGGGGAAGCCATTTCTCGACAAACTCGTAAATTATCTCGAGAACTAAGAACGTGGCCAAAAAACAGACTTTGCTTTTTGATTGCAGATACATTATGCAACATTAAAAAATATAAAAATTAAAATTTGAGTTTGCGGAGCGAAACCAAAATTAGAAAAGTTTGACCTGGGGAAGCCATTTCTCGACAAACTCGTAAATTATCTTGAGAACTAAGAACGTTGCCAAAAAAAAGCCTTTGCTTTTTGATTGCAGATACATTATGCAACATTAAAAAAAATATAAATTAAAATTTGAGTTTGCGGAGCGAAACCAAAATTAGGAAAGTTTGACCCGGGGAAGCCATTTCTCGACAAACTCGTCAAATTATCTCGAGAACTAAGAACGTGGTCACAAAAAAGATTTTGCTTTTTGATTGCAGATACATTATGCAACATTAAAAAAAATATAAATTAAAATTTGAGTTTGCGGAGCGAAACCAAAATTAGGAAAGTTTGACCCGGGGAAGCCATTTCTCGACAAACTCGTAAATTATCTCGAGAACTAAGAACGTGGCCAAAAAACAGACTTTGCTTTTTGATTGCAGATACATTATGCAACATTAAAAAAAATATAAATTAACATTTGAGTTTGCGGAGCGAAACCAAAATTAGGAAAGTTTGACCTGGGGAAGCCATTTCTCGACAAACTCGTAAATTATCTTGAGAACTAAGAACGTAGCCAAAAAAAAGACTGCTTTTTGATTGCAGATACATTATGCAACATTAACAAAAATATAAATTAAAATTTGAGTTTACGGAGCGAAACCAAAATTAGGAAAGTTTGACCTGGGGAAGCCATTTCTCGACAAACTCGTCAAATTATCTCGAGAACTAAGAACGTGGCCAAAAAAAAGACTTTGCTTTTTGATTGCAGATACATTAGGCAACATTAAAAAAAATATAAATTAAAATTTGAGTTTGCGGAGCGAAACCAAAATTAGAAATGTTTGACCTGGGGAAGCCATTTCTCGACAAACTCGTAAATTATCTTGAGAACTAAGAACGTAGCCAAAAAAAAGACTTTGCTTTTTGATTGCAGATACATTATGCAACATTAAAAAAAATATAAATTAAAATTTGAGTTTGCGGAGCGAAACCAAAATTAGGAAAGTTTGACCCGGGGAAGCCATTTCTCGACAAACTCGTCAAATTATCTCGAGAACTAAGAACGTGGCCAAAAAAAAGACTTTGCTTTTTGATTGCAGATACATTATGCAACATTAACAAAAATATAAATTAAAATTTGAGTTTGCGGAGCGAAACCAAAATTAGGAAAGTTTGACCCGGGGAAGCCATTTCTCGACAAACTCGTAAATTATCTCGAGAACTAAGAACGTGGCCAAAAAACAGACTTTGCTTTTTGATTGCAGATACATTATGCAACATTAAAAAAGATATAAATTAAAATTTGAGTTTGCGGAGCGAAACCAAAATTAGGAAAGTTTGACCTGGGGAAGCCATTTCTCGACAAACTCGTAAATTATCTTGAGAACTAAGAACGTAGCCAAAAAAAAGACTTTGCTTTTTGATTGCAGATACATTATGCAACATTAACAAAAATATAAATTAAAATTTGAGTTTACGGAGCGAAACCAAAATTAGGAAAGTTTGACCTGGGGAAGCCATTTCTCGACAAACTCGTCAAATTATCTCGAGAACTAAGAACGTGGCCAAAAAACAGACTTTGATTTTTGATTGCAAATACATTATGCAACATTAAAAAAAATATAAATTAAAATTTGAGTTTGCGGAGCGAAACCAAAATTAGGAAAGTTTGACCTGGGGAAGCCATTTCTCGACAAACTCGTAAATTATCTTGAGAACTAAGAAAGTAGCCAAAAAAAGGCTTTGCTTTTTGATTGCAGATACATTATGCAACATTTAAAAAAATATAAATTAAAATTTGAGTTTGCGGAGCGAAACCAAAATTAGGAAAGTTTGACCCGGGGAAGCCAATTCTCGCCAAACTCGTCAAATTATCTCGAGAACTAAGAACGTGGCCAAAAAAAGGACTTTGCTTTTTGATTGCAGATACATTATGCAACATTAACAAAAATATAAATTAAAATTTGAGTTTGCGGAGCGAAACCAAAATTAGGAAAGTTTGACCCGGGGAAGCCATTTCTCGACAAACTCGTAAATTATCTCGAGAACTAAGAACGTGGCCAAAAAACAGACTTTGCTTTTTGATTGCAGATACATTATGCAACATTAAAAAAAATATAAATTAAAATTTGAGTTTGCGGAGCGAAACCAAAATTAGGAAAGTTTGACCTGGGGAAGCCATTTCTCGACAAACTCGTAAATTATCTTGAGAACTAAGAAAGTAGCCAAAAAAAAGACTTTGCTTTTTGATTGCAGATACATTATGCAACATTTAAAAAAATATAAATTAAAATTTGAGTTTGCGGAGCGAAACCAAAATTAGGAAAGTTTGACCCGGGAAGCCATTTCTCGACAAACTCGTAAATTATCTCGAGAACTAAGAACGTGGCCAAAAAAAGGACTTTGCTTTTTGATTGCAGATACATTATGCAACATTAACAAAAATATAAATTAAAATTTGAGTTTGCGGAGCGAAACCAAAATTAGGAAAGTTTGACCCGGGGAAGCCATTTCTTGACAAACTCGTCAAATTATATCGAGAACTAAGAACGTGGCCAAAAAAAAGACTTTGCTTTTTGATTGCAGATACATTATGCAACATTAAAAAAAATATAAATTAAAACTTGAGTTTGCGGAGCGAAACCAAAATTAGGAAAGTTTGACCTGGGGAAGCCATTTCTCGACAAACTCGTCAAATTATCTCGAGAACTAAGAACGTGGCCAAAAAAAAGACTTTGCTTTTTGATTGCAGATACATTATGCAACATTAACAAAAATATAAATTAAAATTTGAGTTTGCGGAGCGAAACCAAAATTAGGAAAGTTTGACCCGGGGAAGCCATTTCTCGACAAACTCGTAAATTATCTCGAGAACTAAGAACGTGGCCAAAAAACAGACTTTGCTTTTTGATTGCAGATACATTATGCAACATTAAAAAAAATATAAATTAAAACTTGAGTTTGCGGAGCGAAACCAAAATTAGGAAAGTTTGACCTGGGGAAGCCATTTCTCGACAAACTCGTAAATTATCTTGAGAACTAAGAACGTAGCCAAAAAAAAGACTTTGCTTTTTGATTGCAGATACATTATGCAACATTAACAAAAATATAAATTAAAATTTGAGTTTACGGAGCGAAACCAAAATTAGGAAAGTTTGACCTGGGGAAGCCATTTCTCGACAAACTCGTCAAATTATCTCGAGAACTAAGAACGTGGCCAAAAAACAGACTTTGATTTTTGATTGCAAATACATTATGCAACATTAAAAAAAATATAAATTAAAATTTGAGTTTGCGGAGCGAAACCAAAATTAGGAAAGTTTGACCTGGGGAAGCCATTTCTCGACAAACTCGTAAATTATCTTGAGAACTAAGTAAGTAGCCAAAAAAAAGACTTTGCTTTTTGATTGCAGATACATTATGCAACATTTAAAAAAATATAAATTAAACTTTGAGTTTGCGGAGCGAAACCAAAATTAGGAAAGTTTGACCCGGGGAAGCCAATTCTCGACAAACTCGTCAACTTATCTCGAGAACTAAGAACGTCGCCAAAAAAAGGAGTTTGCTTTTTGATTGCAGATACATTATGCAACATTAACAAAAATATAAATTAAAATTTGAGTTTGCGGAGCGAAACCAAAATTAGGAAAGTTTGACCCGGGAAGCCATTTCTCGACAAACTCGTCAAATTATCTCGAGAACTAAGAACGTGGCCAAAAAAAAGACTTTGCTTTTTGATTGCAGATACATTAGGCAACATTAAAAAAAATATAAATTAAAATTTGAGTTTGCGGAGCGAAACCAAAATTAGGAAAGTTTGACCTGGGGAAGCCATTTCTCGACAAACTCGTCAAATTATCTCGAGAACTAAGAACGTGGCCAAAAAAAGACTTTGCTTTTTGATTGCAGATACATTATGCAACATTAAAAAAAATATAAATTAAAATTTGAGTTTGCGGAGCGAAACCAAAATTAGGAAAGTTTGACCCGGGGAAGCCATTTCTCGACAAACTCGTCAAATTATCTCGAGAACTAAGAAAGTGGCCAAAAAAAAGACTTTGCTTTTTGATTGCAGATACATTATGCAACATTAAAAAAGATATAAATTAAAATTTGAGTTTGCGGAGCGAAACCAAAATTAGGAAAGTTTGACCTGGGGAAGCCATTTCTCGACAAACTCGTAAATTATCTTGAGAACTAAGAACGTAGCCAAAAAAAAGACTTTGCTTTTTGATTGCAGATACATTATGCAACAATAAAAAAAATATAAATTAAAATTTGAGTTTGCGGAGCGAAACCAAAATTAGGAAAGTTTGACCCGGGGAAGCCATTTCTCGACAAACTCGTCAAATTATCTCGAGAACTAAGAACGTGGCCAAAAAAAGACTTTGCTTTTTGATTGTAGATACATTATGCAACATTAACAAAAATATAAATTAAAATTTGAGTTTGCGGAGCGAAACCAAAATTAGGAAAGTTTGACCCGGGGAAGCCATTTCTCGACAAACTCGTAAATTATCTCGAGAACTAAGAACGTGGCCAAAAAAAAGACTTTGCTTTTTGATTGCAGATACATTATGCAACATTAAAAAAGATATAAATTAAAATTTGAGTTTGCGGAGCGAAACCAAAATTAGGAAAGTTTGACCCGGGGAAGCCATTTCTCGACAAACTCGTCAAATTATCTCGAGAACTAAGAACGTGGCCAAAAAAAGGACTTTGCTTTTTGATTGCAGATACATTATGCAACATTAAAAAAAATATAAATTAAAATTTGAGTTTGCGGAGCGAAACCAAAATTAGGAAAGTTTGACCCGGGGAAGCCATTTCTCGACAAACTCGTCAAATTATCTCGAGAACTAAGAACGTGGCCAAAAAACAGACTTTGCTTTTTGATTGCAGATACATTATGCAACATTAAAAAAAATATAAATTAAAACTTGAGTTTGCGGAGCGAAACCAAAATTAGGAAAGTTTGACCTGGGGAAGCCATTTCTCGACAAACTCGTAAATTATCTCGAGAACTAAGAACGTGGCCAAAAAACAGACTTTGCTTTTTGATTGCAGATACATTATGCAACATTAAAAAAGATATAAATTAACATTTGAGTTTGCGGAGCGAAACCAAAATTAGGAAAGTTTGACCCGGGGAAGCCATTTCTCGACAAACTCGTCAAATTATCTCGAGAACTAAGAACGTGGCCAAAAAAAGGACTTTGCTTTTTGATTGCAGATACATTATGCAACATTAACAAAAATATAAATTAAAATTTGAGTTTGCGGAGCGAAACCAAAATTAGGAAAGTTTGACCCGGGGAAGCCATTTCTCGACAAACTCGTAAATTATCTCGAGAACTAAGAACGTGGCCAAAAAACAGACTTTGCTTTTTGATTGCAGATACATTATGCAACATTAAAAAATATAAAAATTAAAATTTGAGTTTGCGGAGCGAAACCAAAATTAGGAAAGTTTGACCTGGGGAAGCCATTTCTCGACAAACTCGTAAATTATCTTGAGAACTAAGAACGTAGCCAAAAAAAAGACTTTGCTTTTTGATTGCAGATACATTATGCAACATTAAAAAAAATATAAATTAAAATTTGAGTTTGCGGAGCGAAACCAAAATTAGGAAAGTTTGACCCGGGGAAGCCATTTCTCGACAAACTCGTCAAATTATCTCGAGAACTAAGAACGTGGCCAAAAAAAAGACTTTGCTTTTTGATTGCAGATACATTATGCAACATTAACAAAAATATAAATTAAAATTTGAGCTTGCGGAGCTAAACAAAAATTAGGAAAGTTTGACCCGGGGAAGCCATTTCTCGACAAACTCGTAAATTATCTCGAGAACTAAGAACGTGGCCAAAAAACAGACTTTGCTTTTTGATTGCAGATACATTATGCAACATTAAAAAAAATATAAATTAAAACTTGAGTTTGCGGAGCGAAACCAAAATTAGGAAAGTTTGACCTGGGGAAGCCATTTCTCGACAAACTCGTAAATTATCTTGAGAACTAAGAACGTAGCCAAAAAAAAGACTATGCTTTTTGATTGCAGATACATTATGCAACATTAACAAAAATATAAATTAAAATTTGAGTTTACGGAGCGAAACCAAAATTAGGAAAGTTTGACCTGGGGAAGCCATTTCTCGACAAACTCGTCAAATTATCTCGAGAACTAAGAACGTGGCCAAAAAACAGACTTTGATTTTTGATTGCAAATACATTATGCAACATTAAAAAAAATATGAATTGAAATTGGAGTTTGCGGAGCGAAACCAAAATTAGGAAAGTTTGACCTGGGGAAGCCATTTCTCGACAAACTCGTAAATTATCTTGAGAACTAAGAAAGTAGCCAAAAAAAAAGGCTTTGCTTTTTGATTGCAGATACATTATGCAACATTTAAAAAAATATAAATTAAAATTTGAGTTTGCGGAGCGAAACCAAAATTAGGAAAGTTTGACCCGGGGAAGCCAATTCGCGACAAACTCGTCAAATTATCTCGAGAACTAAGAACGTGGCCAAAAAAAGGACTTTGCTTTTTGATTGCAGATACATTATGCAACATTAACAAAAATATAAATTAAAATTTGAGTTTGCGGAGCGAAACCAAAATTAGGAAAGTTTGACCCGGGGAAGCCATTTCTCGACAAACTCGTCAAATTATATCGAGAACTAAGAACGTGGCCAAAAAAAAGACTTTGCTTTTTGATTGCAGATACATTATGCAACATTAAAAAAAATATAAATTAAAACTTGAGTTTGCGGAGCGAAACCAAAATTAGGAAAGTTTGACCTGGGGAAGCCATTTTACGACAAACTCGTCAAATTATCTCGAGAACTAAGAACGTGGCCAAAAAAAAGACTTTGCTTTTTGATTGCAGATACATTATGCAACATTAAAAAAAATATAAATTAAAACTTGAGTTTGCGGAGCGAAACCAAAATTAGGAAAGTTTGACCTGGGGAAGCCATTTCTCGACAAACTCGTAAATTATCTCGAGAACTAAGAACGTGGCCAAAAAACAGACTTTGCTTTTTGATTGCAGATACATTATGCAACATTAAAAAAAATATAAATTAAAATTTGAGTTTGCGGAGCGAAACCAAAATTAGGAAAGTTTGACCCGGGGAAGCCATTTCTCGACAAACTCGTCAAATTATCTCGAGAACTAAGAACGTAGCCAAAAAAAGACTTTGCTTTTTGATTGTAGATACATTATGCAACATTAACAAAAATATAAATTAAAATTTGAGTTTGCGGAGCGAAACCAAAATTAGGAAAGTTTGACCCGGGGAAGCCATTTCTCGACAAACTCGTAAATTATCTCGAGAACTAAGAACGTGGCCAAAAAACAGACTTTGCTTTTTGATTGCAGATACATTATGCAACATTAAAAAAAATATAAATTAAAATTTGAGTTTGCGGAGCGAAACCAAAATTAGGAAAGTTTGACCCGGGGAAGCCATTTCTCGACAAACTCGTCAAATTATATCGAGAACTAAGAACGTGGCCAAAAAAAAGACTTTGCTCTTTGATTGCAGATACATTATGCAACATTAAAAAAAATATAAATTAAAATTTGAGTTTGCGGAGCGAAACCAAAATTAGGAAAGTTTGACCCGGGGAAGCCATTTCTCGACAAACTCGTAAATTATCTCGAGAACTAAGAACGTGGCCAAAAAAAAGACTTTGCTTTTTGATTGCAGATACATTATGCAACATTAAAAAAAATATAAATTAAAATTTGAGTTTGCGGATCGAAACCAAAATTAGGAAAGTTTGATCCGGGGAAGCCATTTCTCGACAAACTCGTAAATTATCTTGAGAACTAAGAACGTAGCCAAAAAAAAGACTGCTTTTTGATTGCAGATACATTATGCAACATTAACAAAAATATAAATTAAAATTTGAGTTTGCGGAGCGAAACAAAAATTAGGAAAGTTTGACCTGGGAAGCCATTTCTCGACAAACTCGTCAAATTATCTCGAGAACTAAGAACGTGGCCAAAAAAAAGACTTTGCTTTTTGATTGCAGATACATTAGGCAACATTAAAAAAAATATAAATTAAAATTTGAGTTTGCGGAGCGAAACCAAAATTAGGAAAGTTTGACCCGGGGAAGCCATTTCTCGACAAACTCGTAAATTATCTCGAGAACTAAGAACGTGGCCAAAAAACAGACTATGCTGTTTGAGTGCAGATACATTATGCAACATTAAGGAGAATATAAATTAAAACTTGAGTCTGCGGAGCGAAACCAAAATTAGGAAAGTTTGACCCGGGGAAGCCATTTCTCGACAAACTCGTCAAATTATCTCGAGAACTAAGAACGTGGCCAAAAACAGGAATTTGCTTTTTGATTGCAGATACATTATGCAACATTAACAAAAATATAAATTAAAATTTGAGTTTGCGGAGCGAAACCAAAATTAGGAAAGTTTGACCCGGGGAAGCCATTTCTCGACAAACTCGTAAATTATCTCGAGAACTAAGAACGTGGCCAAAAAACAGACTTTGCTTTTTGATTGCAGATACATTATGCAACATTAAAAAATATAAAAATTAAAATTTGAGTTTGCGGAGCGAAACCAAAATTAGAAAAGTTTGACCTGGGGAAGCCATTTCTCGACAAACTCGTAAATTATCTTGAGAACTAAGAACGTTGCCAAAAAAAAGACTTTGCTTTTTGATTGCAGATACATTATGCAACATTAAAAAAAATATAAATTAAAATTTGAGTTTGCGGAGCGAAACCAAAATTAGGAAAGTTTGACCCGGGGAAGCCATTTCTCGACAAACTCGTCAAATTATATCGAGAACTAAGAACGTGGCCAAAAAAAAGACTTTGCTTTTTGATTGCAGATACATTATGCAACATTAACAAAAATATAAATTAAAATTTGAGTTTGCGGAGCGAAACCAAAATTAGGAAAGTTTGACCCGGGGAAGCCATTTCTCGACAAACTCGTAAATTATCTCGAGAACTAAGAACGTGGCCAAAAAACAGACTTTGCTTTTTGATTGCAGATACATTATGCAACATTAAAAAAAATATAAATTAAAATTTGAGTTTGCGGAGCGAAACCAAAATTAGGAAAGTTTGACCTGGGGAAGCCATTTCTCGACAAACTCGTAAATTATCTTGAGAACTAAGAACGTAGCCAAAAAAAAGACTTTGCTTTTTGATTGCAGATACATTATGCAACATTAACAAAAATATAAATTAAAATTTGAGTTTACGGAGCGAAACCAAAATTAGGAAAGTTTGACCTGGGGAAGCCATTTCTCGACAAACTAGTCAAATTATCTCGAGAACTAAGAACGTGGCCAAAAAACAGACTTTGATTTTTGATTGCAAATACATTATGCAACATTAAAAAAAATATAAATTAAAATTTGAGTTTGCGGAGCGAAACCAAAATTAGGAAAGTTTGACCTGGGGAAGCCATTCTCGACAAACTCGTAAATTATCTTGAGAACTAAGAAAGTAGCCAAAAAAAAGGCTTTGCTTTTTGATTGCAGATACATTATGCAACATTTAAAAAAATATAAATTAAAATTTGAGTTTGCGGAGCGAAACCAAAATTAGGAAAGTTTGACCCGGGGAAGCCAATTCTCGACAAACTCGTCAAATTATCTCGAGAACTAAGAACGTGGCCAAAAAAAGGACTTCGCTTTTTGATTGCAGATACATTATGCAACATTAACAAAAATATAAATTAAAATTTGAGTTTGCGGAGCGAAACCAAAATTAGGAAAGTTTGACCCGGGGAAGCCATTTCTCGACAAACTCGTAAATTATCTCGAGAACTAAGAACGTGGCCAAAAAACAGACTTTGCTTTTTGATTGCAGATACATTATGCAACATTAAAAAAAATATAAATTAAAATTTGAGTTTGCGGAGCGAAACCAAAATTAGGAAAGTTTGACCAGGGGAAGCCGTTACTCGACGAGCGCGTTAATTAACTTGAGAACTAAGAACGTAGCCAAAAAAAAGACTTTGCTTTTTGATTGCAGATACATTATGCAACATTTAAAAAAATATGAATTTAAATTTGAGTTTGCGGAGCGAAACCAAAATTAGGAAAGTTTGACCCGGGGAAGCCAATTCTCGACAAACTCGTAAATTATCTCGAGAACTAAGAACGTGGCCAAATCATTGACTTTGCTTTTTGATTGCAGATACTTTATGCAACATTAACAAAAATATAAATTAAAATTTGAGTTTGCGGAGCGAAACCAAAATTAGGAAAGTTTGACCCGGGGAAGCCATTTCTTGACAAACTCGTCAAATTATATCGAGAACTAAGAACGTGGCCAAAAAAAAGACTTTGCTTTTTGATTGCAGATACATTATGCAACATTAAAAAAAATATAAATTAAAACTTGAGTTTGCGGAGCGAAACCAAAATTAGGAAAGTTTGACCTGGGGAAGCCATTTCTCGACAAACTCGTAAATTATCTCGAGAACTAAGAACGTGGCCAAAAAAAAGACTTTGCTTTTTGATTGCAGATACATTATGCAACATTAAAAAAAATATAAATTAAAATTTGAGTTTGCGGAGCGAAACCAAAATTAGGAAAGTTTGACCCGGGGAAGCCATTTCTCGACAAACTCGTCAAATTATCTCGAGAACTAAGAACGTGGCCAAAAAAAGACTTTGCTTTTTGATTGCAGATACATTATGCAACATTAAAAAATATAAAAATTAAAATTTGAGTTTGCGGAGCGAAACCAAAATTAGGAAAGTTTGACCTGGGGAAGCCATTTCTCGACAAACTCGTAAATTATCTTGAGAACTAAGAACGTAGCCAAAAAAAAGACTTTGCTTTTTGATTGCAGATACATTATGCAACATTAAAAAAAATATAAATTAAAATTTGAGTTTGCGGAGCGAAACCAAAATTAGGAAAGTTTGACCCGGGGAAGCCATTTCTCGACAAACTCGTCAAATTATCTCGAGAACTAAGAACGTGGCCAAAAAAAAGACTTTGCTTTTTGATTGCAGATACATTATGCAACATTAACAAAAATATAAATTAAAATTTGAGTTTGCGGAGCGAAACCAAAATTAGGAAAGTTTGACCCGGGGAAGCCATTTCTCGACAAACTCGTAAATTATCTCGAGAACTAAGAACGTGGCCAAAAAAAAGACTTTGCTTTTTGATTGCAGATACATTATGCAACATTAAAAAAGATATAAATTAAAATTTGAGTTTGCGGAGCGAAACCAAAATTAGGAAAGTTTGACCCGGGGAAGCCATTTCTCGACAAACTCGTCAAATTATCTCGAGAACTAAGAACGTGGCCAAAAAAAGGACTTTGCTTTTTGATTGCAGATACATTATGCAACATTAAAAAAAATATAAATTAAAATTTGAGTTTGCGGAGCGAAACCAAAATTAGGAAAGTTTGACCCGGGAAAGCCATTTCTCGACAAACTCGTCAAATTATCTCGAGAACTAAGAACGTGGCCAAAAAACAGACTTTGCTTTTTGATTGCAGATACATTATGCAACATTAAAAAAAATATAAATTAAAACTTGAGTTTGCGGAGCGAAACCAAAATTAGGAAAGTTTGACCTGGGGAAGCCATTTCTCGACAAACTCGTAAATTATCTCGAGAACTAAGAACGTGGCCAAAAAACAGACTTTGCTTTTTGATTGCAGATACATTATGCAACATTAAAAAAGATATAAATTAACATTTGAGTTTGCGGAGCGAAACCAAAATTAGGAAAGTTTGACCCGGGGAAGCCATTTCTCGACAAACTCGTCAAATTATCTCGAGAACTAAGAACGTGGCGAAAAACAGGACTTTGCTTTTTGATTGCAGATACATTATGCAACATTAACAAAAATATAAATTAAAATTTGAGTTTGCGGAGCGAAACCAAAATTAGGAAAGTTTGACCCGGGGAAGCCATTTCTCGACAAACTCGTAAATTATCTCGAGAACTAAGAACGTGGCCAAAAAACAGACTTTGCTTTTTGATTGCAGATACATTATGCAACATTAAAAAATATATAAATTAACATTTGAGTTTGCGGAGCGAAACCAAAATTAGGAAAGTTTGACCTGGGGAAGCCATTTCTCGACAAACTCGTAAATTATCTTGAGAACTAAGAACGTAGCCAAAAAAGAGCCTTTGCTTTTTGATTGCAGATACATTATGCAACATTAAAAAAAATATAAATTAAAATTTGAGTTTGCGGAGCGAAACCAAAATTAGGAAAGTTTGACCCGGGGAAGCCATTTCTCGACAAACTCGTCAAATTATCTCGAGAACTAAGAACGTGGCCAAAAAAAAGACTTTGCTTTTTGATTGCAGATACATTATGCAACATTAACAAAAATATAAATTAAAATTTGAGTTTGCGGAGCGAAACCAAAATTAGGAAAGTTTGACCCGGGGAAGCCATTTCTCGACAAACTCGTAAATTATCTCGAGAACTAAGAACGTGGCCAAAAAACAGACTTTGCTTTTTGATTGCAGATACATTATGCAACATTAAAAAAAATATAAATTAAAACTTGAGTTTGCGGAGCGAAACCAAAATTAGGAAAGTTTGACCTGGGGAAGCCATTTCTCGACAAACTCGTAAATTATCTTGAGAACTAAGAACGTAGCCAAAAAAAAGACTTTGCTTTTTGATTGCAGATACATTATGCAACATTAACAAAAATATAAATTAAAATTTGAGTTTACGGAGCGAAACCAAAATTAGGAAAGTTTGACCTGGGGAAGCCATTTCTCGACAAACTCGTCAAATTATCTCGAGAACTAAGAACGTGGCCAAAAAACAGACTTTGATTTTTGATTGCAAATACATTATGCAACATTAAAAAAAATATAAATTAAAATTTGAGTTTGCGGAGCGAAACCAAAATTAGGAAAGTTTGACCTGGGGAAGCCATTTCTCGACAAACTCGTAAATTATCTTGAGAACTAAGAAAGTAGCCAAAAAAAAAGACTTTGCTCTTTGATTGCAGATACATTATGCAACATTAAAAAAAATATAAATTAAAATTTGAGTTTGCGGAGCGAAACCAAAATTAGGAAAGTTTGACCCGGGGAAGCCATTTCTTGACAAACTCGTCAAATTATATCGAGAACTAAGAACGTGGCCAAAAAAAAGACTTTGCTTTTTGATTGCAGATACATTATGCAACATTAAAAAAAATATAAATTAAAATTTGAGTTTGCGGAGCGAAACCAAAATTAGGAAAGTTTGACCTGGGGAAGCCATTTCTCGACAAACTCGTAAATTATCTCGAGAACTAAGAACGTGGCCAAAAAAAAGACTTTGCTTTTTGATTGCAGATACATTATGCAACATTAAAAAAAATATAAATTAAAATTTGAGTTTGCGGAGCGAAACCAAAATTAGGAAAGTTTGACCTGGGGAAGCCATTTCTCGACAAACTCGTAAATTATCTCGAGAACTAAGAACGTGGCCAAAAAACAGACTTTGCTTTTTGATTGCAGATACATTATGCAACATTAAAAAATATATAAATTAAAATTTGAGTTTGCGGAGCGAAACCAAAATTAGGAAAGTTTGACCTGGGGAAGCCATTTCTCGACAAACTCGTAAATTATCTTGAGAACTAAGAACGTAGCCAAAAAAAAGACTTTGCTTTTTGATTGCAGATACATTATGCAACATTAAAAAAAATATAAATTAAAATTTGAGTTTGCGGAGCGAAACCAAAATTAGGAAAGTTTGACCCGGGGAAGCCATTTCTCGACAAACTCGTCAAATTATCTCGAGAACTAAGAACGTGGCCAAAAAAAAGACTTTGCTTTTTGATTGCAGATACATTATGCAACATTAACAAAAATATAAATTAAAATTTGAGTTTGCGGAGCGAAACCAAAATTAGGAAAGTTTGACCCGGGGAAGCCATTTCTCGACAAACTCGTAAATTATCTCGAGAACTAAGAACGTGGCCAAAAAACAGACTTTGCTTTTTGATTGCAGATACATTATGCAACATTAAAAAAAATATAAATTAAAACTTGAGTTTGCGGAGCGAAACCAAAATTAGGAAAGTTTGACCAGGGGAAGCCATTTCTCGACAAACTCGTAAATTATCTTGAGAACTAAGAACGTAGCCAAAAAAAAGACTGCTTTTTGATTGCAGATACATTATGCAACATTAACAAAAATATAAATTAAAATTTGAGTTTGCGGAGCGAAACCAAAATTAGGAAAGTTTGACCTGGGGAAGCCATTTCTCGACAAACTCGTCAAATTATCTCGAGAACTAAGAACGTGGCCAAAAAAAAGACTTTGCTTTTTGATTGCAGATACATTATGCAACATTAAAAAAAATATAAATTAAAATTTGAGTTTGCGGAGCGAAACCAAAATTAGGAAAGTTTGACCCGGGGAAGCCATTTCTCGACAAACTCGTAAATTATCTCGAGAACTAAGAACATGGCCAAAAAACAGACTTTGGTTTTTGATTGCAGATACATTATGCAACATGAAAAAAAATAAAAATTAAAACTTGAGTTTGCGGAGCGAAACCAAAATTAGGAAAGTTTGACCCGGGGAAGCCATTTCTCGACAAACTCGTCAAATTATCTCGAGAACTAAGAACGTGGCCAAAAAAAGGACTTTGCTTTTTGATTGCAGATACATTATGCAACATTAACAAAAATATAAATTAAAATTTGAGTTTGCGGAGCGAAACCAAAATTAGGAAAGTTTGACCCGGGGAAGCCATTTCTCGACAAACTCGTAAATTATCTCGAGAACTAAGAACGTGGCCAAAAAACAGACTTTGCTTTTTGATTGCAGATACATTATGCAACATTAAAAAATATAAAAATTAAAATTTGAGTTTGCGGAGCGAAACCAAAATTAGAAAAGTTTGACCTGGGGAAGCCATTTCTCGACAAACTCGTAAATTATCTTGAGAACTAAGAACGTAGCCAAAAAAAGACTTTGGTTTTTGATTGCAGATACATTATGCAACATTAAAAAAAATATAAATTAAAATTTGAGTTTGCGGAGCGAAACCAAAATTAGGAAAGTTTGACCCGGGGAAGCCATTTCTCGACAAACTCGTCAAATTATCTCGAGAACTAAGAACATGGCCAAAAAAAAGACTTTGCTTTTTGATTGCAGATACATTATGCAACATTAACAAAAATATAAATTAAAATTTGAGTTTGCGGAGCGAAACCAAAATTAGGAAAGTTTGACCCGGGGAAGCCATTTCTCGACAAACTCGTAAATTATCTCGAGAACTAAGAACGTGGCCAAAAAACAGACTTTGCTTTTTGATTGCAGATACATTATGCAACATTAAAAAAAATATAAATTAAAACTTGAGTTTGCGGATCGAAACCAAAATTAGGAAAGTTTGATCCGGGGAAGCCATTTCTCGACAAACTCGTAAATTATCTTGAGAACTAAGAACGTAGCCAAAAAAAAGACTGCTTTTTGATTGCAGATACATTATGCAACATTAACAAAAATATAAATTAAAATTTGAGTTTACGGAGCGAAACCAAAATTAGGAAAGTTTGACCTGGGGAAGCCATTTCTCGACAAACTCGTCAAATTATCTCGAGAACTAAGAACGTGGCCAAAAAAAAGACTTTGCTTTTTGATTGCAGATACATTAGGCAACATTAAAAAAAATATAAATTAAAATTTGAGTTTGCGGAGCGAAACCAAAATTAGGAAAGTTTGACCTGGGGAAGCCATTTCTCGACAAACTCGTAAATTATCTGGAGAACTAAGAGAGGAGCCAAACTAAGGGCTTTGCTTTTTGATTGCAGAGACAGTATGCAACATTTAAAAAAATATAAATTAAAATTTGAGTTTGCGGAGCGAAACCAAAATTAGGAAAGTTTGACCCGGGGAAGCCAATTCTCGACAAACTCGTCAAATTATCTCGAGAACTAAGAACGTGGCCAAAAAAAGGACTTTGCTTTTTGATTGCAGATACATTATGCAACATTAACAAAAATATAAATTAAAATTTGAGTTTGCGGAGCGAAACCAAAATTAGGAAAGTTTGACCCGGGGAAGCCATTTCTCGACAAACTCGTAAATTATCTCGAGAACTAAGAACGTGGCCAAAAAACAGACTTTGGTTTTTGATTGCAGATACATTATGCAACATTAAAAAAAATATAAATTAAAATTTGAGTTTGCGGAGCGAAACCAAAATTAGGAAAGTTTGACCTGGGGAAGCCATTTCTCGACAAACTCGTAAATTATCTTGAGAACTAAGAACGTAGCCAAAAAAAAGACTTTGCTTTTTGATTGCAGATACATTATGCAACATTTAAAAAAATATAAATTAAAATTTGAGTTTGCGGAGCGAAACCAAAATTAGGAAAGTTTGACCCGGGGAAGCCATTTCTCGACAAACTCGTCAAATTATCTCGAGAACTAAGAACGTGGCCAAAAAAAGGACTTTGCTTTTTGATTGCAGATACATTATGCAACATTAACAAAAATATAAATTAAAATTTGAGTTTGCGGAGCGAAACCAAAATTAGGAAAGTTTGACCCGGGGAAGCCATTTCTCGACAAACTCGTAAATTATCTCGAGAACTAAGAACGTGGCCAAAAAAAAGACTTTGCTTTTTGATTGCAGATACATTATGCAACATTAAAAAAAATATAAATTAAAACTTGAGTTTGCGGAGCGAAACCAAAATTAGGAAAGTTTGACCTGGGGAAGCCATTTCTCGACAAACTCGTAAATTATCTCGAGAACTAAGAACGTGGCCAAAAAAAAGACTTTGCTTTTTGATTGCAGATACATTATGCAACATTAACAAAAATATAAATTAAAATTTGAGTTTGCGGAGCGAAACCAAAATTAGGAAAGTTTGACCCGGGGAAGCCATTTCTCGACAAACTCGTAAATTATCTCGAGAACTAAGAACGTGGCCAAAAAACAGACTTTGCTTTTTGATTGCAGATACATTATGCAACATTAAAAAAGATATAAATTAAAATTTGAGTTTGCGGAGCGAAACCAAAATTAGGAAAGTTTGACCTGGGGAAGCCATTTCTCGACAAACTCGTAAATTATCTTGAGAACTAAGAACGTAGCCAAAAAAAAGACTTTGCTTTTTGATTGCAGATACATTATGCAACATTAACAAAAATATAAATTAAAATTTGAGTTTACGGAGCGAAACCAAAATTAGGAAAGTTTGACCTGGGGAAGCCATTTCTCGACAAACTCGTCAAATTATCTCGAGAACTAAGAACGTGGCCAAAAAACAGACTTTGATTTTTGATTGCAGATACATTATGCAACATTAAAAAAAATATAAATTAAAATTTGAGTTTGCGGAGCGAAACCAAAATTAGGAAAGTTTGACCTGGGGAAGCCATTTCTCGACAAACTCGTAAATTATCTTGAGAACTAAGAAAGTAGCCAAAAAAAAGACTTTGCTTTTTGATTGCAGATACATTATGCAACATTAAAAAATATAAAAATTAAAATTTGAGTTTGCGGAGCGAAACCAAAATTAGGAAAGTTTGACCCGGGGAAGCCAATTCTCGACAAACTCGTCAAATTATCTCGAGAACTAAGAACGTGGCCAAAAAAAGGACTTTGCTTTTTGATTGCAGATACATTATGCAACATTAACAAAAATATAAATTAAAATTTGAGTTTGCGGAGCGAAACCAAAATTAGGAAAGTTTGACCCGGGGAAGCCATTTCTCGACAAACTCGTAAATTATCTCGAGAACTAAGAACGTGGCCAAAAAAAAGACTTTGCTTTTTGATTGCAGATACATTATGCAACATTAAAAAAAATATAAATTAAAACTTGAGTTTGCGGAGCGAAACCAAAATTAGGAAAGTTTGACCTGGGGAAGCCATTTCTCGACAAACTCGTAAATTATCTCGAGAACTAAGAACGTGGCCAAAAAAAAGACTTTGCTTTTTGATTGCAGATACATTATGCAACATTAAAAAAAATATAAATTAAAATTTGAGTTTGCGGAGCGAAACCAAAATTAGGAAAGTTTGACCCGGGGAAGCCATTTCTTGACAAACTCGTCAAATTATCTTGAGAACTAAGAACGTGGCCAAAAAAAGGACTTTGCTTTTTGATTGCAGATACATTATGCAACATTAACAAAAATATAAATTAAAATTTGAGTTTGCGGAGCGAAACCAAAATTAGGAAAGTTTGACCCGGGGAAGCCATTTCTCGACAAACTCGTCAAATTATCTCGAGAACTAAGAACGTGGCCAAAAAAAAGACTTTGCTTTTTGATTGCAGATACATTATGCAACATTAAAAAAAATATAAATTAAAATTTGAGTTTGCGGAGCGAAACCAAAATTAGGAAAGTTTGACCTGGGGAAGCCATTTCTCGACAAACTCGTCAAATTATCTCGAGAACTAAGAACGTGGCCAAAAAAAAGACTTTGCTTTTTGATTGCAGATACATTATGCAACATTAAAAAAAATATAAATTAAAACTTGAGTTTGCGGAGCGAAACCAAAATTAGGAAAGTTTGACCTGGGGAAGCCATTTCTCGACAAACTCGTAAATTATCTCGAGAACTAAGAACGTGGCCAAAAAACAGACTTTGCTTTTTGATTGTAGATACATTATGCAACATTAACAAAAATATAAATTAAAATTTGAGTTTGCGGAGCGAAACCAAAATTAGGAAAGTTTGACCTGGGGAAGCCATTTCTCGACAAACTCGTAAATTATCTTGAGAACTAAGAACGTAGCCAAAAAAAAGACTTTGCTTTTTGATTGCAGATACATTATGCAACATTAAAAAAAATATAAATTAAAATTTGAGTTTGCGGAGCGAAACCAAAATTAGGAAAGTTTGACCTGGGGATGCCATTTCTCGACAAACTCGTAAATTATCTTGAGAACTAAGAACGTAGCCAAAAAAAGACTTTGCTTTTTGATTGTAGATACATTATGCAACATTAACAAAAATATAAATTAAAATTTGAGTTTGCGGAGCGAAACCAAAATTAGGAAAGTTTGACCCGGGAAAGCCATTTCTCGACAAACTCGTCAAATTATCTCGAGAACTAAGAACGTGGCCAAAAAACAGACTTTGCTTTTTGATTGCAGATACATTATGCAACATTAAAAAAAATATAAATTAAAACTTGAGTTTGCGGAGCGAAACCAAAATTAGGAAAGTTTGACCTGGGGAAGCCATTTCTCGACAAACTCGTAAATTATCTCGAGAACTAAGATCGTAGCCAAAAAACAGACTTTGCTTTTTGATTGCAGATACATTATGCAACATTAAAAAAAATATAAATTAAAATTTGAGTTTGCGGAGCGAAACCAAAATTAGGAAAGTTTGACCCGGGGAAGCCATTTCTCGACAAACTCGTCAAATTAACTCGAGAACTAAGAACGTGGCCAAAAACAGGACTTTGCTTTTTGATTGCAGATACATTATGCAACATTAACAAAAATATAAATTAAAATTTAGTTGTGCGGAGCGAAACCAAAATTAGGAAAGTTTGACCTGGGGAAGCCATTTCTCGACAAACTCGTAAATTATCTCGAGAACTAAGAACGTGGCCAAAAAACAGACTTTGCTTTTTGATTGCAGATACATTATGCAACATTAAAAAAAATATAAATTAAAATTTGAGTTTGCGGAGCGAAACCAAAATTAGGAAAGTTTGACCTGGGGAAGCCATTTCTCGACAAACTCGTAAATTATCTCGAGAACTAAGAACGTGGCCAAAAAACAGACTTTGCTTTTTGATTGCAGATACATTATGCAACATTAAAAAAAATATAAATTAAAATTTGAGTTTGCGGAGCGAAACCAAAATTAGGAAAGTTTGACCTGGGGATGCCATTTCTCGACAAACTCGTAAATTATCTTGAGAACTAAGAACGTAGCCAAAAAAAGACTTTGCTTTTTGATTGTAGATACATTATGCAACATTAACAAAAATATAAATTAAAATTTGAGTTTGCGGAGCGAAACCAAAATTAGGAAAGTTTGACCTGGGGATGCCATTTCTCGACAAACTCGTAAATTATCTCGAGAACTAAGAACGTGGCCAAAAAACAGACTTTGCTTTTTGATTGCAGATACATTATGCAACATTAAAAAAAATATAAATTAAAACTTGAGTTTGCGGAGCGAAACCAAAATTAGGAAAGTTTGACCTGGGGAAGCCATTTCTCGACAAACTCGTAAATTATCTCGAGAACTAAGATCGTAGCCAAAAAACAGACTTCGCTTTTTGATTGCAGATACATTATGCAACATTAACAAAAATATAAATTAAAATTTGAGTTTGCGGAGCGAAACCAAAATTAGGAAAGTTTGACCCGGGGAAGCCATTTCTCGACAAACTCGTAAATTATCTCGAGAACTAAGAACGTGGCCAAAAAACAGACTTTGCTTTTTGATTGCAGATACATTATGCAACATTAAAAAAGATATAAATTAACATTTGAGTTTGCGGAGCGAAACCAAAATTAGGAAAGTTTGACCTGGGGAAGCCATTTCTCGACAAACTCGTAAATTATCTTGAGAACTAAGAACGTAGCCAAAAAAAAGACTTTGCTTTTTGATTGCAGATACATTATGCAACATTAAAAAAAATATAAATTAAAATTTGAGTTTGCGGAGCGAAACCAAAATTAGGAAAGTTTGACCCGGGGAAGCCATTTCTCGACAAACTCGTAAATTATCTCGAGAACTAAGAACGTGGCCAAAAAACAGAAATTGCTTTTTGATTGCAGAAACATAATGCAACATTAAAAAAAATATAAATTAAAATTTGAGTTTGCGGAGCGAAACCAAAATTAGGAAAGTTTGACCCGGGGAAGCCATTTCTCGACAAACTCGTAAATTATCTTGAGAACTAAGAACGTAGCCAAAAAAAGACTTTGCTTTTTGATTGTAGATACATTATGCAACATTAACAAAAATATAAATTAAAATTTGAGTTTGCGGAGCGAAACCAAAATTAGGAAAGTTTGACCCGGGGAAGCCATTTCTCGACAAACTCGTCAAATTATATCGAGAACTAAGAACGTGGCCAAAAAAAAGACTTTGCTCTTTGATTGCAGATACATTATGCAACATTAAAAAAAATATAAATTAAAACTTGAGTTTGCGGAGCGAAACCAAAATTAGGAAAGTTTGACCTGGGGCAGCCATTTCTCGACAAACTCGTAAATTATCTCGAGAACTAAGAACGTGGCCAAAAAACAGACTTTGGTTTTTGATTGCAGATACATTATGCAACATTAACAAAAATATAAATTAAAATTTGAGTTTGCGGAGCGAAACCAAAATTAGGAAAGTTTGACCCGGGGAAGCCATTTCTCGACAAACTCGTCAAATTATCTCGAGAACTAAGAACGTGGCCAAAAAAAGGACTTTGCTTTTTGATTGCAGATACATTATGCAACATTAAAAAAAATATAAATTAAAATTTGAGTTTGCGGAGCGAAACCAAAATTAGGAAAGTTTGACCTGGGGAAGCCATTTCTCGACAAACTCGTAAATTATCTCGAGAACTAAGAACGTGGCCAAAAAACAGACTTTGCTTTTTGATTGCAGATACATTATGCAGCATTAAAAAAAATATAAATTAAAATTTGAGTTTGCGGAGCGAAACCAAAATTAGGAAAGTTTGACCTGGGGAAGCCATTTCTCGACAAACTCGTAAATTATCTTGAGAACTAAGAACGTGGCCAAAAAAAAGACTTTGCTTTTTGATTGCAGATACATTATGCAACATTAAAAAAAATATAAATTAAAATTTGAGTTTGCGGAGCGAAACCAAAATTAGGAAAGTTTGACCCGGGGAAGCCATTTCTCGACAAACTCGTAAATTATCTCGAGAACTAAGAACGTGGCCAAAAAACAGACTTTGCTTTTTGATTGCAGATACATTATGCAACATTAAAAAAAATATAAATTAAAATTTGAGTTTGCGGAGCGAAACCAAAATTAGGAAAGTTTGACCTGGGGAAGCCATTTCTCGACAAACTCGTAAATTATCTTGAGAACTAAGAACGTAGCCAAAAAAAAGACTTTGCTTTTTGATTGCAGATACATTATGCAACATTAACAAAAATATAAATTAAAATTTGAGTTTGCGGAGCGAAACCAAAATTAGGAAAGTTTGACCTGGGGATGCCATTTCTCGACAAACTCGTAAATTATCTCGAGAACTAAGAACGTGGCCAAAAAACAGACTTTGCTTTTTGATTGCAGATACATTATGCAACATTAAAAAAAATATAAATTAAAACTTGAGTTTGCGGAGCGAAACCAAAATTAGGAAAGTTTGACCTGGGGAAGCCATTTCTCGACAAACTCGTAAATTATCTTGAGAACTAAGAACGTAGCCAAAAAAAAGCCTTTGCTTTTTGATTGCAGATACATTATGTAACATTAACAAAAATATAAATTAAAATTTGAGTTTGCGGAGCGAAACCAAAATTAGGAAAGTTTGACCTGGGGATGCCATTTCTCGACAAACTCGTAAATTATCTCGAGAACTAAGAACGTGGCCAAAAAAAAGACTTTGCTTTTTGATTGCAGATACATTATGCAACATTAAAAAAAATATAAATTAAAACTTGAGTTTGCGGAGCGAAACCAAAATTAGGAAAGTTTGACCTGGGGAAGCCATTTCTCGACAAACTCGTAAATTATCTCGAGAACTAAGATCGTAGCCAAAAAACAGACTTCGCTTTTTGATTGCAGATACATTATGCAACATTAACAAAAATATAAATTAAAATTTGAGTTTGCGGAGCGAAACCAAAATTAGGAAAGTTTGACCCGGGGAAGCCATTTCTCGACAAACTCGTAAATTATCTCGAGAACTAAGAACGTGGCCAAAAAACAGACTATGCAATTTGATTGAAGATACATTCTGCAACATTAAAAATAAAAAAAATTAAAATTTGAGTGTGCGGAGCGAAACCAAAATTAGGAAAGTTTGACCTGGGGAAGCCATTTGTTGACAAACTCGTTAATTATCATGAAAACTAAGAACGTGGCCAAAAAAAAGACTTTGCTTTTTGATTGCAGATACATTATGCAACATTAAAAAAAATATAAATTAAAATTTGAGTTTGCGGAGCGAAACCAAAATTAGGAAAGTTTGACCCGGGGAAGCCATTTCTCGACAAACTCGTAAATTATCTCGAGAACTAAGAACGTGGCCAAAAAACAGACTTTGCTTTTTGATTGCAGATACATTATGCAACATGAAAAAAAATATAAATTAAAACTTGAGTTTGCGGAGCGAAACCAAAATTAGGAAAGTTTGACCTGGGGAAGCCATTTCTCGACAAACTCGTAAATTATCTCGAGAACTAAAATCGTAGCCAAAAAACAGACTTTGGTTTTTGATTGCAGATACATTATGCAACATTAACAAAAATATAAATTAAAATTTGAGTTTGCGGAGCGAAACCAAAATTAGGAAAGTTTGACCCGGGGAAGCCATTTCTCGACAAACTCGTCAAATTATCTCGAGAACTAAGAACGTGGCCAAAAAACAGACTTTGGTTTTTGATTGCAGATACATTATGCAACATTAAAAAAAATATAAATTAAAACTTGAGTTTGCGGAGCGAAACCAAAATTAGGAAAGTTTGACCTGGGGCAGCCATTTCTCGACAAACTCGTGAATTATCTAGAGAACTAAGAACGTGGCCAAAAAACAGACTTTGGTTTTTGATTGCAGATACATTATGCAACATTAACAAAAATATAAATTAAAATTTGAGTTTGCGGAGCGAAACCAAAATTAGGAAAGTTTGACCCGGGGAAGCCATTTCTCGACAAACTCGTCAAATTATCTCGAGAACTAAGAACGTGGCCAAAAACAGGACTTTGCTTTTTGATTGCAGATACATTATGCAACATTAACAAAAATATAAATTAAAATTTGAGTTTGCGGAGCGAAACCAAAATTAGGAAAGTTTGACCCGGGGAAGCCATTTCTCGACAAACTCGTAAATTATCTCGAGAACTAAGAACGTGGCCAAAAAACAGACTTTGCTTTTTGATTGCAGATACATTATGCAACATTAAAAAAAATATAAATTAAAATTTAGGTTTGCGGAGCGAAAACAAAATTAGGAAAGTTTGACCTGGGGAAGCCATTTGTTGACAAACTCGTTAATTATCATGAAAACTAAGAACGTGGCCAAAAAAAAGCCTTTGCTTTTTGATTGCAGATACATTATGCAACATTAAAAAAAATATAAATTAAAATTTGAGTTTGCGGAGCGAAACCAAAATTAGGAAAGTTTGACCCGGGGAAGCCATTTCTCGACAAACTCGTAAATTATCTCGAGAACTAAGAACGTGGCCAAAAAACAGACTTTGCTTTTTGATTGCAGATACATAATGCAACATTAAAAAAAATATAAATTAAAATTTGAGTTTGCGGAGCGAAACCAAAATTAGGAAAGTTTGACCTGGGGAAGCCATTTCTCGACAAACTCGTAAATTATCTTGAGAACTAAGAACGTAGCCAAAAAAAAGACTTTGCTTTTTGATTGCAGATACATTATGTAACATTAACAAAAATATAAATTAAAATTTGAGTTTGCGGAGCGAAACCAAAATTAGGAAAGTTTGACCTGGGGATGCCATTTCTCGACAAGCTCGTAAATTATCTCGAGAACTAAGAACGTGGCCAAAAAACAGACTTTGCTTTTTGATTGCAGATACATTATGCAACATTAAAAAAAATATAAATTAAAACTTGAGTTTGCGGAGCGAAACCAAAATTAGGAAAGTTTGACCTGGGGAAGCCATTTCTCGACAAACTCGTAAATTATCTCGAGAACTAAGAACGTAGCCAAAAAACAGACTTCGCTTTTTGATTGCAGATACATTATGCAACATTAACAAAAATATAAATTAAAATTTGAGTTTGCGGAGCGAAACCAAAATTAGGAAAGTTTGACCCGGGGAAGCCATTTCTCGACAAACTCGTAAATTATCTCGAGAACTAAGAACGTGGCCAAAAAACAGACTTTGCTTTTTGATTGCAGATACATTATGCAACATTAAAAAAAATATAAATTAAAATTTGAGTTTGCGGAGCGAAACCAAAATTAGGAAAGTTTGACCTGGGGAAGCCATTTCTCGACAAACTCGTAAATTATCTCGAGAACTAAGAACGTGGCCAAAAAAAAGACTTTGCTTTTTGATTGCAGATACATTATGCAACATTAAAAAAAATATAAATTAAAATTTGAGTTTGCGGAGCGAAACCAAAATTAGGAAAGTTTGACCTGGGGAAGCCATTTCTCGACAAACTCGTAAATTATCTCGAGAACTAAGAACGTGGCCAAAAAACAGACTTTGCTTTTTGATTGCAGATACATTATGCAACATTAAAAAAAATATAAATTAAAATTTGAGTTTGCGGAGCGAAACCAAAATTAGGAAAGTTTGACCCGGGGAAGCCATTTCTCGACAAACTCGTCAAATTATCTCGAGAACTAAGAACGTGGCCAAAAACAGGACTTTGCTTTTTGATTGCAGATACATTATGCAACATTAACAAAAATATAAATTAAAATTTGAGTTTGCGGAGCGAAACCAAAATTAGGAAAGTTTGACCCGGGGAAGCCATTTCTCGACAAACTCGTAAATTATCTCGAGAACTAAGAACGTGGCCAAAAAACAGACTTTGCTTTTTGATTGCAGATACATTATGCAACATTAAAAAAAATATAAATTAAAATTTGAGTTTGCGGAGCGAAACCAAAATTAGGAAAGTTTGACCTGGGGAAGCCATTTCTCGACAAACTCGTAAATTATCTTGAAAACTAAGAACGTGGCCAAAAAAAAGACTTTGCTTTTTGATTGCAGATACATTATGCAACATTAAAAAAAATATAAATTAAAATTTGAGTTTGCGGAGCGAAACCAAAATTAGGAAAGTTTGACCCGGGGAAGCCATTTCTCGACAAACTCGTAAATTATCTCGAGAACTAAGAACGTGGCCAAAAAACAGACTTTGCTTTTTGATTGCAGATACATTATGCAACATTAAAAAAAATATAAATTAAAATTTGAGTTTGCGGAGCGAAACCAAAATTAGGAAAGTTTGACCTGGGGAAGCCATTTCTCGACAAACTCGTAAATTATCTTGAGAACTAAGAACGTAGCCAAAAAAAAGACTTTGCTTTTTGATTGCAGATACATTATGTAACATTAACAAAAATATAAATTAAAATTTGAGTTTGCGGAGCGAAACCAAAATTAGGAAAGTTTGACCTGGGGATGCCATTTCTCGACAAACTCGTAAATTATCTCGAGAACTAAGAACGTGGCCAAAAAACAGACTTTGCTTTTTGATTGCAGATACATTATGCAACATTAAAAAAAATATAAATTAAAACTTGAGTTTGCGGAGCGAAACCAAAATTAGGAAAGTTTGACCTGGGGAAGCCATTTCTCGACAAACTCGTAAATTATCTCGAGAACTAAGAACGTAGCCAAAAAACAGACTTCGCTTTTTGATTGCAGATACATTATGCAACATTAACAAAAATATAAATTAAAATTTGAGTTTGCGGAGCGAAACCAAAATTAGGAAAGTTTGACCCGGGGAAGCCATTTCTCGACAAACTCGTAAATTATCTCGAGAACTAAGAACGTGGCCAAAAAACAGACTTTGCTTTTTGATTGCAGATACATTATGCAACATTAAAAAAAATATAAATTAAAATTTGAGTTTGCGGAGCGAAACCAAAATTAGGAAAGTTTGACCTGGGGAAGCCATTTCTCGACAAACTCGTAAATTATCTTGAGAACTAAGAACGTGGCCAAAAAAAAGGACTTTGCTTTTTGATTGCAGATACATTATGCAACATTAAAAAAAATATAAATTAAAATTTGAGTTTGCGGAGCGAAACCAAAATTAGGAAAGTTTGACCCGGGGAAGCCATTTCTCGACAAACTCGTAAATTATCTCGAGAACTAAGAACGTGGCCAAAAAACAGACTTTGCTTTTTGATTGCAGATACATTATGCAACATTAAAAAAAATATAAATTAAAATTTGAGTTTGCGGAGCGAAACCAAAATTAGGAAAGTTTGACCTGGGGAAGCCATTTCTCGACAAACTCGTAAATTATCTCGAGAACTAAGATCGTAGCCAAAAAACAGACTTTGCTTTTTGATTGCAGATACATTATGCAACATTAAAAAAAATATAAATTAAAATTTGAGTTTGCGGAGCGAAACCAAAATTAGGAAAGTTTGACCTGGGGAAGCCATTTCTCGACAAACTCGTAAATTATCTCGAGAACTAAGAACGTGGCCAAAAAAAAGACTTTGCTTTTTGATTGCAGATACATAATGCAACATTATCAAAAATATAAATTAAAATTTGAGTTTACGGAGCGAAACCAAAATTAGGAAAGTTTGACCTGGGGAAGCCAATTGTCGACAAACGCGTAAATTATCTCGAGAACTAAGAACGTGGCCAAAAAAAAGACTTTGCTTTTTGATTGCAGATACATTATGCAACATTATCAAAAATATAAATTAAAATTTGAGTTTACGGAGCGAAACCAAAATTAGGAAAGTTTGACCTGGGGAAGCCATTTCTCGACAAACTCGTCAAATTATATCGAGAACTAAGAACGTGGCCAAAAAACAGACTTTGATTTTTAATTGCAAATACATTATGCAACATTAAAAAAAATATAAATTAAAATTTGAGTTTGCGGAGCGAAACCAAAATTAGGAAAGTTTGACCTGGGGAAGCCATTTCTCGACAAACTCGTAAATTATCTTGAGAACTAAGAAAGTAGCCAAAAAAAAGACTTTGCTTTTTGATTGCAGATACATTATGCAACATTAAAAAATATAAAAATTAAACTTTGAGTTTGCGGAGCGAAACCAAAATTAGGAAAGTTTGACCCGGGGAAGCCATTTCTCGACAAACTCGTAAATTATCTCGAGAACTAAGAACGTAGCCAAAAAACAGACTTCGCTTTTTGATTGCAGATACATTATGCAACATTAAAAAAAATATAAATTAAAATTTGAGTTTGCGGAGCGAAACCAAAATTAGGAAAGTTTGACCCGGGGAAGCCATTTCTCGACAAACTTGTCAAATTATCTCGAGAACTAAGAACGTGGCCAAAAAACAGACTTTGGTTTTTGATTGCAGATACATTATGCAACATTAACAAAAATATAAATTAAAATTTGAGTTTGCGGAGCGAAACCAAAATTAGGAAAGTTTGACCTGGGGAAGCCATTTCTCGACAAACTCGTAAATTATCTAGAGAACTAAGAACGTGGCCAAAAAACAGACTTTGGTTTTTGATTGCAGATACATTATGCAACATTAACAAAAATATAAATTAAAATTTGAGTTTGCGGAGCGAAACCAAAATTAGGAAAGTTTGACCTGGGGAAGCCATTTCTCGACAAACTCGTAAATTATCTCGAGAACTAAGAACGTGGCCAAAAAACAGACTTTGCTTTTTGATTGCAGATACATTATGCAACATTAAAAAAAATATAAATTAAAATTTGAGTTTGCGGAGCGAAACCAAAATTAGGAAAGTTTGACCTGGGGAAGCCATTTCTCGACAAACTCGTAAATTATCTTGAGAACTAAGAACGTGGCCAAAAACAGGACTTTGCTTTTTGATTGCAGATACATTATGCAACATTAACAAAAATATAAATTAAAATTTGAGTTTGCGGAGCGAAACCAAAATTAGGAAAGTTTGACCCGGGGAAGCCATTTCTCGACAAACTCGTCAAATTATCTCGAGAACTAAGAACGTGGCCAAAAACAGGACTTTGCTTTTTGATTGCAGATACATTATGCAACATTAAAAAAAATATAAATTAAAATTTGAGTTTGCGGAGCGAAACCAAAATTAGGAAAGTTTGACCCGGGGAAGCCATTTCTCGACAAACTCGTAAATTATCTCGAGAACTAAGAACGTGGCCAAAAAACAGACTTTGCTTTTTGATTGCAGATACATTATGCAACATTAAAAAAAATATAAATTAAAATTTGAGTTTGCGGAGCGAAACCAAAATTAGGAAAGTTTGACCTGGGGAAGCCATTTGTTGACAAACTCGTTAATTATCATGAAAACTAAGAACGTGGCCAAAAAAAAGACTTTGCTTTTTGATTGCAGATACATTATGCAACATTAAAAAAAATATAAATTAAAATTTGAGTTTGCGGAGCGAAACCAAAATTAGGAAAGTTTGACCCGGGGAAGCCATTTCTCGACAAACTCGTAAATTATCTCGAGAACTAAGAACGTGGCCAAAAAACAGACTTTGCTTTTTGATTGCAGATACATAATGCAACATTAAAAAAAATATAAATTAAAATTTGAGTTTGCGGAGCGAAACCAAAATTAGGAAAGTTTGACCTGGGGAAGCCATTTCTCGACAAACTCGTAAATTATCTTGAGAACTAAGAACGTAGCCAAAAAAAAGACTTTGCTTTTTGATTGCAGATACATTATGTAACATTAACAAAAATATAAATTAAAATTTGAGTTTGCGGAGCGAAACCAAAATTAGGAAAGTTTGACCTGGGGCTGCCATTTCTCGACAAACTCGTAAATTATCTCGAGAACTAAGAACGTGGCCAAAAAACAGACTTTGCTTTTTGATTGCAGATACATTATGCAACATTAAAAAAAATATAAATTAAAACTTGAGTTTGCGGAGCGAAACCAAAATTAGGAAAGTTTGACCTGGGGAAGCCATTTCTCGACAAACTCGTAAATTATCTCGAGAACTAAGAACGTAGCCAAAAAACAGACTTCGCTTTTTGATTGCAGATACATTATGCAACATTAACAAAAATATAAATTAAAATTTGAGTTTGCGGAGCGAAACCAAAATTAGGAAAGTTTGACCCGGGGAAGCCATTTCTCGACAAACTCGTAAATTATCTCGAGAACTAAGAACGTGGCCAAAAAACAGACTTTGCTTTTTGATTGCAGATACATTATGCAACATTAAAAAAAATATAAATTAAAATTTGAGTTTGCGGAGCGAAACCAAAATTAGGAAAGTTTGACCTGGGGAAGCCATTTCTCGACAAACTCGTAAATTATCTTGAGAACTAAGAACGTGGCCAAAAAAAAGACTTTGCTTTTTGATTGCAGATACATTATGCAACATTAAAAAAAATATAAATTAAAATTTGAGTTTGCGGAGCGAAACCAAAATTAGGAAAGTTTGACCTGGGGAAGCCATTTCTCGACAAACTCGTAAATTATCTCGAGAACTAAGAACGTGGCCAAAAAACAGACTTTGCTTTTTGATTGCAGATACATTATGCAACATTAAAAAAAATATAAATTAAAATTTGAGTTTGCGGAGCGAAACCAAAATTAGGAAAGTTTGACCCGGGGAAGCCATTTCTCGACAAACTCGGCAAATTATCTCGAGAACTAAGAACGTGGCCAAAAACAGGACTTTGCTTTTTGATTGCAGATACATTATGCAACATTAACAAAAATATAAATTAAAATTTGAGTTTGCGGAGCGAAACCAAAATTAGGAAAGTTTGACCCGGGGAAGCCATTTCTCGACAAACTCGTAAATTATCTCGAGAACTAAGAACGTGGCCAAAAAACAGACTTTGCTTTTTGATTGCAGATACATTATGCAACATTAAAAAAAATATAAATTAAAATTTGAGTTTGCGGAGCGAAACCAAAATTAGGAAAGTTTGACCTGGGGAAGCCATTTGTTGACAAACTCGTTAATTATCATGAAAACTAAGAACGTAGCCAAAAAAGAGCCTTTGCTTTTTGATTGCAGATACATTATGCAACATTAAAAAAAATATAAATTAAAATTTGAGTTTGCGGAGCGAAACCAAAATTAGGAAAGTTTGACCCGGGGAAGCCATTTCTCGACAAACTCGTAAATTATCTCGAGAACTAAGAACGTGGCCAAAAAACAGACTTTGCTTTTTGATTGCAGATACATTATGCAACATTAAAAAAAATATAAATTAAAATTTGAGTTTGCGGAGCGAAACCAAAATTAGGAAAGTTTGACCTGGGGAAGCCATTTCTCGACAAACTCGTAAATTATCTTGAGAACTAAGAACGTAGCCAAAAAAAAGACTTTGCTTTTTGATTGCAGATACATTATGCAACATTAACAAAAATATAAATTAAAATTTGAGTTTGCGGAGCGAAACCAAAATTAGGAAAGTTTGACCTGGGGATGCCATTTCTCGACAAACTCGTAAATTATCTCGAGAACTAAGAACGTGGCCAAAAAACAGACTTTGCTTTTTGATTGCAGATACATTATGCAACATTAAAAAAAATATAAATTAAAACTTGAGTTTGCGGAGCGAAAACAAAATTAGGAAAGTTTGACCTGGGGAAGCCATTTCTCGACAAACTCGTCAAATTATCTCGAGAAATAAGGACGTAGCCTAAAAAAAGAATTCGGTTTTGAATTGCTGATACATTATGCAACATTAACAAAAATATAAATTAAAATTTGAGTTTGCGGAGCGAAACCAAAATTAGGAAAGTTTGACCCGGGGAAGCCATTTCTCGACAAACTCGTAAATTATCTCGAGAACTAAGAACGTGGCCAAAAAACAGACTTTGCTTTTTGATTGCAGATACATTATGCAACATTAAAAAAAATATAAATTAAAATTTGAGTTTGCGGAGCGAAACCAAAATTAGGAAAGTTTGACCTGGGGAAGCCATTTCTCGACAAACTCGTAAATTATCTCGAGAACTAAGAACGTGGCCAAAAAAAAGACTTTGCTTTTTGATTGCAGATACATTATGCAACATTAAAAAAAATATAAATTAAAATTTGAGTTTGCGGAGCGAAACCAAAATTAGGAAAGTTTGACCCGGGGAAGCCATTTCTCGACAAACTCGTAAATTATCTCGAGAACTAAGAACGTGGCCAAAAAACAGACTTTGCTTTTTGATTGCAGATACATTATGCAACATTAAAAAAAATATAAATTAAAATTTGAGTTTGCGGAGCGAAACCAAAATTAGGAAAGTTTGACCTGGGGAAGCCATTTCTCGACAAACTCGTAAATTATCTCGAGAACTAAGATCGTAGCCAAAAAACAGACTTTGCTTTTTGATTGCAGATACATTATGCAACATTAAAAAAAATATAAATTAAAATTTGAGTTTGCGGAGCGAAACCAAAATTAGGAAAGTTTGACCTGGGGAAGCCATTTTACGACAAACTCGTCAAATTATCTCGAGAACTAAGAACGTGGCCAAAAAAAAGACTTTGCTTTTTGATTGCAGATACATTATGCAACATTAACAAAAATATAAATTAAAATTTGAGTTTGCGGAGCGAAACCAAAATTAGGAAAGTTTGACCTGGGGAAGCCATTTCTCGACAAACTCGTAAATTATCTCGAGAACTAAGAACGTGGCCAAAAAAAAGACTTTGCTTTTTGATTGCAGATACATTATGCAACATTAAAAAAAATATAAATTAAAATTTGAGTTTGCGGAGCGAAACCAAAATTAGGAAAGTTTGACCTGGGGATGCCATTTCTCGACAAACTCGTAAATTATCTCGAGAACTAAGAACGTGGCCAAAAAACAGACTTTGCTTTTTGATTGCAGATACATTATGCAGCATTAAAAAAAATATAAATTAAAATTTGAGTTTGCGGAGCGAAACCAAAATTAGGAAAGTTTGACCTGGGGAAGCCATTTCTCGACAAACTCGTAAATTATCTTGAGAACTAAGAACGTAGCCAAAAAAAAGACTTTGCTTTTTGATTGCAGATACATTATGCAACATTAAAAAAAATATAAATTAAAATTTGAGTTTGCGGAGCGAAACCAAAATTAGGAAAGTTTGACCTGGGGAAGCCATTTCTCGACAAAATAGTCAATTATCAGGAGTACTAACAACCTACCCAAAATACAGACTATGCTTTTTGATTGCAGATACATTATGCAACATTAAAAAAAATATAAATTAAAATTTGAGTTTGCGGAGCGAAACCAAAATTAGGAAAGTTTGACCCGGGGAAGCCATTTCTCGACAAACTCGTCAAATTATCTCGAGAACTAAGAACGTGGCCAAAAAACAGACTTTGCTTTTTGATTGCAGATACATTATGCAACATTAACAAAAATATAAATTAAAATTTGAGTTTGCGGAGCGAAACCAAAATTAGGAAAGTTTGACCTGGGGAAGCCATTTCTCGACAAACTCGTAAATTATCTCGAGAACTAAGAACGTAGCCAAAAAACAGACTTTGCTTTTTGATTGCAGATACATTATGCAACATTAACAAAAATATAAATTAAGATTTGAGTTCGCGGAGCGAAAGCAAAATTAGGAAAGTTTGACCTGGGGAAGCCATTTCTCGACAAACTCGTAAATTATCTCGAGAACTAAGAACATGGCCAAAAAACAGACTTTGGTTTTTGATTGCAGATACATTAGGCAACATTAAAAAAAATATAAATTAAAATTTGAGTTTGCGGAGAGAAACCAAAATTAGGAAAGTTTGACCTGGGGAAGCCATTTCTCGACAAACTCGTAAATTATCTCGAGAACTAAGATCGTAGCCAAAAAACAGACTTTGCTTTTTGATTGCAGATACATTATGCAACATTAAAAAAAATATAAATTAAAATTTGAGTTTGCGGAGCGAAACCAAAATTAGGAAAGTTTGACCCGGGGAAGCCATTTCTCGACAAACTCGTCAAATTATCTCGAGAACTAAGAACGTGGCCAAAAAAAGGACTTTGCTTTTTGATTGCAGATACATTATGCAACATTAACAAAAATATAAATTAAAATTTGAGTTTGCGGAGCGAAACCAAAATTAGGAAAGTTTGACCTGGGGAAGCCATTTCTCGACAAACTCGTAAATTATCTCGAGATAAGAACGTGGCCAAAAAACAGACTTTGCTTTTTGATTGCAGATACATTATGCAACATTAAAAAAAATATAAATTAAAATTTGAGTTTGCGGAGCGAAACCAAAATTAGGAAAGTTTGACCCGGGGAAGCCATTTCTCGACAAACTCGTCAAATTATCTCGAGAACTAAGATCGTGGCCAAAAAAATGACTTTGCTTTTTGATTGCAGATACATTATGCAACATTAACAAAAATATAAATTAAAATTTGAGTTTGCGGAGCGAAACCAAAATTAGGAAAGTTTGACCCGGGGAAGCCATTTCTCGACAAACTCGTAAATTATCTCGAGAACTAAGAACGTGGCCAAAAAACAGACTTTGCTTTTTGATTGCAGATACATTATGCAACATTAAAAAATATATAAATTAAAATTTGAGTTTGCGGAGCGAAACCAAAATTAGGAAAGTTTGACCTGGGGAAGCCATTTCTCGACAAACTCGTAAATTATCTTGAGAACTAAGAACGTAGCCAAAAAAAAGACTTTGCTTTTTGATTGCAGATACATTATGCAACATTAAAAAAAATATAAATTAAAATTTGAGTTTGCGGAGCGAAACCAAAATTAGGAAAGTTTGACCCGGGGAAGCCATTTCTCGACAAACTCGTCAAATTATCTCGAGAACTAAGAACGTGGCCAAAAAAAGGACTTTGCTTTTTGATTGCAGATACATTATGCAACATTAACAAAAATATAAATTAAAATTTGAGTTTGCGGAGCGAAACCAAAATTAGGAAAGTTTGACCTGGGGAAGCCATTTCTCGACAAACTCGTAAATTATCTCGAGAACTAAGAACGTGGCCAAAAAACAGACTTTGCTTTTTGATTGCAGATACATTATGCAACATTAAAAAAAATATAAATTAAAATTTGAGTTTGCGGAGCGAAACCAAAATTAGGAAAGTTTGACCCGGGGAAGCCATTTCTCGACAAACTCGTCAAATTATCTCGAGAACTAAGAACGTGGCCAAAAACAGGACTTTGCTTTTTGATTGCAGATACATTATGCAACATTAACAAAAATATAAATTAAAATTTAGCTTTGCGGAGCGAAAACAAAATTAGGAAAGTTTGACCTGGGGAAGCCATTTGTTGACAAACTCGTAAATTATCTCGAGAACTAAGAACGTAGCCAAAAAACAGACTTCGCTTTTTGATTGCAGATACATTATGCAACATTAAAAAAAATATAAATTAAAATTTGAGTTTGCGGAGCGAAACCAAAATTAGGAAAGTTTGACCCGGGGAAGCCATTTCTCGACAAACTCGTAAATTATCTCGAGAACTAAGAACGTAGCCAAAAAAAAGACTTTGCTTTTTGATTGCAGATACATTATGCAACATTAACAAAAATATAAATTAAAATTTGAGTTTGCGGAGCGAAACCAAAATTAGGAAAGTTTGACCTGGGGAAGCCATTTCTCGACAAACTCGTAAATTATCTTGAGAACTAAGAACGTAGCCAAAAAAGAGCCTTTGCTTTTTGATTGCAGATACATTATGCAACATTAAAAAAAATATAAATTAAAATTTGAGTTTGCGGAGCGAAACCAAAATTAGGAAAGTTTGACCCGGGGAAGCCATTTCTCGACAAACTCGTCAAATTATATCGAGAACTAAGAACGTGGCCAAAAAAAAGACTTTGCTTTTTGATTGTAGATACATTATGCAACATTAACAAAAATATAAATTAAAATTTGAGTTTGCGGAGCGAAACCAAAATTAGGAAAGTTTGACCTGGGGATGCCATTTCTCGACAAACTCGTAAATTATCTCGAGAACTAAGAACGTGGCCAAAAAACAGACTTTGCTTTTTGATTGCAGATACATTATGCAACATTAAAAAAAATATAAATTAAAACTTGAGTTTGCGGAGCGAAACCAAAATTAGGAAAGTTTGACCTGGGGAAGCCATTTCTCGACAAACTCGTAAATTATCTCGAGAACTAAGAACGTGGCCAAAAAAAAGACTTTGCTTTTTGATTGCAGATACATTATGCAACATTATCAGAAATATAAATTAAAATTTGAGTTTACGGAGCGAAACCAAAATTAGGAAAGTTTGACCGGGGGAAGCCATTTCTCGACAAACTCGTAAATTATCTCGAGAACTAAGAACGTGGCCAAAAAAAGACTTTGCTTTTTGATTGCAGATACATTATGCAACATTATCAAAAATATAAATTAAAATTTGAGTTTACGGAGCGAAACCAAAATTAGGAAAGTTTGACCTGGGGAAGCCATTTCTCGACAAACTCGTCATATTATATCTAGAACTAAGAACGTGGCCAAAAAACAGACTTTGATTTTTGATTGCAAATACATTATGCAACATTAAAAAAAATATAAATTAAAATTTGAGTTTGCGGAGCGAAACCAAAATTAGGAAAGTTTGACCTGGGGAAGCCATTTCTCGACAAACTCGTAAATTAACTTGAGAACTAAGAAAGTAGCCAAAAAAAAGACTTTGCTTTTTGATTGCAGATACATTATGCAACATTAAAAAATATAAAAATTAAACTTTGAGTTTGCGGAGCGAAACCAAAATTAGGAAAGTTTGACCCGGGGAAGCCATTTCTCGACAAACTCGTCAAATTATCTCGAGAACTAAGAACGTGGCCAAAAAAATGACTTTGCTTTTTGATTGGATATACATTATGCAACATTAACAAAAATATAAATTAAAATTTGAGTTTGCGGAGCGAAACCAAAATTAGGAAAGTTTGACCCGGGAAGCCATTTCTCGACAAACTCGTAAATTATCTCGAGAACTAAGAACGTGGCCAAAAAACAGACTTTGCTTTTTGATTGCAGATACATTATGCAACATTAAAAAAAATATAAATTAAAACTTGAGTTTGCGGAGCGAAACCAAAATTAGGAAAGTTTGACCTGGGGAAGCCATTTCTCGACAAACTCGTAAATTATCTTGAGAACTAAGAACGTAGCCAAAAAAAGACTTTGCTTTTTGATTGTAGATACATTATGCAACATTAACAAAAATATAAATTAAAATTTGAGTTTGCGGAGCGAAACCAAAATTAGGAAAGTTTGACCTGGGGATGCCATTTCTCGACAAACTCGTAAATTATCTCGAGAACTAAGAACGTTGCCAAAAAACAGACTTTGCTTTTTGATTGCAGATACATTATGCAACATTAAAAAAAATATAAATTAAAATTTGAGTTTGCGGAGCGAAACCAAAATTAGGAAAGTTTGACCTGGGGAAGCCATTTCTCGACAAACTCGTAAATTATCTCGAGAACTAAGAACGTAGCCAAAAAACAGACTTCGCTTTTTGATTGCAGATACATTATGCAACATTAAAAAAAATATAAATTAAAATTTGAGTTTGCGGAGCGAAACCAAAATTAGGAAAGTTTGACCCGGGGAAGCCATTTCTCGACAAACTCGTCAAATTATCTCGAGAACTAAGAACGTGGCCAAAAAACAGACTTTGCTTTTTGATTGCAGATACATTATGCAACATTAAAAAAAATATAAATTAAAATTTGAGTTTGCGGAGCGAAACCAAAATTAGGAAAGTTTGACCTGGGGAAGCCATTTCTCGACAAACTCGTAAATTATCTTGAGAACTAAGAACGTAGCCAAAAAAAAGCCTTTGCTTTTTGATTGCAGATACATTATGCAACATTAACAAAAATATAAATTAAAATTTGAGTTTGCGGAGCGAAACCAAAATTAGGAAAGTTTGACCTGGGGATGCCATTTCTCGACAAACTCGTAAATTATCTCGAGAACTAAGAACGTGGCCAAAAAACAGACTTTGCTTTTTGATTGCAGATACATTATGCAACATTAAAAAAAATATAAATTAAAACTTGAGTTTGCGGAGCGAAACCAAAATTAGGAAAGTTTGACCTGGGGAAGCCATTTCTCGACAAACTCGTAAATTATCTCGAGAACTAAGATCGTAGCCAAAAAACAGACTTTGCTTTTTGATTGCAGATACATTATGCAACATTAAAAAAAATATAAATTAAAATTTGAGTTTGCGGAGCGAAACCAAAATTAGGAAAGTTTGACCCGGGGAAGCCATTTCTCGACAAACTTGTCAAATTATCTCGAGAACTAAGAACGTGGCCAAAAAAAAGACTTTACTTTTTGATTGCAGATACATTATGCAACATTAAAAAAAAATATAAATTAAAATTTGAGTTTGCGGAGCGAAACCAAAATTAGGAAAGTTTGACCTGGGGATGCCATTTCTCGACAAACTCGTAAATTATCTCGAGAACTAAGAACGTGGCCAAAAAACAGACTTTGCTTTTTGATTGCAGATACATTATGCAACATTAAAAAAAATATAAATTAAAATTTGAGTTTGCGGAGCGAAACCAAAATTAGGAAAGTTTGACCCGGGGAAGCCATTTCTCGACAAACTCGTCAAATTATCTTCGAGAACTAAGAACGTGGCCAAAAAAAAGACTTTGCTTTTTGATTGCAGATACATTATGCAACATTAAAAAAAATATAAATTAAAACTTGAGTTTGCGGAGCGAAAACAAAATTAGGAAAGTTTTACCTGGGGAAGCCATTTCTCGACAAACTCGTAAATTATCTCGAGAACTAAGAACGTGGCCAAAAAACAGACTTTGCTTTTTGATTGCAGATACATTATGCAACATTAAAAAAAATATAAATTAAAATTTGAGTTTGCGGAGCGAAACCAAAATTAGGAAAGTTTGACCTGGGGAAGCCATTTGTTGACAAACTCGTAAATTATCTCGAGAACTAAGAACGTAGCCAAAAAACAGACTTCGCTTTTTGATTGCAGATACATTATGCAACATTAAAAAAAATATAAATTAAAATTTGAGTTTGCGGAGCGAAACCAAAATTAGGAAAGTTTGACCCGGGGAAGCCATTTCTCGACAAACTCGTCAAATTATCTCGAGAACTAAGAACGTGGCCAAAAAACAAACTTTGCTTTTTGATTGCAGATACATTATGCAACATTAACAAAAATATAAAAATTAAAATTTGAGTTTGCGGAGCGAAACCAAAATTAGAAAAGTTTGACCTGGGGAAGCCATTTCTCGACAAACTCGTAAATTATCTTCGAGAACTAAGAACGTAGCCAAAAAAAGACTTTGCTTTTTGATTGTAGATACATTATGCAACATTAACAAAAATATAAATTAAAATTTGAGTTTGCGGAGCGAAACCAAAATTAGGAAAGTTTGACCAGGGGAAGCCATTTCTCGACAAACTCGTAAATTATCTCGAGAACTAAGAACGTGGCCAAAAAACAAACTTTGCTTTTTGATTGCAGATACATTATGCAACATTAAAAAAATATAAAAATTAAAATTTGAGTTTGCGGAGCGAAACCAAAATTAGAAAAGTTTGACCTGGGGAAGCTATTTCTCGAAAAACTCGTAAATTATCTTGAGAACTAAGAACGTAGCCAAAAAAAAGACTTTGCTTTTTGATTGTAGATACATTATGCAACATTAAAAAAAATATAAATTAAAATTTGAGTTTGCGGAGCGAAACCAAAATTAGGAAAGTTTGACCCGGGGAAGCCATTTCTCGACAAACTCGTCAAATTATCTCGAGAACTAAGAACGTGGCCAAAAAAAAGACTTTGCTTTTTGATTGCAGATACATTATGCAACATTAAAAAAAATATAAATTAAAATTTGAGTTTGCGGAGCGAAACCAAAATTAGGAAAGTTTGACCCGGGGAAGCCATTTCTCGACAAACTCGTAGAATTATCTCGAGAACTAAGAACGTGGCCAAAAAACAGACTTTGCTTTTTGATTGCAGATACATTATGCAATATTAAAAAAAATATAAATTAAAATTTGAGTTTGCGGAGCGAAACCAAAATTAGGAAAGTTTGACCTGGGGAAGCCATTTCTCGACAAACTCGTAAATTATCTCGAGAACTAAGAACGTGGCCAAAAAAAAGACTTTGCTTTTTGATTGCAGATACATTATGCAACATTATCAGAAATATAAATTAAAATTTGAGTTTACGGAGCGAAACCAAAATTAGGAAAGTTTGACCTGGGGATGCCATTTCTCGACAAACTCGTAAATTATCTCGAGAACTAAGAACGTGGCCAAAAAAAAGACTTTGCTTTTTGATTGCATATACAGTAGGCACCGTTATGAAAAATATAAATTAAAAGTTGAGTTTGCGGAGCGAAACCAAAATTAGGAAAGTTTGACCTGGGGAAGCCATTTCTCGACAAACTCGTCAAATTATATCGAGAACTAATAACGTGGCCAAAAAACAGACTTTGATTTTTAATTGCAAATACATTATGCAACATTAAAAAAAATATAAATTAAAACTTGAGTTTGCGGAGCGAAACCAAAATTAGGAAAGTTTGACCTGGGGAAGCCATTTCTCGACAAACTCGTCAATTAAAGAGGGAACAAAGATCGTTGCCCAAAAAAAGAAGTTGCTTTTTGATTGCAGATACATTATGCAACATTAAAAAAAATATAAATTAAAATTTGAGTTTGCGGAGCGAAACCAAAATTAGGAAAGTTTGACCCGGGGAAGCCATTTCTCGACAAACTCGTCAAATTATCTCGAGAACTAAGAACGTGGCCAAAAAAAGGACTTTGCTTTTTGATTGCAGATACATTATGCAACATTAACAAAAATATAAATTAAAATTTGAGTTTGCGGAGCGAAACCAAAATTAGGAAAGTTTGACCCGGGGAAGCCATTTCTCGACAAACTCGTAAATTATCTCGAGAACTAAGAACGTGGCCAAAAAACAGACTTTGGTTTTTGATTGCAGATACATTATGCAACATTAAAAAAAATATAAATTAAAATTTGAGTTTGCGGAGCGAAACCAAAATTAGGAAAGTTTGACCTGGGGAAGCCATTTCTCGACAAACTCGTAAATTATCTTGAGAACTAAGAACGTAGCCAAAAAAAAGACTTTGCTTTTTGATTGCAGATACATTATGTAACATTAACAAAAATATAAATTAAAATTTGAGTTTGCGGAGCGAAACCAAAATTAGGAAAGTTTGACCTGGGGATGCCATTTCTCGACAAACTCGTAAATTATCTCGAGAACTAAGAACGTGGCCAAAAAACAGACTTTGCTTTTTGATTGCAGATACATTATGCAACATTAAAAAAAATATAAATTAAAACTTGAGTTTGCGGAGCGAAACCAAAATTAGGAAAGTTTGACCTGGGGAAGCCATTTCTCGACAAACTCGTAAATTATCTCGAGAACTAAGATCGTAGCCAAAAAACAGACTTTGCTTTTTGATTGCAGATACATTGTGCTATATTAAAAAAAATATTAATTAAAATTTGAGTTTGCGGAGCGAAACCAAAATTAGGAAAGTTTGACCCGGGGAAGCCATTTCTCGACAAACTTGTCAAATTATCTCGAGAACTAAGAACGTGGCCAAAAAAAAGACTTTACTTTTTGATTGCAGATACATTATGCAACATTAAAAAAAAATATAAATTAAAATTTGAGTTTGCGGAGCGAAACCAAAATTAGGAAAGTTTGACCTGGGGAAGCCATTTCTCGACAAACTCGTAAATTATCTCGAGAACTAAGAACGTGGCCAAAAAACAGACTTTGCTTTTTGATTGCAGATACATTATGCAACATTAAAAAAAATATAAATTAAAATTTGAGTTTGCGGAGCGAAACCAAAATTAGGAAAGTTTGACCCGGGGAAGCCATTTCTTGACAAACTCGTCAAATTATCTTGAGAACTAAGAACGTGGCCAAAAAAAAGACTTTGCTTTTTGATTGCAGATACATTATGCAACATTAAAAAAAATATAAATTAAAATTTGAGTTTGCGGAGCGAAACCAAAATTAGGAAAGTTTGACCTGGGGAAGCCATTTCTCGACAAACTCGTAAATTATCTCGAGAACTAAGAACGTGGCCAAAAAAAAGACTTTGCTTTTTGATTGCAGATACATTATGCAACATTAACAAAAATATAAATTAAAATTTGAGTTTGCGGAGCGAAACCAAAATTAGGAAAGTTTGACCTGGGGAAGCCATTTCTCGACAAACTCGTAAATTATCTCGAGAACTAAGATCGTAGCCAAAAAACAGACTTTGCTTTTTGATTGCAGATACATTATGCAACATTAAAAAAAATATAAATTAAAATTTGAGTTTGCGGAGCGAAACCAAAATTAGGAAAGTTTGACCCGGGGAAGCCATTTCTCGACAAACTCGTCAAATTATATCGAGAACTAAGAACGTGGCCAAAAAAAAGACTTTGCTTTTTGATTGCAGATACATTATGCAACATTAAAAAAAATATAAATTAAAATTTGAGTTTGCGGAGCGAAACCAAAATTAGGAAAGTTTGACCCGGGGAAGCCATTTCTCGACAAACTCGTAAATTATCTCGAGAACTAAGAACGTGGCCAAAAAACAGACTTTGCTTTTTGATTGCAGATACATTATGCAACATTAAAAAAAATATAAATTAAAATTTGAGTTTGCGGAGCGAAACCAAAATTAGGAAAGTTTGACCTGGGGAAGCCATTTCTCGACAAACTCGTAAATTATCTTGAGAACTAAGAACGTAGCCAAAAAAAAGACTTTGCTTTTTGATTGCAGATACATTATGCAACATTAACAAAAATATAAATTAAAATTTGAGTTTGCGGAGCGAAACCAAAATTAGGAAAGTTTGACCCGGGGAAGCCATTTCTCGACAAACTCGTCAAATTATCTCGAGAACTAAGAACGTGGCCAAAAAACAGACTTTGCTTTTTGATTGCAGATACATTATGCAGCATTAAAAAAAATATAAATTAAAACTTGAGTTTGCGGAGCGAAACAAAAATTAGGAAAGTTTGACCTGGGGCAGCCATTTCTCGACAAACTCGTAAATTATCTCGAGAACTAAGAACGTGGCCAAAAAACAGACTTTGCTTTTTGATTGCAGATACATTATGCAACATTAAAAAAGATATAAATTAAAATTTGAGTTTGCGGAGCGAAACCAAAATTAGGAAAGTTTGACCCGGGGAAGCCATTTCTCGACAAACTCGTCAAATTATCTCGAGAACTAAGAACGTGGCCAAAAACAGGACTTTGCTTTTTGATTGCAGATACATTATGCAACATTAACAAAAATATAAATTAAAATTTGAGTTTGCGGAGCGAAACCAAAATTAGGAAAGTTTGACCCGGGGAAGCCATTTCTCGACAAACTCGTAAATTATCTCGAGAACTAAGAACGTGGCCAAAAAACAGACTTTGCTTTTTGATTGCAGATACATAATGCAACATTAAAAAAAATATAAATTAAAATTTGAGTTTGCGGAGCGAAACCAAAATTAGGAAAGTTTGACCTGGGGAAGCCATTTGTTGACAAACTCGTTAATTATCATGAAAACTAAGAACGTGGCCAAAAAAAAGACTTTGCTTTTTGATTGCAGATACATTATGCAACATTAAAAAAAATATAAATTAAAATTTGAGTTTGCGGAGCGAAACCAAAATTAGGAAAGTTTGACCTGGGGAAGCCATTTCTCGACAAACTCGTAAATTATATCGAGAACTAAGAACGTGGCCAAAAAAAAGACTTTGCTTTTTGATTGCAGATACATTATGCAACATTAAAAAAAATATAAATTAAAATTTGAGTTTGCGGAGCGAAACCAAAATTAGGAAAGTTTGACCTGGGGAAGCCATTTCTCGACAAACTCGTAAATTATCTCGAGAACTAAGAACGTGGCCAAAAAACAGACTTTGCTTTTTGATTGCAGATACATTATGCAACATTAAAAAAAATATAAATTAAAATTTGAGTTTGCGGAGCGAAACCAAAATTAGGAAAGTTTGACCTGGGGAAGCCATTTCTCGACAAACTCGTAAATTATCTCGAGAACTAAGAACGTAGCCAAAAAACAGACTTCGCTTTTTGATTGCAGATACATTATGCAACATTAACAAAAATATAAATTAAAATTTGAGTTTGCGGAGCGAAACCAAAATTAGGAAAGTTTGACCCGGGGAAGCCATTTCTCGACAAACTCGTCAAATTATCTCGAGAACTAAGAACGTGGCCAAAAAACAGACTTTGCTTTTTGATTGCAGATACATTATGCAGCATTAAAAAAAATATAAATTAAAATTTGAGTTTGCGGAGCGAAACCAAAATTAGGAAAGTTTGACCTGGGGAAGCCATTTCTCGACAAACTCGTAAATTATCTTGAGAACTAAGAACGTGGCCAAAAAAAAGACTTTGCTTTTTGATTGCAGATACATTATGCAACATTAACAAAAATATAAATTAAAATTTGAGTTTGCGGAGCGAAACCAAAATTAGGAAAGTTTGACCTGGGGAAGCCATTTCTCGACAAACTCGTAAATTATCTCGAGAACTAAGAACGTGGCCAAAAAACAGACTTTGCTTTTTGATTGCAGATACATTATGCAACATTAACAAAAATATAAATTAAAATTTGAGTTTGCGGAGCGAAACCAAAATTAGGAAAGTTTGACCTGGGGAAGCCATTTCTCGACAAACTCGTAAATTATCTCGAGAACTAAGAACGTGGCCAAAAAACAGACTTTGCTTTTTGATTGCAGATACATTATGCAACATTAAAAAAAATATAAATTAAAATTTGAGTTTGCGGAGCGAAACCAAAATTAGGAAAGTTTGACCTGGGGAAGCCATTTCTCGACAAACTCGTAAATTATCTAGAGAACTAAGAACGTGGCCAAAAAAAAGACTTTGCTTTTTGATTGCAGATACATTATGCAACATTAAAAAAAATATAAATTAAAATTTGAGTTTGCGGAGCGAAACCAAAATTAGGAAAGTTTGACCTGGGGAAGCCATTTTACGACAAACTCGTCAAATTATCTCGAGAACTAAGAACGTGGCCAAAAAAAAGACTTTGCTTTTTGATTGCAGATACATTATGCAACATTAAAAAAAATATAAATTAAAATTTGAGTTTGCGGAGCGAAACCAAAATTAGGAAAGTTTGACCTGGGGAAGCCATTTCTCGACAAACTCGTAAATTATCTCGAGAACTAACAACGTTGACAAACATTTGTCTTTGCTTTTTGATTGCAGATACATTATGCAACATTAACAAAAATATAAATTAAAATTTGAGTTTGCGGAGCGAAACCAAAATTAGGAAAGTTTGACCCGGGGAAGCCATTTCTCGACAAACTCGTAAATTATCTCGAGAACTAAGAACGTGGCCAAAAAACAGACTTTGCTTTTTGATTGCAGATACATTATGCAACATTAAAAAAAATATAAATTAAAATTTGAGTTTGCGGAGCGAAACAAAAATTAGGAAAGTTTGACCTGGGGAAGCCATTTCTCGACAAACTCGTAAATTATCTTGAAAACTAAGAACGTGGCCAAAAAAAAGACTTTGCTTTTTGATTGCAGATACATTATGCAACATTAAAAAAAATATAAATTAAAATTTGAGTTTGCGGAGCGAAACCAAAATTAGGAAAGTTTGACCCGGGGAAGCCATTTCTCGACAAACTCGTCAAATTATCTCGAGAACTAAGAACGTGGCCAAAAAACAGACTTTGCTTTTTGATTGCAGATACATTATGCAACATTAAAAAAAATATAAATTAACATTTGAGTTTGCGGAGCGAAACCAAAATTAGGAAAGTTTGACCTGGGGAAGCCATTTCTCGACAAACTCGTAAATTATCTTGAGAACTAAGAACGTAGCCAAAAAAGAGCCTTTGCTTTTTGATTGCAGATACATTATGCAACATTAACAAAAATATAAATTAAAATTTGAGTTTGCGGAGCGAAACCAAAATTAGGAAAGTTTGACCTGGGGCTGCCATTTCTCGACAAACTCGTAAATTATCTCGAGAACTAAGAACGTGGCCAAAAAACAGACTTTGCTTTTTGATTGCAGATACATTATGCAATATTAAAAAAAATATAAATTAAAACTTGAGTTTGCGGAGCGAAACCAAAATTAGGAAAGTTTGACATGGGGAAGCCATTTCTCGACAAACTCGTAAATTATCTCGAGAACTAAGAACGTAGCCAAAAAACAGACTTCGCTTTTTGATTGCAGATACATTATGCAACATTAACAAAAATATAAATTAAAATTTGAGTTTGCGGAGCGAAACCAAAATTAGGAAAGTTTGACCCGGGGAAGCCATTTCTCGACAAACTCGTAAATTATCTCGAGAACTAAGAACGTGGCCAAAAAACAGACTTTGGTTTTTGATTGCAGATACATTATGCAACATTAACAAAAATATAAATTAAAATTTGAGTTTGCGGAGCGAAACCAAAATTAGGAAAGTTTGACCTGGGGATGCCATTTCTCGACAAACTCGTAAATTATCTTGAGAACTAAGAACGTAGCCAAAAAAAAGACTTTGCTTTTTGATTGTAGATACATTATGCAACATTAACAAAAATATAAATTAAAATTTGAGTTTGCGGAGCGAAACCAAAATTAGGAAAGTTTGACCTGGGGATGCCATTTCTCGACAAACTCGTAAATTATCTCGAGAACTAAGAACGTGGCCAAAAAACAGACTTTGCTTTTTGATTGCAGATACATTATGCAACATTAAAAAAAATATAAATTAAAACTTGAGTTTGCGGAGCGAAACCAAAATTAGGAAAGTTTGACCTGGGGAAGCCATTTCTCGACAAACTCGTAAATTATCTCGAGAACTAAGATCGTAGCCAAAAAACAGACTTTGCTTTTTGATTGCAGATACATTATGCAACATTAAAAAAAATATAAATTAAAATTTGAGTTTGCGGAGCGAAACCAAAATTAGGAAAGTTTGACCCGGGGAAGCCATTTCTCGACAAACTCGTCAAATTATCTCGAGAACTAAGAACGTGGCCAAAAAACAGACTTTGCTTTTTGATTGCAGATACATTATGCAACATTAAAAAAAATATAAATTAAAATTTGAGTTTGCGGAGCGAAACCAAAATTAGGAAAGTTTGACCTGGGGAAGCCATTTCTCGACAAACTCGTAAATTATCTTGAGAACTAAGAACGTTGCCAAAAAAAAGCCTTTGCTTTTTGATTGCAGATACATTATGCAACATTAAAAAAAATATAAATTAAAATTTGAGTTTGCGGAGCGAAACCAAAATTAGGAAAGTTTGACCTGGGGAAGCCATTTCTCGACAAACTCGTAAATTATCTCGAGAACTAAGAACGTGGCCAAAAAACAGACTTTGCTTTTTGATTGCAGATACATTATGCAACATTAAAAAAAATATAAATTAAAATTTGAGTTTGCGGAGCGAAACCAAAATTAGGAAAGTTTGACCTGGGGAAGCCATTTCTCGACAAACTCGTAAATTATCTTGAGAACTAAGAACGTAGCCAAAAAAAAGACTTTGCTTTTTGATTGCAGATACATTATGCAACATTAACAAAAATATAAATTAAAATTTGAGTTTGCGGAGCGAAACCAAAATTAGGAAAGTTTGACCTGGGGAAGCCATTTCTCGACAAACTCGTAAATTATCTCGAGAACTAAGAACGTGGCCAAAAAACAGACTTTGCTTTTTGATTGCAGATACATTATGCAACATTAAAAAAAATATAAATTAAAATTTGAGTTTGCGGAGCGAAACCAAAATTAGGAAAGTTTGACCTGGGGAAGCCATTTCTCGACAAACTCGTAAATTATCTCGAGAACTAAGATCGTAGCCAAAAAACAGACTTCGCTTTTTGATTGCAGATACATTATGCAACATTAACAAAAATATAAATTAAAATTTGAGTTTGCGGAGCGAAACCAAAATTAGGAAAGTTTGACCTGGGGAAGCCATTTCTCGACAAACTCGTCAAATAATCTCGAGAACTAAGAACGTGGCCAAAAAACAGACTTTGCTTTTTGATTGCAGATACATTATGCAACATTAACAAAAATATAAATTAAAATTTGAGTTTGCGGAGCGAAACCAAAATTAGGAAAGTTTGACCTGGGGAAGCCATTTCTCGACAAACTCGTAAATTATCTTGAGAACTAAGAACGTAGCCAAAAAAAAGACTTTGCTTTTTGATTGCAGATACATTATGCAACATTAACAAAAATATAAATTAAAATTTGAGTTTGCGGAGCGAAACCAAAATTAGGAAAGTTTGACCTGGGGATGCCATTTCTCGACAAACTCGTAAATTATCTCGAGAACTAAGAACGTGGCCAAAAAAAAGACTTTGCTTTTTGATTGCAGATACATTATGCAACATTAAAAAAAATATAAATTAAAATTTGAGTTTGCGGAGCGAAACCAAAATTAGGAAAGTTTGACCTGGGGAAGCCATTTCTCGACAAACTCGTCAAATTATCTCGAGAACTAAGAACGTGGCCAAAAAACAGACTTTGGTTTTTGATTGCAGATACATTATGCAACATGAAAAAAAATATAAATTAAAATTTGAGTTTGCGGAGCGAAACCAAAATTAGGAAAGTTTGACCCGGGGAAGCCATTTCTCGACAAACTCGTAAATTATCTCGAGAACTAAGAACGTGGCCAAAAAACAGACTTTGCTTTTTGATTGCAGATACATTATGCAACATTAAAAAAAATATAAATTAAAATTTGAGTTTGCGGAGCGAAACCAAAATTAGGAAAGTTTGACCTGGGGAAGCCATTTCTCGACAAACTCGTAAATTATCTCGAGAACTAAGAACGTGGCCAAAAAAAAGACTTTGCTTTTTGATTGCAGATACATTATGCAACATTAAAAAAAATATAAATTAAAATTTGAGTTTGCGGAGCGAAACCAAAATTAGGAAAGTTTGACCCGGGGAAGCCATTTCTCGACAAACTCGTAAATTATCTCGAGAACTAAGAACGTGGCCAAAAAACAGACTTTGCTTTTTGATTGCAGATACATTATGCAACATTAAAAAAAATATAAATTAAAATTTGAGTTTGCGGAGCGAAACCAAAATTAGGAAAGTTTGACCTGGGGAAGACATTTCTCGACAAACTCGTAAATTATCTAGAGAACTAAGAACGTAGCCAAAAAAAAGACTTTGCTTTTTGATTGCAGATACATTATGAAACATTAACAAAAATATAAATTAAAATTTGAGTTTGCGGAGCGAAACCAAAATTAGGAAAGTTTGACCTGGGGATGCCATTTCTCGACAAACTCGTAAATTATCTCGAGAACTAAGAACGTGGCCAAAAAACAGACTTTGCTTTTTGATTGCAGATACATTATGCAACATTAAAAAAAATATAAATTAAAACTTGAGTTTGCGGAGCGAAACCAAAATTAGGAAAGTTTGACCTGGGGAAGCCATTTCTCGACAAACTCGTAAATTATCTCGAGAACTAAGAACGTAGCCAAAAAACAGACTTCGCTTTTTGATTGCAGATACATTGCGCTATATTAAGGAAAATATGAATTAAAATTTGAGTTTGCGGAGCGAAACCAAAATTAGGAAAGTTTGACCCGGGGAAGCCATTTCTCGACAAACTCGTAAATTATCTCGAGAACTAAGAAAGTGGCCAAAAAACAGACTTTGCTTTTTGATTGCAGATACATTATGCAACATTAAAAAAAATATAAATTAAAATTTGAGTTTGCGGAGCGAAACCAAAATTAGGAATGTTTGAACCTGGGAAGCCATTTCTCGACAAACTCGTAAATTATCTCGAGAACTAAGAACGTGGCCAAAAAACAGACTTTAGTTTTTGATTGCAGATACATTATGCAACATTAAAAAAAATATAAATAAAAATTTGAGTTTGCGGAGCGAAACCAAAATTAGGAAAGTTTGACCTGGGGAAGCCATTTCTCGACAAACTCGTAAATTATCTCGAGAACTAAGAACGTAGCCAAAAAAAGACTTTGCTTTTTGATTGTAGATACATTATGCAACATTAACAAAAATATAAATTAAAATTTGAGTTTGCGGAGCGAAACAAAAATTAGGAAAGTTTGACCCGGGGAAGCCATTTCTCGACAAACTCGTCAAATTAACTCGTGACCTAGGAACTTGGCCAAAAAACAGACTTTGCTTTTTGATTGCAGATACATTATGCAACATTAAAAAAAATATAAATTAAAACTTGAGTTTGCGGAGCGAAAACAAAATTAGGAAAGTTTGACCTGGGGAAGCCATTTGTTGACAAACTCGTCGAATTATCTCGAGAACTAAGAACGTGGCCAAAAAACAGACTTTGCTTTTTGATTGCAGATACATTATGCAACATTAACAAAAATATAAATTAAAATTTGAGTTTGCGGAGCGAAAACAAAATTAGGAAAGTTTGACCTGGGGAAGCCATTTGTTGACAAACTCGTTAATTATCATGAAAACTAAGAACGTGGCCAAAAAAAAGACTTTGCTTTTTGATTGCAGATACATTATGCAACATTAAAAAAAATATAAATTAAAATTTGAGTTTGCGGTGCGAAACCAAAATTAGGAAAGTTTGACCCGGGGAAGCCATTTCTCGACAAACTCGTCAAATTATCTCGAGAACTAAGAACGTGGCCAAAAAACAGACTTTGCTTTTTGATTGCAGATACATTATGCAACATTAAAAAAAATATAAATTAAAATTTGAGTTTGCGGAGCGAAACCAAAATTAGGAAAGTTTGACCTGGGGAAGCCATTTCTCGACAAACTCGTAAATTATCTTGAGAACTAAGAACGTAGCCAAAAAAAAGACTTTGCTTTTTGATTGCAGATACATTATGTAACATTAACAA